>JAJTUV010000745.1:0-370000 GCA_021653895.1 Mastomys natalensis
CATTATCCAGATTCACTAATACAAGTGGGCGGTGGCCAGCAGTTTTACTATATGTGGGTGTGGGAAAATGAGGGTGTCACAATGTGAAAGGCAATATTGCTTGCAATGAGGCTAAGGAGGATCCCAAAAGGTTTAGTAGATATCTTCCTTTTTATTCTTTTTTCATTTTCTTCCTTTGGCAAGGGCTCATTATGAAGCCTGCCTGGTGTAGAACTCATGATCTAGATGAAGCTGGCCTCAAACTCAGAAATTCCCCTGCCTAACTTCTAGAGTGCTGTCTGGAATTTGGTGTCATGTGCCACCAAACCTAGCCCTGGGGCCATTTTTTTTTTTATCTTTATCTCAATTGTTATAGTGCCTAACTAGCATGAGAAACCTCCTTTCAAGTGGTGATCAAATGAGTCCAAGCAACCCCAAAACAATACAGACTATTGCTTTTGCCCTTGATTACCTCTCAGAATTCGAAGGTAAGTCTCTATTGCTGGAGACATAAACTTTTTTTTTTTTCTTACGTAATCAAATCACTTTACTTCTTTAATAAAAATTTAGTCAATTGATGTGTATTAAATCTTCACATGGTAACTGGTTCAAAGCAAATATGCAAATCAATATAATAGATTAGATGACCCAGAAATATACCAAACAATACATCTACAGAGACTTGACCTTTAAGATATCAAAAACACATATTACAGAAATAATAGAATCTTCTTCAGAATATAACACTTGTTTAAATCCAAAAGTAACTGTGGCATCCACGTGATAATAAAATTCCACACTATTAAATAGATTAGTTATCAGGAATGATAATTTTTTACTTGACTACAATGTCTAATTGTTGCTTTCAGTATCATGTACATTGCTTTCCAAATAATTAGCTTTATAAATACTCTTTCATATTAGGCTCAATATACTTAAAATAGTGATAATATCTTTTAGCAATTAAATGTAAAGTTTCATGCATATATGCAAAGCTATTATAAATACATAATATTAATATGAACATAGTTTTCTTTTTTAAAAATATATTGAATGAACGTTAGTTTATAAATACACTCACTATTTCAAAAGTAGAAATATGTAGCTACTTGTAGATAATTGTCTTAAATTCTAGTGAAGCAGGAACATGTAGTAATGCATCCTTATGAGCTTATAGTAAGTTGTTTAGAGTGAATGGTTCAATAACTACAGCGTCTTTTAAATAACACACATTCTAGCATATGTGTGAAATGTTTTAAATAATTGCCAATATGCACATGTGTATATGTGTTCTATGTTTCTATTTCATATAATTTATAAAAGTTTTCTTTTTTTTTTAATATACCAGTGAACTGAGTACTTTGTTAATAATTTCTGTTTTTTTTTTCTTAAATTGTTTCCCTTATTCCTGTAATACTTATTTTTATTTTTTCTCAAGTAGCCTGTAAAACTGGCAACTATTTTAGTTGTGATTAAATTTTAGAATGAGTTATGATGTATATTACATTGCCCCATCTTTATTTTGATAACTAGAAGTACCCAACACAATCTCAGAATTCTAGTTTTATGATTCAATCTCTAAATATCATATTAGACTATAAAGTATTAAAGAATTAGAAGTTCCCTATATATGTGTATGTGTGATACTATACAATGAGGCTCAAAATGCTTTTCTATTTTGCTTTTTTTCTAATTTTCAAAATGGCAAAAAAAGTAAGTTGTAAAGAAGAAATAAAAATGTTTTCTATACTTTGTACATACCAAGGCAGACCTAGAAAAACTAAGGAAATTTGTATTCTTGGAGAAGCTGTTGAGATGCCCTTGAAGAAGGTGCTGAAATGCCCCACTGAACAACTGGATCAATTAATTGATTATCCATATATTTTCACCAGACCTTGTATGGGACTGTATTAACACAGACCTTAAAAGCTATAGTTACTCAGTAAATGTTCACCATAGTCTAGTAGAAAAATGAAAACAACGTTCATAACAACAGTGGAAGACATCACATCGAGAAAGTACAACGGAGTTGTAGCAGAGGAAGCCACTGAGAATAGAGATGGCACAGTGAGACAGCAGGGAGAAAACTAGGAAAGGAGGTCAATTTACAAAGAATGCCTTCTAACTAGAATGGAAGTCCACATGAAAGAGGAAAAGTGGATGAACCAGGATCCTCAAAGGCAGGGCTCTGCTGTCAGTCACTTCTTCAGGAGTTGGACTCACACCCTGTATTTACTTCACTTTAAATGGAATGAATCTTTAATTTAAAACCAGGCATAATTATACGTGATTTACAAAACATGTTTCATCACACAGGCAAAATCTCTCTGAATAACCACAATAGAATAGGAAATAACCTCAAGATTTAATGGGACTAACATAAATTCAAAGCTTCAGCACAGGAAAACAATTTGTCAGTAGAAAAAAACCCAGAAAGTTCTCAAAAATGGGAGAAAAATCTTTGCTAGGTATACTTCATATATTGAGTTATTATCTAGAAAACATATAGAATTACCAAAACTAAATGTGAACATACAAAAATCTGTCAATCACTAAATGGACTGATGAACTGAAAAGAGAAGGTTCTCAAGAGAAAATAACACAAATGACAATAAATATTTTGATAAGGATTCAAAATATTTAGCAACCTGGGAAATGCTAGTCAAAACTATTTCTAAAGTCTACCTCACCTGTCAGCATGACAACCATCAAAAGAAAGTGACAAGGATCACTGGTGAATATGTGAGGAAAGAGGGATTCTTATCCTCTGCTAGTGGGAAAGTAAGACGCTGTGACCACGGTAAAAAACACAGTGGGTGTTTCTAACAAAACAATAATTAGATATGTTCTATAACCCATCTGCCCCCAACTCCCACTGGACATACTCCCAAAAGTCTACACATCCAACTGTACAGGCACTTATTTATTCTTTCTTTCTTCAAGGGGCAAGGGAGTGGAATCAGTATTGATATATATCAACAGATGAGTGAGATAACGAGAGTGTCGTATATCCATATAACGACATTTTATCAAGCTATAAAAAGGAAATTATGAAATTTATAAGGAAATGCAGAGAACTAGAAACTGGTGTGCTGTGAAGTAACCTAGGCTCAGAAATACACGCAGCAAACTTACTTTCTCTTGGATGTGGATCGTAGCTTCTAGCTTTTGACTCATTTTGTTTTTCCTTTATATATTTTAAGATATTTTAATTCTTTGAGTATTTTATAAAGTGTATTCTAGTCATTTTCACTCTTCTTCCCCAACTTCTCCCAAATTAAACACATTTGATACCCACCTAAACATAGTGTCCTCTTTTATGGGTTCCATATTGTGATTGTGGGCCTTAAATCCAGTGAAAATTGATTGGCTACTCCCATGACATTTGTGTTAATTATCACCGCAGAGGGCATCTCTTGCCAGGCTAGTTGGGCTTGTAGCTCAAAGGGTTCCCATCTGGTTAACATGATTACTTTCTCCTCCGGATGTACACATAGATTCTCTATCACTAAAAAAGCTAGCCAGTAACAAAAATACCTTCTCTTCAATATCAATTAATTTCTCCATGTTCTATGACTCGGGTATGTGGTGTCTTCTGCAGTAGAGTTTTCCTGTCAAGCTTGCAATGTTTGGTGCAACCTTAATGGGAAAGAGTTAATCCATTCCTGGACCTGAGCTTTCTTTTTTTTTTTTAAGCCAATGGTACCTAGTAGGGACACTGTTGCTACATTAGAAGAAAAACTTTACTTCAACTATTTTTTTATTGAATATTTTATTTACATTTCAGATGTTTATTCCATTACCCTATTTCCCCCCACCACCACATCATCACCACCGCCACCCAGGAACCCCCATATCCTATCCCCCCTCCTCCTGCTTCTATGAGGATATGCCCCCACCCACCCTCCACTCCCATCTCCCCACCCTCGAATTCCTCCACACTCAGCGTCCAGCCTTCATGGGACCAAGGATCTCCTCTCCCACCTATGCCCGACAAGGCCATCCTCCCCTACATATACAGCTGGAGCCATGGGTCCCTCCCTATGTGCTCCCAGGATGGTGGTTTAGACCCTGGGAGCTCTGGTTGGTTGGGATTGTTGCTCTCCTCATGGAGGTGCAAACTCTTTCAGCTCCTTCAGCTCCTTCATCTCCTTCTCTCTAACTCTTCCACTGGGAACCCCTTGATCAGTTCAATGGTTAGCTGTGAGCATCCACCTCTGAATATGTCAGACTCTGGCAGACCTCTAAGGAAGACACCTATATCAGACTCCTGTCAGCATGTACTTCCTGGCATCCACATCAGCATCTACCTTTGGTGACTGACTGCACATGGATGGATACCCAGGTGAAATGGTCTCCAGACGGCCCTCCTTCAGTTTCTGTCCCACACTTTGTTTCCATATTTGCTCCCTTGAATATTTTGTTACTCTTTCTAAGAAAGATCAAAGCACCCACACTTGGTCTTCCTTCTTCATGAGCTTCATGTAGTATGTGAGTTGAATCTTGGGTATTGGGAGCTTCTGGGCTAATATCCAATTATCACTCAGTGAATACCATATGTGTTCTTTTCGTGATTGGGTTACCTCACTCAGGATGATATTTTCTAGTTCCATCCATTTATCTAAGAATTTCTCAAATTCATTGTTTTTAATAACTGAGTAATACTCCATTGTGTAAATGTACCACATTTTTTTTTATCCACTCCTCTTTTGAAGGACATCTGGGTTCTTTCTAGCTTCTGGCTATTATAAATAAGGCTGCTATGGACATAGTGGACCATATGTTCTTGTTATATGTTAGAGCATATTCTGGGTATATGTCCAGCAGTGATATAGCTGGGTCCTCAGGTAATGCTATGTCCAATTTTCTGAGGAACCGCCAGACTGATTTCCAGAGTGGTTGTACCATCTTGCAATCCCACCAACAATGGAGGGGTGTTCCTCTTTCTACACATCCTCACCAGGGATATACTGAAGTGGAGAGGTGCAAGCAGGGGGAGGGGAGTTGGGAGATAGGAGGAAAAGAGTTTCTGGGATGGAAACAATACAAAGCTAAGTGTGGATTAAAATGCATAAGGAAATCTATTACTTTGTCTAGTAATTAAAAACAAAATAAAAAATGTTAGGTAGTCTCTTGCTTTCTTTAAAGTTCTACAGTATGCCGGGCAGTGGTGGCGCACGCCTTTAATCCCAGCACTTGGGAGGCAAAGGCAGGTGGATTTCTGAGTTTGAGGCCAGCCTGGTCTACAGAGTGAGTTCCAGGACAGCCAGGGCTATACAGAGAAACCTTGTCTCAAAAAAAACCAAAAAAAAAAAAAATAATAATAATAATAAAATAAAAAAGTCCTACAGTATTCACTTAGTTTTAACATCAACTTAAAACTATTTACACATTTTAATATTAAAATATCATTGATTTTTGAAAAGAACACTATATAAATTTGATATTATTTTTAAATATATGTTGAAAATTATTACAATGAACTGAAAATTTAACATTGAGATATACTTACATATAATTTTTTCTAATACATAGGTATCACTGAATTCAGATACTTAATAATTTGGTCATTTTTAACATGATAATAAGCTATTGACACTATCTACAGAATGCAGAATGGTAACTGACTTCACTGTTACAACTTAAAGACTCACAATGAATTTTTATGTTCTCTGAGATTCACGGTGATATACATGACCTGCTAAATAAAGAGATTTAATGAAGTAATAAAAATTTAAATACAGCTGTACTATGGATGGGGCTTTTAATAGCTAATCCATCTACATTTTAATTTTCATAACTGTAAAATTATTATAATAATATTAATGCTTATTCTAACTAGCTGACAAATTATATAGACAAGTGAGTTTAAAAGTCCCTAGTCAATTTGTAAAGATATTTATAAATTTAAGGCATTTGGAAGTATTTTCATTGCTAGTTTTTAAAATCATGATCATAAGTAGAAATATACTTTTTTATTTATTGACATTTAATGCAAGGATTTTTCTGATTTCTATAATAAAATATCAGTCATAATATAATTATACATTTATTTTATCAAGCTCTAAGGCTTTTTAAAAGATATACATTTTAATCATATTTAAAATTTTAATTTTCTGAACATTAATTTTTACCTGTACATATTTTAATGATAGAAGCCCATGTGCAGTCTCAGGGCCCACAGAGGCCAGCAAGTGCATCCGATCCCTTGTTACTGTGAGTCACCATGTCAGTGACTGGGTGGTTGGGAATCAAATCTGGGTCTTCTGAAAAAGTTGACATACTTTTAACTATCTCTTCAGCCCCCCAAATTATTTTTTATGATATCAAAAGTATTGGTTTAAAAAACAAAAGTTAATCAGTTCATCAAACTGGCAGCTGAATAAAAACCTTCAGCAACTGTCTTTATAAAGCTATACCTAACTGTAATTACTCATACTCAAGACCACCATCACAAGGGATAAGAAATCCACAGAAGTGATCAGAGTGCTTGGTTTTAATATAATACTCCATCACACCTCCAACTGCAAGCCATACAACACAAAGTTGGCTGCTTCTCACTTAGGAAAGGTAAAATATAAAACCCAGGTCCAAGCTCCAAGGTTAAGCAACAGTGCCAGACTAGGACCTACAAAACTTGCCTTTGTCTTAGATATGGCTTTTCTGTGGCAAGACCCAGTACCAGGCAGACCCAAAGGTACTATATAGCCTGCTTACAAAGAAAATCTCTAGACTATTAGCCCCAGAATTAGTTATATACTTGCTAACTTAAATTTCAGCTGATATCACCACTGTCCTTGGAGTCCAGGAGCACACCTCCCACCCGAGCCTGTGCAGATTCTAGCAGTTGGAAGAGCCAAGTAGCTTACCAGCAGTTATGGTAACCAAGAGGTTTTTCTCTCCCATCGATTCTTAGGCAGGACAACTATGTCTATGCTGGAGCTTTGTCAGCTAGACCTTCTGGACCTATTCTGGCATCAGTACAAGAGCTGTGGCTCAGTGGGTAACATGTGTGTTTTGACCTTTATCACCAGCACCAGGAGCAAGGGATTTGAAGTATCCCAAAAAATGTGAAAATCCTTGAAATTCTGTTTGAATTGTGATCAACCTTAATCTGAGCCTTGATAACCATGGAACTGCCTGCAGCAACTCTACCTCAGCCTTAGCCATCATGACATTTAAGCATCTCATTTGTTGAGACGTGTGAGAGACTAGGAGTTAGACAGACTGCTTGGTAAACAAACAGATATGAGAGGGCCCATGGCTATGTAATAAAGGTGGCAAATTTTCAACATGGCCAACCTCTTCTTCACCCTTCTTACTCAAGACAAAAGCCTGGCAACTTAAAACAGCCTTGATGACTTTTGTCTCCTACCAGCAGGCAAAGTGCAGATGGACTCAACAAGTTCAAGCCAGATCCGGACATGTCACACAATAGTTGAGGGCCAATTATCCTATCAATCTTCAGCCTGACCAACCCGAAATTTAAAGAGTAATACATTTTGATGGTTTTCACAAAACTATGACATTGCCTAAAAATTCAAACTAAGGTGGAGAAAATAACCAGAGAATAAAGAGCACAGGAGAATTTTGAGATGAACAGTATAAAACATATAACAAGGAAGCTCAAGGAGCTTCAAGCAAACAGTTAAATCAGAATCAATGCTTTCAGAGACCATTACCAGAGAAATGGAAACAATAAAAACCAGATGATCCTGAGCTGCAAAATACTTCAAGGAAATTTATAAAAGCAACAAAAGGCATACTGTCAGGGCTGATGAATTGGGAGTAACAGTTAATGACCGTAAACCCAGGATATATGAAAGTTCACAGTAGCGAGAAAAAGAGAAGAAAATAATGAGATAGCTATGGGGATGATGTGCTGCACTCATAGTCATATTCATGTTTGATCTGAGAGAAAGTTGAGCATATTAAAAGGGGAGAAAGTGTATTAAATGAGAAAATGACATCATTTTCACGACCAAACATATACAAATCTCCAGGGACATGAGGTCACAATAACTAATGAGACTTAACTAAGTCTATGCCATGCTTTTAAAAGTTCAAGATAAAATTTCTCGGGACACTACAGGGGAACAAAGCATGCACACAAGTGTCCATACTGGATTGATGAAACATTTCACAGTGAAATCTTCTCAATCAGAAGAGAATAGAAATGTTAAACGCAAACAAGGAGGAAAACAATATCAAACATATTGCCAACCAAGAATACTGTACCAAGGAACCTTCTTTAAAATATGAAGCAACTTGGTGTGGTGGATTATGCCTGTAAATTCCAATTACTCAGTTGACTGAGGCTTGAGAATTGGTAAATACAGCTTGGGAAACATTATATCTATCTATCTATCTATCTATCTATCTATCTATCTATCTATCTATCACATTTATTATCATCTATCTACCACCTGTCACCTCTCTCCCTCCCTCCCGCTCTCTCTCTTTTTCTCTCTGTTAATTGTATGGGTCCTAAGTATAATCCCCAGTGCTAGAAATATGAGGATAAATGAAGAAATTTACAACTAATTTAGAGAACAAATCTCCGTCAGATCATTGTATAAGAAATACTAGGGGATTTGTTGAACAGAAAAAAAAAGGAGAAATTAAGGAATACATGAGAAGATTTAATGAAAATATTTGGGAGAGGGAATCCACAAATGAATTCAGAACATTTTAACATCTTAGGTTCTTCCTTTCTTATTGTTGCTTCCTGGCTATTCTGCAGAGGTTTTGCTCACCACCTGGGGTTGCCATATTTCACCATCTACTACAAGGTCTTGGTGAGATAGAACTTCCAAAGGTGAGGAAAAGTTGTATAGGAATTATCATTTTGGAGGGGGTAGGAAACGCTGTGGATTATCTGAAATATTTGTTAAAATGATGGAAATCCAACTCAGAATATTGATACTGAGAAGTAGGTCAATTCTAGAATATGTTTGGTGATGCACAAAGCTTTTAGAAACAAGTTATGAAAAGATTCGTGGAGGGTTTGGAGGAGTTCATGAAACACAAATGAGACAAAAGCTGAGAATTCTGTATGTAAGCAGAGCTTAATGAGGGACTCTGATGAAGACTCAGAGGAGAATTCAGAGAGAGATGTGTACAGAAAAAGCTATGCTAATGAGCTTCAGATGGAGGATTAGAGGCCACTGTTCCAAAACCACAGGAAGGATTTTCTCCACTCCCTGGTGCATGGGGGCAGGATGAAGTAAAATGGAACACAGTTGTTTTCCTGGCAGAAAAATTTAAAAAAATCACAGAATGCAGACACCAGCCTAGACATTGTTGGTTACATTCAGGGTTACATGGGGGCCAGAGCAAAGAGGAGCAGGGTAAGAATACTTGAAAATTGTTCAGTACCTCCAGAAAAGGACCATGTTTAAAACTGAAATCAAGATGGAAGTAGTAAATAGCATCAGTAAAGATAAGGCTAATTATGTGTACCAATATGACAAAAACGAAGCAAGGCGGCCATCTCAGGAATCAGCCAGACTCTGAGAATTGCATGCATGAAGATGTAAAAGTGTAAAGTTGTCTCAAAGACTATTTGAGAATAAAGTTCTTCTGTAAACTGTTCAACTTCTGCTACTTAAGTTAGGAAGCACAAAGACAGGACAAGCATAGATGTTGCTAGTGGGTGACCTTAGCATTGTGCATACAATGTTGTGTAGAAAACAGAATGCAAGAATTTTTGAGTCACGGAGGCTTCTCCTGAGACATAAGCTTAGGAGACCACACTCCATGATTCAGAGTCATCATCCCTCAAACAGTGCTTGGTAAGTCAAAGACTGACGTTCTGAGAATGAAGCCAAAGCTTCAAGAAACATCCAAAGGATTCAGTTAGAGAAGCCATCATCCAGGTATGCCTGCATACGAACATGATCACAGCTTGAAAATTCAGCCCGAATGAGGCTACAAATAGCAAGGATGAAGGAACAGAGTTGATGGGTCCTGGGGATGTATGTCATTATTCTGTGTTTCAAACACTGGAAATCAAGTTATGGGACTTCAGCTTGGTCTCATCAAGAAGTGGTCGTATTTTGGTGTGATTATTCTTTCCTTCTGGATTGTGAATGTGAAATCTGGCTCTGGACATATTTTACCTTTTTCTCTTGGAAAGATGCAAATATTTAAAATATTTTACTGGGGCTTACTATGGATTTTATGTTAAGATCTGTTATCTAATAAATAATATGGTTTTAGCATAAATTTTCTAGAATTAGTTAAAGATGGTATTTTAATGAATTTAGCAGAAATGCAAATATAAGGATATTTACAAATATTTTTATTAAATAATTATTTATAATACAAAACATATGAAGCATATCATTTTATTGGCTAATGGAATGAGGTTTGGCGAACACAATGATGCTAACCATATAATCCAAAGCCAATTTTGTAAAAGAAAATATTTCTGCAACAACATTTAAAATTTATATATTCTTTTTGGTTTCTGTATAACAATGAAGATAATTTCATTATATCAGTTCTAAAACAATGTTGAATATATTATTAGGTCAGGCTGAGTATGTATACTTGCAAACATAGGAAAATAACATATAATCTTACACCTTAACATTTGTATTTAGTTTAATTTTCCATTTTGTTGGGATTTAGATAGATGAAAAGTGAGTAGTTCCTTGTCTTTATGATATTTTATTAATTTTTGAGGATTCTATTAATTTTGGGGGATTTTTTACATGAATATATTATATTTGCATAATTACAGGTTCTGCCTTCCATCCTCCAACTCTTCCATCTCTTCTCTCTCCCTCTTGGATTCTTGCTTTTCTATAATCACTACTGTAACATAAACACACACACACACACACACTCACTCAAACTCATACATACACACAAACACAGAGAGAGCGAGAGTGAAAGTTAGTGAGAGAGAGAGAGAGCAAAAGAGAGGAGAGAGTCTTCTAAATCCATTTATTGATTCTCATATGCACATGTTTAGGGGTAACCACGTGATTGGGTAATCATTCAAAGGTCTCATCCCAGCAGAAAACTGAATCTCCCTCTCTCAGTAGCTAGTGATTATAGGTAGTTCTTCAACAAAGGATGGGATCTTGTTAAATTCCCCTTATCTCTGTTGGCATGTCAACTGGTATAGTCATTATATGGGTCTGATTTAGGCAACCAGATTGTTGAGATTATATGGTACAGCATTCTTTTCATGATTATTAGAAACTATCTAGCAGTAAATGCCTAGTTTTCTGCCATCCCTTATCAATGATGTTCCATGAGCTTAAGGTAAATAGATTGTGCTGTTGATATACCAATTGTGGATGGGTACTTCATGATCATTTGTTCTTCACATTTTGACTACTTGTGACTATGTATAAGCCAGCATTTTTTTTTTTTTTTTTGGAAAAGTAGTTTATTTGATGAAGAATGAGACCTATACTTAGAATTTGAGATTGTATTCCCTTAGAAAAGTCAGTAATAAGTTTTCTTCTGGGTTCTATGAGTTCACTAGATACAGTTACTAGTTTATAGGACTAGATATCAACTGCTACCTATTGAATGGGCCTTAAGTACAACTAGGTAGCTGTTGTTACCTGAAAAATGTATCCATCACTATCAAACCCTTGAGTATATCTTTCTCTCTTGGTATTATAGTGGTTTGCAGGCTCAAACTAAAGACTCTTTTAGGTGAACAATGTTGTGGGATCTTCATCAATAGGGTCTTAACTTTAAAATTCTGGAATGCAACCAATAATATCCACAGTAAATGTACGTAGTCATTGCTATATTACATATACAAAATTCAATGAGAAAAATATTCTCAATGTTGATATTGTACTAGGACATTTCAAAGGATCCTTTTTGGTGTGAAAATTTTGCTTCTGTTTATAAAGATTACTTAAGTCTCAAGGTGTTCCTTCTCAAACATTAAGATCTGAAGAAACATATTTGTTTAAATCATTTAATTCTGATCTCTTATTAAAAATTATTCTTGAACTATTATGAAACAGAATATAATTTTCTTATGTTAATTTCAAAGCTGTCCTTTCCTCTCAATGTCAAATGTTGGATGTGTTTCCTTTAAAGTTTGGAAGGCAGAAAATGTACTCATAAAAGAACAGGCTAAGTCTAGCTCAGTGGCAGAGTACCCTTTAACATGTACAAAGTTCTGGATTTAAGTCTAAGTTCAGATTAGATTGTTTTAAAAGAAAAAATATTAACTCAGCATTGTAGTCAAGGACTAGGCCACTGATATCATGATGTAACTGCAGAGATACTGTCACTGAAGTCAACAGCCTGAGGACACTGAATGACTGGCCACTGTCCTATGATCTTATAATTGCTTGCTCTGTTAATCATTCTTCACAGCTTGATGCTAAAGCTTGTGCTGTGTTAACTAAAGACAACTGGATTTTTCTCTGTATTGGAGATAACATGAAAGAAACACTGGCTCCTCCTTAGGCTTGCTTCTTTGTGGCTTCTGAGACTGTTCAAGGAACAGTTTTTGGAACATTGAAGATTATTTACTTTTGAAATGCGAACAAGTTACAAAGATTCTTGAAGTGTTTTAGAAAAACTAGTATGAAGCTTATCATGGTTTTATGATTAAAGTTGAAGGAATGGTACATCTATTATTCCACCTTTCACTCTCCCTACAATTATTGAAACTGTTCCAACTAATATGATGAGAAATAAGATCTGAGAGACAGTACAAATGGATGCCATGTATAACGATCATTTTCAAAATACTGTAAACAAAGATATGGTAGTGTACAACCAAACTTCAAATCAGAACGAACAAATTTAACAGTATAAAGGTAGAACACACAAAACTATCCATACTCCCTGTGTTCTGTATCATTTAAGAGAGCCATTATTTTTAAAAGAGTAAACAGCCATCAGGCAAAGTGCCAGGGTACTTATTTTGGACAAGCTTTAGGGAAACCTGACCCCAGGATGCTGCTGAGTTTTTCTGGCATGAGCACCTGGAAAACAGTTAACTCCACACAGGCAATTATGAAAAGCCATATGTTTTAATATTTAGGTAAACTAGGGTTGAGGATAGTGTCCTGATATCACCTTGAGGGAGCTGCTTGGTGGAATAAGGGTATGTGTTGAAGAGAAGAGGGTATCAGTCTACTTGCTTGCTCTGGTATCTCAGACATATTCACAAGCTATTAAAATTAAAGCCAATGTTTGATTAAAACTGTCAGTGCATGTGGCAATGCATTAACACAAATCCAAACCTTCACATTTACCAAGTCCTGGAACTATTTAGACAAAATAGGGGGAATATACAAACTGACTTTTTAAGTATGCAAATTAGCATATAGTATGGGCTACTTACAATAACTTTTCACTTCTGATACCCACATGTTCTCAGGTAAACTGTTATACAGTTTCTGTTTTGTCACTTTTTTCATGTTTTTATTCTTTCAAACTTTTATCCAATATGTCTTATCATATTTATCCCTCTCCCTACTCCCCCCAGATGTATTCTCTTTTCCCTACCACCAAAATTTGCATCCTTCTTCCTTCTTTTAGCCCATCAAGTGTACTTTGTTCTATTCATAGCCTTTTGAGTTTGTGTCCTTCAGTGGAGGCTACTTAACGCACTAGGGGTTGTATCCTTCATGAAAACCTATTTACCCTCTCTTATTACCAACTATCAGGGCTTTTAAACTAAGGGTGGGACATCCTGTCTTCATGATCAAAATGACTCTGACCATATCCTGCACAGACACTGTGCATGCTATCTCAACTGTTCTTAATTAGGAGGAACAACAGAGCAATTGTGGAAGGGCTCCTCTAAGAACTATGACATATTTAGCCACAGATTCTTGGCGCTAAGAATGGTGGTAAGTATGAGTTTCAATTTGTAAAGCTGGCCTTAAATTCAATCAGGAAGTGGTTGGGTATTCCATTCTATTTGTGCCACTGCTGCTGGGAGTTAAAAGCATGAATCATTTTACTCAGGTATGGGACCTATATGCTACAATAGTGTGCTAACTGGTAAAAAGTATGTAGTGGTGCAATAGCGGTATGGCTGTTATGGAATTAACTAACAACATAAAGATAGTATTTGATGTCCAGTCATAGAGAAATATCCATTCCCTTCATTTCACGTACTCTCTACTTGGTCAAAGGCCCATAGCAAAGGAAGGCATGGGTCCTAGTGATCATTCAAACACCTATAGACTAATTGTATGTGTGTGTGTGTGTCTGTATGTGTTATTATAAAATAGTGAAAAATTTAATGTGAGCATACAGACTATTCATTTTATGTCATATAAATGTTAATTCTTAAACAAATGATCATTGAATGTGCAAAAAGGAACTCTGTCTAATGTATATTAATATTATAATTAATATTAATAATATTACAAATATAGAATATATTAATAATACATAATTAAAATATAACAAAATAAAATATAATAAGATAAAACAAGAACTGTCATATCAAAGTTGAATAAGACAAACCAACAGAAGGAAAAGAACCAATGAGAAGGCATTATATTCAGAGACCCACCATAACATCACTAAACTACAAGTGATGATATACATGAAAATATATCAAAGTAGTGATAAAAATGACTCCTAGTCATATTCTGTCCTTCTCACCAATCAATGCCTTGTCCAGCCAGCATCAGAGAAGCTTCCTGCTCTATGAGATGAAAACAAATACAAATACCCACACACAGATATTACACAAAGAGTGAGAGATCTTGGAACACTATGCTCTAAATGAGATGTTTCCAACATAATATTTTCAAGTAAAAATTTCCTTGAGATTTTTATAAAAACACTTGAAAGACATATAATACAAAATATACATGCATTCTAATTATTATAGGGTCATAAAAACATTTTATTCTTTGTACTGTATTTTTATCTTAGTCAGAGGAGACATAATTTATTATGAATATGAAATGTCAATAAACTACACTGTGCTACAATCAGACTGTTAGAGACATGTCTACTCCCCCAGTCCTGGGGGAGTACTTCAACAGGAAATGTCAGGAGCCAACGAGAATTAGCTAAAAGTTAGCAGGTGATCTTTCTGAAATGAGTCTGCCTTGAATTATAATCCACGACTGATTTTACTGCAAGGCCCAGGAGAAATTTATTTTAGGAAGGATTCCTGTTATTAATATGCTTTTCCTGTTATTACTAAACATATATATATCAATCACTAGGTATTAGCCTACCGTTTTGAGCAGATCTCTGCAGAACAACGAAGATGTATTGTCTTGTAGTGATGCTATATAGACCAATAGATGATTTCTTAAACCTTAATGATGATCCTATGAGAATTCCTAAAAGTATATCAGTATTTATTAAGCTCTTTTTTTTTTTTTAAAGTGGGATTTCTATTAGGTTCTCTTATGAAAACCCCCAAACTCATGAGTGTCATGAGTTAATTGTTTCTGAGACAGCACGCAGGCATTTACTACTCATTCCGAGAAGTTGTAAAATCATTAACAAAGGTCATAAAAAGGGAATTAATGATTTACTATAGGTGCTAGGACAGAAGATAAAATATTGACTAGGTTGATCTACAAAGAACTTCACTAATACCTTGGTCACAAATTCGTTATGTTTTTTTAACTCTCCATGAACCTGTTGAGCTTGGGACAGATGATGAATGTTTAGCCAGATAATTACTCTTAATTACACTTAATGGATATATATGTAAACTTCTTACTTAGTTTATGATGTAAATTTATGTGTAAGCTTTGATGAACTTTTTACCATGTGATCATGCATTTGGAAAGATATGTAAGTGCTGAGGACAAATAGAAGAGAACATTCTCCCTATAGTATCCCTAGTCCTTCTTTCCTTAGCCCGATCCCCTTAACTGCTTATTCTCCTTATCCCACTTTCTTAGCATTCTCCTTTTCCCTGTTTTCTTAAACTACTCTTTCTGCCCTTTTTCTTAGCACTGCTTCCCCTTTTTTCTTAGACCCCTTATATCCCTTTTCTTACAAGCTCCTTTCCCCTTTTCCTTAGAGAGCTTTCATAGGAAACTATTTTTAGAATTTAGAAATGAAGGCTAAAATCACTTTTCAAAAAAAATTTCCCTTTTCTTTCTGTGACTTAAACTAGCAGGCTGAAAGAAGCTGCTGCTCAATTTCTGTGGTGACTTGACTTAACTTTGTGTTGTTTTAAAATGGAGGAACTCAGAAGGCAGGTCAGCCACTAAAACAAAGTGACTTAAGTTTAAGGCAGGTAAACATCTTATTATTATACAGCAACCCTAAATATCTCCTAAAACCAAGTCTTACCCTTGCTAATGGTCTTCCTACTCTGCTGTCTCAAGAAAAAGGAAACAAGAAAGAAGACAAGCTGGAGCTGGCCCCTGACAAAGAAAATGTGACGTGCTCTTATTCTTAACACTGTCTTAAATCAATTCTTTGGAGCAATCTTTGCAGGTCTCCTATATATTCTAATAAATATTGTGGTTTATTCCTGGTTGTCAACTTGACTACATCTAGAATGAACTACTATCCAGAATAGAGGACACACCTCTGATTCAAATCTTGAGGCTGGATGACACAGGATTCTGACTTGGATGGGATGGATTGGATTCTGATGGATGACACATACTATTGATATAGATCATGAAGCATAGTGGCCATGAAAAACTTAGGCCCAGGCAAGGGCCTTTAATCCCAGAAGACAGAAGCAAGCATATCTCTGAGTTCCAGGCCAGCCTGGGATAAAGCAAGTTCCAAATTAAGACATGAGAGTACACACTTTTAATATGGACCATATCTTCTGCTGGAGGCTTACATAAGGACAATACAAGAAGGAAGGCTCACTCTTCTTTGCATGCTTGCACTTACTTGGACATCTGTTGGAACCTACTTCATCAGTATTCTAGTTTATACAGAAGGCTGGCTGAGACATCTAGCCCGTTGGACTAATAAACTACTAGACTTTTAGACTTCCTGTTCACAGCTGCCCATGGTTGAGTTATGTGGTGGTTTGAATATGCTTGGCTCAGAAAGTGGCACTATTAGGAGATATGGCTTTGTTGGAGTAGGTGTAGCCTTGTGGGAGGAAGTTTGCCACTTTGGGGGTGGACTTTAAGAACCTCCTCCTAGCTGCCTGGCAGCCACTTTTCTTCTGTTTGCTTTTGGAACAAGATGTAGAACTCTCATTCTTCCAGCAGCTTGCCTGCCTGGAGGCTGCCATGCTTCCCAACATGATGATAGTGGACTGAATCTCAGAACCTGCAAGCCAGCCCCAATTATATGTTGTCATGTATAAGAGTTGACATGCCTATGGCATCTCTTCACAGCTATGGAGACCCTAACTAAGACAGATTCCATAAACTACTTTATGGATTATCGTGTACAATTTTGAAAATTGTGTTTTATTTAATAAAACAATATCAGCAATCAATCTTACTACTACCTCAAGAGAAACTCATCACTGTATTTTCAGGTGTTTGCACATCTTTTGTCTACAATAGAGAACATTTGAGGAAAATGTTTTCACACCTTGACCTTAATAAAATCCACACCCAGTTTCCTTTACATAATCAAAATGGTAGTTGTAACAGAAAAAGAAGTCCCTTTCAGTTTCTATTTTTTTCTGAGTGACTGGTAAGCTTCTAGTTCAGTTCCATATTGTAACTTGACCTCTCTAGCCTTTGTTCTTTAAGGAGCTACAGAGATGTAGATGCCATCTTAACTGCTTCCCCCTGCCCCAGTCCATTCTCTCTGGGTCCATAACGTGTGTCTAAGAGAAATAAATGGTGCTGCTCTGTGGCTGCTGCTCTCTGCAATTAATGTCAAGTTAACAGTCAGTATTTGATGAGCTAACAGCCAAATGTTAAATGAGTCAAGCATATTTTCTTATAATAATAGATTGTCCTCTCTGTCCATCACTTTGAAGTCATCATATAGAACTGCTGCTTCTGGTTGCATTGTAAAATCAAAAAAGCCGATGCCTTACTTTAATACATTCAGAAACTATGATGATATTTGTATCACTTCTAGTTTTATAAATTGAGTATTTGCACCAAGAATTGTTTTTACAAATAAATATGTATCATTTGGCTTGATATCTGGCATGTTTGGGAAATATGGAAATGATTAGGGCTAATCACAATCTGGCAATCTGGATGTATGCTCAGTACCAGCTCTGCAATGCATAGTCATACAATAAAAGTCACAGCATATTATAGTTGATATTAGCACCAAGGTAAAAGTTACAATAAATAAAAAGGAAAACGTATTTTTATGTCTCTAGTAGATTTAGAATGGAACATACTTAGTATCTGAATATTTTAAAAATGAAAGAAAGACTAGGGAGACAGGGTATTCAGTGAAGTACTTGCTGTGCAGTCATAATGACTCAGTTCAGAACTCAAGCCCTGAATTAAACTTAAAAAGAGGTGTGATTCTATGTAGATCTATAACTGTAGCACAGGTGGAGACAGGCAGACCAAGCCAGTCTAGTCAGGCCATTGGACTTAGTGTCAGTAAGAGATTTTGTCTCAGGAGATAAGGCAGATATCTCATTTGGTCCCTACCTCCACATGGAAACACAACAAACACATGTGTACACTAAGGCAACATACATAAAGAGAAAGAGCCATCCTTGATACCAAAACACATTGCATTATTTATTCATTTATTAATTAATTTATTGAGACAAATTATTACTCTGTAGACAAGGGTAGTCTCAAAGTCATGGCAATCCTCCTGCCTCAGTCTTCAGGGTGCTCTAACAAACATGTGCCACCATACCAGGCTTTATAAACAATAGTTTTTGCTGTTTGTCATTTTTTGGAGTACTGAGGATAGAAGCTGGAACATACACATAGTAGGAAATCAATGAACTGTTTTGATTATTGGATGTTTTACTGAGGTTAGTTTATATACACTGAGTTAACCTATTTTTATAACCTGTGGAGTCAGAGATAAAGCAGGACCTTGAGGTGTTTAATCAGAACTGTTCTTTTACTTCCTAAAGTATTTCATTCGGGTCAATTACTTAAACCAGCAACCCTCTTTTTTTTTTTTTTTTTCATTTTGGAAAATATAATGAAACTATTTAATTAAAATATAAAATGATATTTTAAAATATTCAAAGATGATGATAAAGGGCTATAAATAGTATGTGTCACTTGCTGAGCTAATTCACAGCCTACATTTGATTCTAGGAACCTCTGAAGAGGCAACTGTAAAATCAGTGACACACTAGACCAGAGAGCAAAGCACCCAAAGACTTCTATCAGCTTTTCACAATATGTATTGATGAGAAGCAAAACACAGCACAACATAACACATCACAGCATAACACACAAACTCCCACACATCAGAAGGTATGTGAGGAAAGAAATATTTTGAAATACACAGAATGCTCTGTTCTTTCTAACCAGGCCTGCTTTCAGCAGAAACGATTACTCCAGTTCCCAGGTTAAAGACTTCATGATTTTTTTTTTTATCAGATTCTAACTGATTAAGACAAGTGACAAGGAGATACTGAAAAAGTTGCTCATCAGAAAAACAAAAATCCAAACCATAAGGTGAGACTCAAGCTCTTTTAAAGGCTAATATCAACATTCAAATAAAAAATAGAGGATGAAATAATATAGGCACTGTCTATCTGAAGATCCCCCAAGCTCAAGACATAATAATAAGAACTGGTCAGTTAGGCTGCACCCAGTGCAAACACTACACAGCAAAGGAGAACCCAAGCAAAGAAACACTAAGGATGGATAGAAATACTTGTCAGCTACTGTTCCAACAGAAAACTGATATCTTGAGTACATGCAGTCATAAAAACCAAGCAGAAGAAGAACAAATAATATAATTACTGATAAATGGGCAAATTGACTGAAGTGATACTTTTCAAAAGAAGAAGTACAGTCAGTGTGTTACAAATAAATTTGAAAAATCTAACCATCAGGAAAATTCAAGTGAAAAGACATTTACCACTTTCAGTAAGGAGTTAATATTTAATTCATAAGAACTCAGTATCAAATAACAAACAAAAAATTCAACCAGAATAATATGATTTCTAGGTTGTAAACCTAGAAATGACCTGAACAGGCATCTTTTCAGAGCAAACTTTAAGGTGTATGAAGAGGAATAATATTCCCAATCACCAGAAAAATAGAACTCAAACAATGCATTATCACCTTAGCCTACTAAAAACAGCGATAATATAAAAAAAAATATTTATGTGAGGCAAGGAGTGGAGAAAATGGAGAAATTTACAGAGTATTAGGAGAAGAGTTAATCTGTATAGTCTTTATGGAAAACAGTATTATTTAATAAATAATAGTATTTAATAAATTAAATCATTATATCAAGATATTCAATATCATGTCCACTGCAGAACTATTCAAAGTAGTTAAGCTTTGAGATAACTGAAGTGTCTCTCAACTTATATTGGCTAAAGAACTATGACATATTTACACCATGGAATACTATTCAATCACACAAAGAACAATGTCCCAACATTTACAGAGCTGTAATACGTGAGTCAATCTGAGTACAGAAAGATCAATAGCAAGACTATCCCTATAGAATCTAAAAACTTTGAACTTACAGAATTTGAGAATAGAACAGTGGGCAAATTTAAGAGCCAATATATATTGCTAATTAGGTGAAACATGTTTTGAATGTTATTACTTCACAGTATGTTCTTAACAGGTGCAGTAGTGTCCTGGGCAGTTCAAAAAGCTGATAAAGACATCCTTCAATCAAGACATCCTTCAATAAGACATCCTTCAATCAAGACATCCTTCAATAAAGACATCCTTCAATAAAGACATCCTTCTTTGGGGTCTATACCATTAAGTGTAATTCTTACCCATTGTCAAGGAAGCGTCATTGCAAGAGACAGAACCATTATAGAAAGCCACAACCATTTATGATTATTATCTTGCTTGTTCCTTGACTATTTGCATCTATATTGCTAGTTCCTCAACCTAGAACTGACCTTAATACTTGCATGTAATTAAAATGGTATAAAAGCAAAAGGGAGGAAGGGGGATGGGATAGGGGCTTTCTAGGGAGGGGAAATCAGGAAAAGGATGGCATCTGAAATGTAAATAAACAAAATATACGATAAAAAAATTTTAAAAAGGAAAAAAAAGAAAGCACAACTAATCAAAATACAGTTGTGGAATCCTATCCTAATGAAAACAACTCCCACAGGGATCATTGCTGAAGGGAGGTGGAAGAACAGGAAGACCCGAGGAATAGGAAGCTTGTTATAACATTATCTGTTCTAGAAATGTCAGAAATTACACACATAAAATCTTACCAGCATAACTTTCTAAACAAAAGTTGAACAAGCATGGTAATCAGCATGCTCTCTTGGACCAGAAAAATCCCACAAGGCTTCAAGTGTTCACGAAAACTACAGGTAATTAAAGAATGTGGAGACCAAGACAAAGGACAAATGACTCGCTGTAAGGAAGAACATATCAGTTGGTTATCTAACACCAAATGCTCAGCTTCAAAATATATACAAGTAACAGTACACAGATTGTACAAGTTGTATTTATGTTTTTATGAAATATGTGTGTGTGTATTTGTTGTGTGTGTGTGTGTACGTATACGTATGTGGAAGTGTGTGTGTTACAACAATTAATGAAAAGGGGAATACATTTGAAAAAAAGCAAGGATGGATATATGAAAGCATTTAAGAGGAGGAAAGGAAAGACGGGAATGCTCTCAAAGTCTCAGAAATAAAATAATAAAAATAATTAAACATTGATAAAACTATGGAAAGGGGTTTTAATATTTCACTAGAAAACATAAATGTTTTAGGAGATGAACTCTTATTTTTACATTAAAAAAATCATAGATATATTGAATTGTTCATGGTAACTCATGATGGTACTGTTTACATTACATAATGCAAATTTCTTGTAGTTAAATTTTAAAATGTTTTAAAACTCTCACACTTAATTGATTAACTCAGTAACTGATTAACATACCATTAAAGTAAATTAGATAAGTGGAAAATACTATCTTGACTTAAAGTAACAATTTAATATTGTTTAATATGACATTAAGGAATAATTTAACTTTAAATAGGAAATAACTGAAGAAAATGGACATAAACTTAAAAGAGAACAGGCTTTTGCATATGGGAGATTTGGAGTCAGGGAAAGAGGGTAAAATTATATTATTATAATCTGGAAAAATATTATAAAAGAATTAGTATACAGTATCAAGTCATTGGGGGAAGAGCAAAGTAGATCTGAGAGGACAGGAATATGAGTAAAATACATTGTATGAAGGTCTTAAAAGTTTTAAAGTTTTGAAAAAAAAAATGAAGAATCAAATTTAATGTCCACTCCATGACCTGGAACTCACAGATGATATTGTTGATGAGACCAAGAATCTGGGGAAACCCTACCGCCATTATTTTGTTAAATGAATAATGTAATAATATGACTCCTAATGATACCTTGCCGTAAGTATAGTTCGGTATATCACTATACAATCAAGAGGCTTCTCTGGCTAGCTCTGAAGAGATTTAACACAGAGACCCACAACTGGACCACATGGTGAGAGTGTGCTCCCCACTGAAGGAGATGAATTCATCACGCCCCTGCCCTTCAGGCTCAAGGATCAATGTGAAGGAAGAAGCAGAAAGATTCAAGACCTAGAGGAGAAGATCAATGTTAAGGAAACAGTACCTCCCAGACAGAACAGGGTGGATGGACATATAAACTCACGAGATTGCTACAGCAAGAAGAGAGACCCGCAGAAGCTGAAGAGAGACTATCCCAGCATGGATAAAGGGAAGTAGGCTCAGGCTTCCAGCCTTAGCCAAGTACTTATTTGCAAATGATAGCAGATATGAGAGGGGAAAAATTAGTTCTTTTCTAGGAAGTGACTCTGGGCATATCCACCAAATTCCTAGGCAAGCCCTATTTTCAAGAATAGTTGGCCAACATGAATCAGACTCAATGTTTTTCAATGCCTATTTTTATTTTTGCATTTGTTTTTAAGGAGAAAATATATGAGGTTGAATGGGTAGAAGTAGAATGATCTAGGAAATTAGAAAGAATATGATCAAAATATACTTTTTGAATGAAAAAATATCAAACATGCATGTATGTCAGGCCTATTGCTGACTTTAGGCCTATGGCTGATTTTAGGCCTTTAGTGTATATGCAGTGATTTAAATAACTAAATAAATTAGAAATAAATAAAAGAAATTTCTTATACTAATGAAATAAAATTTCATAAAATTTGAAAAAAAATATCAAACAAATAAAGCTCATAATATCAAAGAGTTTATGAAACTATACTAGTACAATTATAAGTTGAATACATTTTAATTACGTTTTATTTATTGTACATGTGTACATATGTGTGCATGTACCGTAACGTGCTTTTAGAGCTTGGTCAAAGACAACATCCAGGAGACATTTCTCTCCTTCTACCATGTGGCTCCTGGAGACTGAACTAAGATCATCAGATTCTGCACCAGGCGTACTTACCTGATGAATCTCTTCCTAGCCCAAGTTGAACAATTTTTAAAATTGCTACCCATACTAGAATTTCCTTGTTCTTTATTCTAAAAGCCAGGAGTTGCATCTCGTGGGTTTTTGTAAGAGACTGAACAGCATCCGCTTCTTTCCCTCTGCTGTTCCTGATGGGAGCTCAAGACTAATTTTTTCTAGCATGATATTGCACATTCTGATGTACATTAAATCAGATTGTCCAACTCACAAGCTCCAGTAATAATTAAGTTCTGTTAAGACTCTATCAAAGATTGCAATCAACTGCTATTCTATGTATACTAACACATACAGCATCATATACTTTAGTTGGATAATGAGGTAATAAGCTGGGTGACCACTGATAAATGTACTGAGAAAATGATATGACAGAAGATGACTTTTATAGCCCATTTGCAAGCCTGGCTCCTATCAGTAACAGGTTCTGTGGCCTAGCAACTCCCATCTGATCACAGTTTCAGGTATTTGACGTCTGTGTTTCATTATGTCAATAAATAATACATACTCTTTCTTTACCATTTAGATTTCTATACTTAGATTTCTCAAAGTATTTTTTTCCTCTTTCTCCTTCATTTATGTCTATGTAAGAACTCCAGAGAGATGATATCCAACATTGTTACTTTGTTCTTTATTACTCTTGTTTAACAAGTAGTTTCCTGACACTTAAGTCATCTATACCAGACCAGGAAGTAACTTTGAAAGGACACAGAGCTATAAAGCTACTAGGACTAGAAAAGAATCCCTGCAGCTAGCAAGGGACTTTGGGGAAGCAATTAGCATTACTGGCTGGGCAAACACTATGAAGAAGGGTGAAACCCTAAAGGCATTATGGCCATATAAGTTCGTATGCCAGATCCTTCCTGCTTTCAAAAACACTATGTTCAGATTGAAAATACATAAACACAACCTTCTCAGTCTGAATGTTACCTGTATATGTGTTTTTACGTCCTGTATAAAATTACATCCACTGTAGAATAATTTATTATCTTTTCAACTGTGAAGCTCATAAAGAAGAGTTGAGCCTTTTCCTATGCAAATGCCAGTGGGCAGAAGGGATTACTGAATGAGAGAATTGCTAAGAAGAAGCCATCTCAGAATCAATCTTTACCTTGTCATTTTTCTACTGAGTGTGAGAATGCCTTCTTGAAAACAAAACCTCTAGGATTGCTTATTGGAATTTCAGGATTTATTGTAAAATCAAAAGATAACCAAGTACCATCATCTACATTCTCAGCACCACTAATTCCTTTCTTTGACTTATGTCACCCTTACTTACTGAATTGTATGCCAAATGAAACTAGCTGAGCCTTCTGTAACCAAGGTTCCCGTGTACAACATGTTCAAAACTTTATTTTTCCCAAGCAGGCACTGTCAGGGAGTGAAACTATAGTTTAAAGGAGTCTCCTATCTTCAAAAGATGAGGAACTTCTCTGTTCGTCTACTTAGGCCCTCACACGGTCTTCACTCTTTCTAACTTTTCAGTTATAAGCTTGTGATTGAAAATATACGTCTTATTTCCTAACTCCTCATTTCCCAAACAGAGCATCATGTATTTGGTCATGTATACAAGGTTTCCATAAAGAGGTGTGTCAATAAATGGGACAGTTTTCGGGAATACACTAATGAATCCCACTACTGAATCCTTACTACCTGTAGTGAACATTCATTTGAATTGTTTCTGAGTGGTCCACACTATAACAGTGTTTTGTTTTCTGACATCTTCTACTTGTAAAATCGTTACATCATGAATCGTAGTCATGTGCAATGCCGGCTTATGTTGTGAAACACAATATAAGTGAGTGAGTAGAGGTAGTATAATAGAATCATTTTGTCATATGCTACAAGCTTTTGCGCCATCAATAAGTCATGCCCACAAATCTGTATGCTTTAAAATAGTAAATAGTCAGTTTTATCTAGTGGAAACAGCTTTAAAAAAACAATTTGAAATTTTTATATATGTATTTGCACTAGATATTTATCTCATATCAGAGAATAGTAGTTATGTGGTGGAGAACGGATCATGGTCTAAAGTTAGCTTTTCAGCCTTTGATCATAGAATTAAACAGCGAATCAATAAGTTAATCCATTCTCAACTCCAATATATCTAGGCTTTCTTATCATGCTGGATACTTAGGAGCCTTTGTGTGGTTGGCACAGAAAACTTGGAGTACAGGTTTTTGTAAACTCTAAAGTTAATGTAGCTATTAGTCTACAAGTATAAAAATTACATTTAAATTCAAACTACGTTTACTGATTACATATTAAATCATTTTCATGTTTATAGAATATAGGATGTACCAATACAGTAAGCTAGGAATCCTTAAAACAAGCCTGTAGATGTTCAAATATGATTATGTTGTGATTATGATGTTTTATTCAATCTCTTATATAACATTGTCTTTATTTCCTACATCCTTGTGTACAAATCACTTTGCATCCAAACTGCTATCTAATACACTGTCTTAGTATTTTAAGTCCAAACTAACAAGATAACTTACAGTACACAACTTATGGACAATAGACATCCATTGCGCAGTATGGAGTATGGGAAATTCCATACCAGGGTACCAGAAGGTAGGTATCATATGAAAATCCAGTTCTCAGAGCTAAGACCTATTATGATTCCTCACAGACTACTCAGTCCCACTCTTCACCAGCGTTTAGCTCACTAATAAGGGCTCCATCCTCATGACCTCTTCACTCTCTAGCATACTCACCTCTCAGTTCTAACACATTGTGGGTAACATTTCAAAGTTCATAGGAACGTTGGAGGGACAAGAAATATCTTGGCTGTAACATACATAGCAAGCTAAAATTTGGACTAGTAATACAACTCAGTGAGTAAGGAAGCTAGACACCAAGTGTGACACCTTGCCTTTGATCCCAGAATCCAGATGCTGAATAAAAAGAAAGGAATCCATCAAAAGCCCTGACTTCCACATGGCCACCAACCCATGTACATGTGTGCATACACTTACATACTCACACACATTTAAGTAAGTATGCAAATAAGTAAGCAAATAAATAGAGTGATAATTTTATATTAAACATTTACATAATTTTCTTGCTAGAATACTTGAGGGTCACTATAAATAGCTTTATATAGGAAATCTTATAATACACATATATCTATATGTACACATGTACACACATGCATATACATTTTATTTTCTCTTCTCTCTCTCTCTCTCTCTCTCTCTCTCTCTCTCTCTCTCTCTCTCTCTCTCTCTCTCTCTCTTCTGTGTGTGTGTTGTGTGTGCACGTGTGTGTGCGTACACATGTGCAGATATACATGTCCTAGTGGCCAGTGGAGGTCTAAGGATGAATTCAGTTAGGCAAAGCTGGCAGCAAGCACTTCATTCCATTAAACTATCTTCCCAGCCTGAGATACTCATTCCTAGAAGACCTTTTCTTGACATCTGGGATCTGACATGGTCTGTAGAGTCTGCTTCAAATGGGCTTAAGGAAAATACTGACTAGTAAGTGTTTCATGGCCTCTCCTTTTCTAGTTACTGTGATTCCACTCTAAGGACTCGTCATAATTTTTTTCTCAGGTGTCATTTGCTTTCACTGCTTTTCATTTCTTTCTTTGTTCGTATTCAACTGCATGCTGCTAAGGCTCTCAAAACTCAAATATACATGCTTGCTATTCTTTTTCAGTATTGGTAGATAGATACAGAGATAAAGATAGAGGTATATTTATAGATGATAGATATAGATATAGATATAGATATAGATATAGATATAGATATGATATAGATATAGAATAGATAGATAGATATTATGGCTGTATTGTCAAATGTATCTTCAGTTCCTGGGTTTCCATCCATGCCCACTGCCTTACAGAAAATATACTTTCATTTCAATATCTCCTTATTTGCTGTATACATTCTTTGACACTTTAGTAAAGTTCCAGTTACTCTAAGCCTCTAATAATCATTTTAGATGTTTTCTCTAATTCTTCAAGAAACAGTTTCACCTTGCTGATCCTATGGTTTATAGAGAGCCACCTTTCTTTTGGAGTTTTAGTTTTTTAAAGTATATTAATTAAGATTATATTGTATTTTAAATAAATATAAATATTATATGATATCATTTAAAAACGAGTGATAATCATTCTTAGTATAGCTTTGGCCATTAACTAAGGCCTGCTGGTTGAACTCTTGGAACCATCAGAGGTGAGAGTGGATGTATATTTGCCAACTACTCAGTATCTAGCTAGCCCTTTGCTCAGACTCCAAGGTTTCTATTTAATCTGTCCTCAATCACACAGAGAATATCATCTTTGATATTTTCTTTCTCCGTTCCTCAGTTTATATTTTACTAAATAGAAACCACAGTGGTTTTCTGGCTTCTTGGGGATAACTCCCACATTTGTTCATGAGCCTGGTATTTAAGGCCCTCCTTAAAGACCTTCTTTTGCCACATTACTTCTGCCCCCTCAACAGATTTGTTTCCTAATGACACCAATTATGTAAACAGCAACCTGCCTTTAATGTTTAAAACCAAGGCAAGGATATATTCTAGGTCATCTAGTCCTCTACAATTGCTTTTTAACATATGATTTCCCACTCTTAGATAGTTACTATGTAAAAATCACCTAAAACCATCAAGGAGTAAAAAAGAAAATTGCTTTATTCTTTATAATAAAGTTCTCACACATGACCTGCTTTCCTCCCTACAACTGAAAGCACACTTTAATACTTTTTCCATATATGTTGATTCTAATACCATGTTCCCATTTCACACATATTTTTTTATATTCCTCAACCTATGTGTTTTATTTTATTTTGACATTTCCATATCTTGGCATCAGTACATATTGTGAGTCAGACCATCTGTTGTTGGGCCTCTAATAGTGGGTGTCCAACTTCGTGCCGTGTCCTTTTCACATGAGGAACTCAGTGAGCCAGTGGGAAGAACATCACCTGCCTCTCAATGCCTGCTTTTCTATCCAGGCTGTAATACTTTCACGAAAACAAGGTTGTTCATAGATGCTGCCGGATTTCTGCTTTCTTCAGGAAATAGACAGAAGAGAGTGTGACATTTCAAAATGATAAGGTCTTTCCGAACTATTGTGTTGAGAGAATATGTATATGTGTATGTGTAATGTATGTATGTATATGAGAGAATATTATATATATATATATATATATATATATGAATAGTTTTGCCACATTATTTCTGCCCCCTCAACAGATTTGTTTCCTAATGACACCAATTACGTAAACAGCAACCTACCTTTAATGTTTAAAATGAAGGCAGGATATATTCTAGGTTGATTTAGTCCTTCACAATTGCTTTTTAACATATGATTCTCACTGAATGAATGTATATACATTCATTCAATCTTTCACTTTTGACTAGGCAAAAAGCATATGTTTTTTACAGTAGAAAAAAGCTATATGCTCATTGCTAACATCTGGTTTTGTTAGAGAAAAACAATTTTGAAAAAGGAACTAATTTTTAATTAATGGGAACAGCATGATATATTTCGCTTCTTAGCTAACCAAGAGATAATGACTACATCATTTATATGTTCTCAAGTGGGATGTTTATGGGTAGGTTATTTTTTCTTTGTTATGATATATGATAATAAAACATGCTAATGATGATTTGTTATAGAATATGTCTATTCTATCTGTTTATATACGGAAGCAGTATCTTGTTTATACACCTCATTGACATTTTTATTGCCAAAATATGTGCTTATTTAATACAAATGATGTCTTTGCCCAGCAACATAATGTTACATTTCATCTTCACTGTAGGGAAATGAAAGAAAATGTAAGAATCCTGAAAGAAAATTTTAGTTCAAAGTGAAACATGTCAAAAAGAAAGTGAACATGTTAAAGTAAAAAAAAAATCATGTAGAGAAAGATGTCTGATGGTTAAAACTGTGTAGCTTAGAAAAGCCCAGAAATTTAGTTTCCTCAAAGTCTAAAGATGGTGCAGGATTTAAAAACACTGATCGATGCTCACCAAATTCATAGGTACATTTTGAATAGTTTGTACTCTTATGATATCACAAGAAGCAGTGAAAAACAACTTAAAGAAGTTCCTGGATTTTGGAGAGTGCTTGCCTGGATCAAATCCCATCTCTGTGATTTACAGATCATATGATAGCAGTCAAATTCATGTTAGGTGCCCAAGTTCCTCCTAATTGAAGCAATTCCTATGTGGCCTATCAGGTCACAGGAATACTTTAGAGAGTTAGTGCAGTTAAAATACTTAATGATAAATATTGCTCAAAACGTGTTCCTTACTGTAATTACTATTAGAGTGAGAAATGCAACTAAAAAGGGGCAGACTAAGTCATATTTGTTTTCATAAACTTGATCTTTTCTTGCAAACTACCAGAGCATTTCTATGATAGCACATGTTCTATATAAGTAGGTCGCAGGATAAAAGTAGCATTTAGTTTGACTGTCTAATGTGCTTTGAAATATGTCACCTGATGTACCTATCTTTGTACATGATGCACCTTGACTCCGACTGAACAGTGATTCTGTGCACCAAGACTTTCCTTGGATGGTGTATAGACAATTGCTGCTAATTCTGTGACGTTAACAATAACCTTTCCCCACACTTCACAGCCCTGAATAGACATCCTCCCGACTCTCTATGACTTTCACATTCAATTTTAGGTTTGTATCTTTCAGAAAATTTTGGTTTAGATTAGGGATTTAAAAAAAAAATGTCCTTTGTTCCACTATGTATTAACTTTATATGAATTTCTAAAGACAACCTTACATATTGCCATTTTAATGGGGAAAAACCTATCTTTAGACTCCTATATACTCTACTCATTACATAGAAATACAAATAGTCTTCCTAAATTACTGGCAATTGCCAAATTATTTCTGTTAGTTTTAACAAATAAGATAATATTTCATAGGAGATCTCTCAAAATATACTGGCCTCTTATTTGGCCTGGTATTTACTCATCCAAAGACTTAAACAAATCAAAACAAAATTTATCTTATGAGTTTCTTGACTTCCAAAAGATATTATAAATTTTGTATGATTCAAATATTTTTGATAGCACACAATTACTACACAAAATAATGGGCTTTATTGTGAGATTCTTTTACATGCATAGATAATGCACTTTGATCACATTCAACCTCAATTGACTTCTCACTGCCCCTTCACCTCTCATTGACTCCCTTAACATCCCAAATAATCTTCCTGTGCCTACTATCATGTCTGTAAAGTAATTCTACACAGTTCCTGCATATTAGAGAGACCATGAGATATTTGTCAAAATAACACTATAACATTCACTGGGTCATTTTCTTGCATATTTAGTTTCTTGTCTTATCCAACTAAATCAAGTTCCATTGAAGAAACATAACATTTTCTTTGTTCATCTCTTGTTTGAGTGACACATTCATTATTTTTGTAGCTTTTGTGGTTAATATGTGAATAACATAGAAGTACAGGTATGTCCTTATTGTGTGAACTTTTGTGTGTATGTGTGTTGTGTGTGTGGTGTGTGTGTGTGTGTGTGTTCCCAGGCATTTCATGCCTGGGTCACAAAGTATTTCTATTGCCAGAGTTTCAAAAACAATTGACTTTGGCTGTGTCCATTTATGTCCTCACTCACAGTGTATAGACTGAATTTAAAAATAAGCCAAAATATCACAGCTTCCATGCTGTGAAATTTCTGGGGTCAAGATATATCTTATTTGAATTGGTAATGCTGAGATCACACATCTGGTTTTGGTACAATAAAAGGATTCAGGAAGTTCAACTGCCAAAAGTAAGTAAGCTACACCTTATTGTAGATACTATAGCAGATGTCTGCTTATAGGCACTTAACATTATCCTCCAAAATCCATGGAGGAATGACCTTATCACTACTTGGAATAAGGTGGGCTGCTCAGTTAAGTTGCTCATAGTGGTCTAGAGATCTGATAGCATATTAATGTTTGAACTCTGGCTTTGTACTGTTTAAATTTCATGCCTTAAATTCCAATGGGCGAAGTTTATCTTCACCAAGGTTCTTGTTTGCTATAAACAAATATTTAAACTCTGATTCACTAACATCTTATCAATCCCAAATAATGTCTAATGCATCTACATTCATTAAGAAACATAAATATTTTTCATTCTGAGACTTTTTCAATTTTCTCTGTCATTTTTGAAGGTGTAAAGCTAAAAGTTTTTAGTGTTATATTAGTGCAATAGTCTTTATGAGGTAATATTATACATGAAATATATAAGGGTAATTAGTATTGCCTAAATCCAGAAGTATCCAGTTGCCCCTAAATACTATAAGGAAAGATTTGGGAGGCTTTGAAATTTGAATGTAACAACCACCTTAGCTGCCTAGATAATCTCTACCTTTATTTAACTTTGAAGAAATGAGTTTTTGAATAAGCTTTAATGATACAAAAAAGGTTGCCAAAACTACTAACTGTTTAATATGGATTAATATTAACTATCAAATTGTAAAAAATTCCTAGTATCTCATCTACATTTTGCTGCATGTCATCTTTTGTATATTTATAAATACACTGTGCTGTTTCCCTAAATTTATATTCCACAAAAATATTTATACAATAACATCTATAGATTTTTGTCATTAGTTGAAATGCCTAATCCATGCCATTTTATTTCTGCACATGAATATTTGTATCATATTTTCAGAAGCATTTTTATCTTTTTCTGGTGCATTGTCTTTCACTTTCTAATTGTTAATCTTAGAACTCTAACGTTAGATGTGTTTATCATACATCAATTATTATTCCCACCTTGATACTGCATTTCTTAATTGAGTTCATTACACAGAATTCCCAGGGGTTATGAGTGACATAATAAAGACAAATAGTAGTATTAAATATTCTAAAATTCATTACATGTGTCTTTGGAAATTAACAATACCAGCTGATGTACAAAGGATACTAGGTGATATGAGAGGTTTTATTACTTACAATTTGATTTATTGTAAAAAGAGACAACTAAGTAACCATTATCAAGAAGGAATATGATACAGTTTACAAAGTTTGTCATGGAACTAGAGTGTATTTTCTCTTCCATTCAGCCTTTATTATTTATATGCATTTTGTCAAATAACTGATATGTGATGTGTTCTCAGTTTAATCCAAATGCCTTAGAAACATACCCTCTTATCCATTAACTGTTTGATGTTAGTAATTTCTATTTCATGATCATGTGTAATAGTTTTACTCCCATCCTTATCTGATAAAATATAAAGTGAGACAAAAAAGTGTTGTCTTAGTCTAAATATCAAGCTAAATACCAAGTAGAGAGAGGCATGGGATATGATGAATATGAAATACTTCAACCGTTACTTCAAGTAGAACAGGCAAGTTGGTTTTTCTTCTCTTCCTTAAGTAAAATCCATTAGAAGTTAGTGGTATAGAAAGAAAATATCTGTAATTGAAACATCCATCAGTTTTACTTTCTTAAGATGTTTACTTTCTTAAGACGTTTACTTTCTTAAGATGTTGATATGCTGGCCTCTAGACCACAGCCTCTAGACAGGGGTGACCTCTCGGCCTTTTTTTATTGGGCCCACAGTATTCTGCTTTGTGCTCATAAAGCCATAATTGGTTGTGAAAACTTGAGCCAAGTAATGAAGATCTCTCTTTTTTTTTTTTTTTTACTTTTCTATAAAACTGAATTACCTACAATGCTGAGCTTGTATTTTCTAAGACTAACAATTGCTAGTAACACTGTAGTGATTTCTTTATTTATACAATGTTCTTGACACTAAAATGGTTCACATTCACTTGTATTGTACCCTTGAAAATATCATAAAATTTATCTTTATGTCAAAGTAGGATTTCTCCAATATCTGATATACTCTACTATGTGTTAATCATTAAGGTTGTGAACCAAGATGAATTAAGTGTGAGAGTTTCAGAACTATTTTTGAATTTGAAACACAATATTTGTACATAGTTATGAATTACCATGAGACATTTCAATTTATCAATGTACTTTTTAATGTGAAAATAATTTATTTCTCCTAAAACACACAGAGTATAATTCTTTTACCTAAGACTAGAGAATCATTGTGGAAGAGGGAATGGAAACGATGTAAGAGCCAGAGAGAGGAATGGGAAGTTTGTTGTGAGTTGTGATTCTTAGAAATGTCATAAGCTACATCACCATGGCTGCCTACACATTACTTGAACAAAGACTTCCCCAACAGACAAGGTAACATGGAAGTTAACGGGAGGAAGTTCATGGGTCTCAATCCTACACAAAGAAGTATAAGAAACAAAGGATTGCTAGCAATGGTGGAAGCAGTCTTCCCTAGGGAATTAGCACACTAATTATTATCAAATGCTCATTTTATCTAAAAGGAAAACAGTGGCTTAAAATGAACGCTAACGGCTGCAGGTTGGTGTTGGCGCCAGAGGAGGTGACGCGTGCCGGGTCGGGATCAAGCAAGTGACTAAAGCGCAACCCGCCAACTCCGCAGACCCTGAGGACCGCACAGACCCTCTGCCTCTGTATAGAATGAGCCGAGGAGACTCGAACCCCAACTATTCCACATGCAGCAGAAGATACGCAAGGAGGCGACAGGTGGATGTCTCAGCATAATAGGTTTGTTCTGGATTGTAAAGACAAAAAGCCGGATGTGCCGTTGGTGGGATACTCCATGGTACAGTTAATGCAGTAGTATGAGATATGGCAGGAGCTGTTTTCCCCACTTCATGCTCTTAATTTTGGAATTCGGGAGACACAACACGACATGCTTTTTTGGAGACTAAAGAATGGAGAGCTGGAGAACATTAAGCCTAAGGTCACTGTTGTCTGGGTAGGAACAAACAACCATGAAAATACAGCAGAAGTAGCAGGTGGGATTGAGGCTATTGTACAATCTATAAAACACGCGGCAGCCATAGGCCAAGATCATTGTACTGGGTCTGTTACCACAAGGTGAGAAGCCCAACCCTTTAAGACAAAAGAATGCCAAGATAAACCAGCTTCTCAAGGTTTCCCTGCCGAAGCTTGCAGCTCCTGGATATAGATGGGGGCTTCGTGCACTCGGCGTGCCATCTCCTGCCACAACATGTTTGATTTTCTTCATCTCACAGGAGGGGGCTATGCAAAGACCTGCAAACCCCTCCATGAACTGATCACACAGTTGCTGGAGGAAACACCAGAGGAGAAGCAAACCACCATTGCTTGACTGGCCTATCAGTGTTAACAGCATCCCTGCTTCCTCAGATCAGTTGGACCACTGGCACTACAGAATCCTTTCTTAAGGCACTTTGCATTGTACAATGTTCCTGGATGCTTGTATGTTTGAAGGGGAGGAGGGATTTAAATTGGTCCTGTATATAAAAGCTTGGTTTGAGAGAGGAGAAAAATTAGCCAAGGAAGAGTCATTTGAAACCAGAAGGGGACTTTTTGTTTGTTAATGACACATTGTAGAATTATCACTGTTTTTCCTAGGACAACATCAAGCAAGAGTACAATGTGAAGAGTCTTTTCTGGCCCTTTTTTCTATGGATTATGTCATGTGTGATAATTATCACATCTACTTGGCTTTAAATTTATTTTTGGTCCAGTTTTAAGGTTCATAATTTAGTATGTTGTGTTGCTTTGTTTGATTCATGTATCCTCAGTATTTTATTAACATATAACATCAGATTAAACATGCTTGTCACACCAAAAAAATGCACACTAACTACTTCTAAATAATGTTTGTTTATCAAGCATTAGCTAACTTATGGATCAAATATTGGCAAATTTTCTGTCACCTGAATGCATAGGTATAGGAAAGTTCTTTACTATTTTATATAGCATCTGTATTGAGACATAATTTGTCTGCCAAAATATACCCACTTAAACAGTATTATCTAATCATGTTAAGTACATCTAGATATATCTAGATAGCCCCTCAATTTTAGAATAATTTAATCACTACAATAATAAACTTCACATCATTTTTTCTTCCCTAGCTTATCTAGTTTCTTGCCTCTAGTCTCATCCCCAAGCAAATACTTAATTATTTATACTTAACTATGTTTAACAACATGGGAAATTTCATGTAACTTGGAAACATAACATGATCTCCTGTTGCAAGCTGTGTTCATGTAACAAAGTTTTAAAGTTAATTAATTCAGGTTTTCTCACACATAAGAGTGTTCATTCCTTTTTATATCTGAATAACACTGTCACCCAATTATATCACCCATTCCCTTTTAGCTAACATGAATTGCATTGCTACCAAAATTTTTATAAGTATTCTGAACATACACTTTAATTTCTTTCGAGTTATAGATACTTCACATACTCTATGGCCAGCTCATTGCTAATTCTTTGCTTAATCAGTTGAGGAACTCTCAGTCTCATCTACACCAGTTTCACCACAAGAGTAGTGTATTTGAGAGCCGTCCAATTTCTCTAGAACTCTAGGGACACTGTTCTTTTCTGAAATTTTGACTCCATGTTTCAGTTCTGATAAAGCATTACCAGTCCCTGGGTTTTGCTTATGTTCATATAAATGAGCTCTGATGCCAAGCATATGAAATCTGCTAATATGTGTTTTTCTTTGGAAGAATGACTATATCCTTGTTCTTTAAAAAATTTCCTCTTACTCATTTTTAAGGCTTGTAGCATACACACAAATGTCTCATTAGATAGTTAATTTCTTGTTGTGGGTGTCTCTTGATGTCATTTTCATCACTATACTTTAATTTTCATGAACTTTTACTTACTTTTCATTTTGTTGCTTGTGTATAAGGAGTCATTGCTACAAACCCATCTCAAAAATCCTACTTGTATTTTCCTTTTAGATTTTTACTTCTTCCCAAGGCTTTGCCCATTGTGAGATAGAATTTTAACGTGTGATGTTCCAATCTCTTTCTTCTCATGTAGGTATACATGTGTTTCACTACATTTTTTTAATGTATGCCCTGTTGAACAGTCCTGACACTCTTGTCAATTATCAGTTGACTACAGATGCCTGAGTTTAACTGTTTACTCTATAATTCAATGTCTTTATGTCTACACTATATGTTATAATATTGTCTTGAATATGATTGCTTTGTATTAAGCTTTAAACCAAGGTATGGGAATCTTCTAATTTTCTTCTTTTTCTAAAATTATTTTACATATTCTTTGTCACTTGTAATTTCATATGAATTTTAGGATTATCTTATATATTTATATAATAGCCAGTTAGCATTCTAGTTAAGTGTTGAAGAAGAATTTTGGGAATGCTTCCACTTTAATAACACAAATATTTGTCCATTAATGTGTACTATTGGCCACTTATTTAGGTTTTTAAAGCCTTCCAACAATCTTTAGTAGTTTAAGAAATAATTTGACATTTCTTCAAGCCCTATTTTGCTGTTTTAATGGTACTATAAAAGGATTGCTTTAATATCGTTTTTTCTAATATGCCCTATAAGTGCAGACAAATATAATGGATTTTTATATTGATCATCACTCTGAAGCCCAGCTGAACTTAGTACTTCCAATAGCTTTTAGTGGGTTTCTTAGAAATTTCTTTACAGAAGATCAGGTCACTGGACACAAGTAGTCATGCTCTCTTGGGTTTTGTTGTTGTTTATTTGCTTCAAATATTAAAATTCATTACTGGAAACTGAGCAACTTAGACAGGCATACTTCATATTGTCCTTTCTGGAACATATTAACATTGACATACTTAGTGACTGAAAAGCTCATTTTACTGAAGTTACTCATTTGCCATCCTAGAGTGGGACACATCTAATAATGCCGGGTAGAAAGATAATCTCCCTGGAATGACAGAAGTTTGGGTCTTATTTCCTTCAAGATTTCACCAGATGTTTAATTCCACTAACAGCAGCTGATTCTTCTCTATTTTCAAGAATGCATCAGGCATACATAAACTACTTCTAAGTTTAATCTATTCTGATTTGAGCGTCTTACTTTAGATAAGTTTCCACTTCAGCATTTGATATTTTTTGACTCTGTAAGGGTTCCTCCCAGCTGCCTCTTTCTTTCATTTCTCTCCAGCGACCAGCTGACCTCCAGTTCAGTTCATGTTCCTGATGAGTCTATCCATCATCCCTAAATTGCCTTTCATTATAACTTCCATTTTCAAAATGTGTCCTTAGCCTAGAATGTCTCCATCAGCTATTGATGCCATTTCCTCGCAGGCAAGAGTTTGCAATTTGCCACTTGAGGGAAGGGCTAGCACTTTTCCTCAGACAGAATCTCTGAGTCATGCCTGGTCCTCAAACAAGGGACAAATGCAAATGATCTCGGTAGCACATGCACCTTCCAAAGTCCTGAACTCCGGGTGAATGTGGATGGCAGCAGCCTCGGGTCCCCTATAATCCAGGTAACTGTTCTCTGACTCTATCTTGCCTGTAACTTCATTTCTTGTTCGCATGACTTTTGACTTTTCATGAGTTGTTTATATTTCCCTATCATCACCATTGATATAGGAAGAATGAGTTTGAAGCAGAAAAATCTTGTAAGATGAGTCCAAAGCTGATCTGAACAACTTAGGAAATGGCAGCTTGGTGATCCTGTGTGTTCAACTAGATCAACACCTAGCCACATTACCTGCTCTGCTAGCTATGCAATCCTTATTTTCAACTGATCAGATTGAGACGTGTCCACAAGGTTAGTAAAACACACATCTGAGTGTGTCTCTGAGGGTGCTTCTGGAGACAAATCATGAGAGGTAGGACACAGTGAATAGTTTAATCCGTTGGTAGACTGAAAATCTGAATAAGCTTTTGGAAGGTTGTAGAGCTGCAAAAGCTGGAGTCTTGCTGAAGGAAGTGTGTCTCTGGGGCCACATTCTTGGAGGTTCTATCGAGCCACAGCTGCTCTCCATTATCACTCTTCTCTGCTAGACAAAATAAAACTCATGAAGCCATGAGAAAAACACGTATTTACTCTATTAGCTGTTTCTTTGTAGGATTTAATCACAGTACTGTGATAAAACTAATATCTCCAAGGCTAGTCATCTTTCATGGTTCCCCCATTTCCCTTCTCCAATCCTTCAAATTCCTGTATCTCCTGGAAGATGACTCTTGGGTTCCTGAAGTGGTGTTTGCATTTTAGCTTCTGTTTGATCTTCCCTTTCCGGTGAAGCCACATTAAGTAACTCTTTTCCAGCTCATCTCCACTGCTTATTCCACAGATGGACACACTGGCACATGTGATCCAGACTGCCTGATGAGATCCCTTGTGCTCTAAAATTTTCATTATAGGATAATATTCTTAATAAAGTATGTCTAAGATAAATGATGTGTTTCCTGAGTGAAACAAAACAACCAGCTGCTCCCCATCAAACACAAAGATTCTCAGTTTAAATTCAGTAATAGTTAGCTGGAAGCAGACTGATAAATGATGGAGCAGAGGTCTGTAGGAGGAGCTAAGGTGGGAGGAGTAAGGAAAGGAAGAGGAGGAGTAGGAAGAGGAAGAGGAAAAGCAAGAGGAGGAGTTAGGGAGAGATATAGGAGGATGGAGAACCACAGGTATGGAGAGCAGTCACAGGGAACAACTTATATTTAGGCTAGCTAATTGGGAAACAACTCTTTGTATAGGCATATTGTTATTGAGCATTGCCAAACATATAAAGCTTTTGATTAATCTTTAAGCATTAGAGTCTTATTTTATTACTGGGCCATCTCCCACACTGGCATCTTGTAGGTGGCAGGGCTGGTGTTTCTGGCTGGCCGTTTCTAGCTGCGGTGCACACATGGCCTCCAGCTGAGAAATATGGCAGTTGAGCTAGGCCAAGCCGCAGCAATTTTAAATAATTACTCAACAGAGGTCCTCACTCTTCCAGATGGAAAGACCCCTGACTAGGAAAAGAAGCCCTATGTTTCAGGGCTAGCTACTACAGAATGTAGTTGTGTTTCTAAGATTGGGGTTGGAATTCAGAAGGTCTTGATTCATATATTGCCAACATTTTCAAGTCTTATAAAATGTAGCAGAATTCTAAAAGAAAAAAAAAGAAGAAAGAAAAAATATTCTCTATTTGCTAGATGTCCCAGGGTCATTTTCTGATGTCAGGGTTGTTTGTTTGTTTTGGGGTTTGGGGTTTTTTTTGTTTGTTTTTTGTTTTTGTTTTTTGTTTTTTTATCCTGAAAGCATCACCAACTGACAGATCACTGGGTCTTCTTATCATGTTCCATCAGAAGCTGAACTCAGGGCCTTTCTGTGGTTGTACTGTACATTTTTCCTCTTAATCAGCTGGATTTTTATTTTTACCAAGATTTTACCAAAAAATGTATTTATATACAAATATTCACCTTTCTCTCCCCCCCCACAAACCTCATAATTAAAATAATAAAAGCAAGTCTTAAATTAATTTCCAGAATTGTCAGCCTTAACTTTACAAGGGAGAAAGTAAGTATAATAAAGAAGTTATGTCTACTTTTGCCATCAGCAAAAACATAACATAGTCAAGAATATACATCAAGTATTTGACAGTGTATAGGGCTAAGGTTGATAGAATGGGTGTTTCATAGTTTTGGAGATCATTATTTAAAAAGATAAAAATCAACTCTTGAGCTAGGAAATAGCTGGCAGTAAAGTACTTGCCCCAGAAACAAATAGACCTTAGTTTACATGGCCAAACCCATAGGGGAAAAAACCTGGGCATTTCAATCAGTGCATTTGAAATGGGTGGAAGGGGTGAAGCTCACTGACCAACCGTTATGCTAGGTGATGAGGTCCAGGGAAAGACGGCCTTCCAAGAGAAAGGTAGAGAGGCTTGGGAGATTGCTCAGTGCCTGAGAGCGTTGGCTGCTCTTCCAAGGGAACTCACGCCAGCTCCCAGCACTCAAGCCAGGCAGCTCACAACTCCATGGGATCACTGGCAAACATGTGCCATCACACACACATGCAAAGGCACTGGCAAACATGTGGCATCACACACACCTGCAAAGGCACTGGCAAACATGTGCCATCACAAACACCTGAAAAGGCACTGGCAAACATGTGCCATCACACACACCGCAAAGGCACTGGCAAACATGTGCCATCACACACACCTGAAAAGGCACTGGCAAACATGTGCCATCACACACACCTGCAAAGGCACTGGCAAACATGTGCCATCACAAACACCCGCAAAGGCACTGGCAAACATGTGCCATCACACACACCTGAAAAGGCACTGGCAAACATGTGCCATCACACACACCTGCAAAGGCACTGGCAAACATGTGCCATCACACACACCTGAAAAGGCACTGGCAAACATGTGCCATCACAAACACCTGAAAAGGCATTGGCAAACATGTGCCATTGCACACACCTGCAAAGGCACTGGCAAACATTGCATACACACCGCAAGGCATCGAACATGTGCTACATCACACAGAGAAACACATAAACATAACAAATGATATTATAATAAATCTTAAAATATAAAAGTGGAAAGTGGCCCAAGAAGATATCCAAAATCTACCATGGACCTCCACATACATATGTGAGCATATGTTCAAGTGTGCACACTGTAATGAATTAGTAAATAAGTGACTATTAACTCTTGGTTGTGAAGGCCTGCAAAGTTGTGTGGAGAATAAAACCTTAGGTAATGTGAGATGAATTGTGACACAATGGCTGTCAATGATTTTCTATTTATTTTTAGTTCCTATTTATGGCATCAACAAACACCCACGTATTCAACCAAGAAAACTTTTTTTTTTACTTTACTTTCATTTTAATGACACTCAGAGACATGCTATTCAGTATAAGTAAACTATTAGCCATTCTGTAATTTATTGATTCTGTAAATTATTCATAATAAAGTTTTATTCTCTCAGAGGTAGTCATTATCTTTATTTCTGAAAAATAATCTAAACTGAGACTATAGTATCTATTAGGTGAGACAGTTGTTCTTTATTATGGTATATATATTATATATATATTACCATATATATGTGTGTGTGTGTGTATTTTGATGTAAATTCCATAAAAGTACACTAATCACAGTGAGCTGAAATTTATTTTTATTTGTTTAGTATTCTCATTTCTTCAACCTATTTATACCACTTGAAAATTTTATGTTAAAGAAAACTCATGATGAGAACATTTTAAAGTCTGCTGTTTTAGCAACTGTGAATGAAGTTGATAATACAGTATCAATTATGGTCACTATGCAGTCCAGAGGCCTCTACAGCTCATTATAACTGTCTAACTGCATCTCTGAGCCCTTCAAACACTGTCTACATTTCACATTTCCTACCACTGCACACAGTGTCTGGCAATCACAGGTCTATTGCCTACTACAAGCCCAGTGGTAGAAACAATTATTAGCCCCAGATCTAATCATTTTACTCTGTACACGTACCTCAAAACATCACATTGCACCTTGTGACTATAAGCAATTGTCAACTGAGGAGTTCACTATTTGCCAAATAAGCATGGAAAATTAGAGAGTGCTCTTTTGAAATGAGCTCGCAATGTTTGGCTGCCGTGAATAACTGCTGTGAAAAGACCGCATGTTCCTCTTCTTTCTAATAGCCCATAGTTTTCAAAGACTGTATGTTAAATCTTATTTTTCAAAAATATAAAAGTTTAAAATAAAAAAATTTAATTATTGGTTTTGATATTTTTTTCTTTTTAAAATTTTAGCCCAAAGTACAAAAGTCATTCTAGAAGTGTAGAACATAGAAATGGAGCAGACAGAAGCACAGACGCATTGTATTTAACAAAACATGTATGAGCAGACAGAAGCACAAACACATTGTATTTAACAAAATATGTATTTTTATATTAAAGAATGCTACAAGGATATCAGGCTCTACCATTTGACAAGTTTTAATTTTACTTCCATAATAACATTTTATAAAGACATAAAGCTATTATAGGACTGGGCAGATACTTACCCCCAGCTAGTATTAAATTTGATATAAAACAGTGCCTGAGTCAGGTAATCCCTAGTCAGCTGCTAGGGGTTCAAGGCACAGTTACTCCTAAGGATAAACAGGAATGAGTTCAAAGGAAACCTAGGAGAGCTACTAGACCTAAATGCTATACATTCACCGGCAGATTTGAACTCTGCTTTTCAAGGATATAAAGCAAAGTACTTTTCATTATTTCCAAAGCAGTTTAAAAGTTTACAATTAATGTTTTTTGCCATAGTTATGTATTTATTAAAATGAGTGCTAAGTATTACATGTTGAAGTTTCTTCATATTTTTATATAATAATGAATAATAGCCCGTGACTCAATTGCTGCATCCGTGAATGCATATTGAATGTATTTGTAAAATTGTAACCTCAAGTTGATTATGCCTTGAAAAAAATAAACTTTGTGGTCTCTTTAAGATATTTTACATAGCCTCATAGCCTCACAAAATGAGAGAAATTGGTGCTGGAGATAGTTCAGTTTATAGCACTTGCTGCTTTTCCATAGGACCTGAGTTCAATTCCCAGCACCTACATTATGCAGTTTACAACCTTCTGTTGACTTCTGTGCTAGGGGAATCCAGTGTCCTCTTCCGGTCACAATGGGAACCTTCACATATATAGAATACACACCCACAGGCAAACACACAGATCCATAAGCAAGAAAAAAGTGAGAAAAATAAAATTAAGTCTTAAAATAGGGAGGCATAGACATTAATTTAGGGCTATTTAGCAGTGTGTGTAATAACACTTTGAAGTGTGTACTCACAATCCCCAGACACGACGCAGGAGTTTCATGAAGGTTTGGAATAGTGAGAGCACATTAAAGTCTGGGAAGTAGCTACCTGACCTCGCCATGCGCTGACCACTCAGATTACATCTTTATTAATTTTAACCTATTTTGCATATTCAGTGAGTGAGCTGGTTTGAACGGATGTTACTTCGAATTAAATTTACTTATCAGGGAGTAAAACTTTGCTGGATGTTTGGTGATATTGCTCTCTTAAAATCACACAAGGTGTGAACCTCCCTAAAGACTGCGTTTCCAGCTTCCACAGCAACCTCACCGTTACATAAGTGTGGAAGTGGCAGGTTGAAGAGATGCCGCTGTCTGAACTTCCTTTTGCTCCATTTGCATTGCCCCCAATTTGCATTTCCAGCTGACATACCAGAATCCCTGCATTCTGGGACATATCAAAGCTCAGGATGATAATTTGCAGTTTCAGTTCTTTCTTGATACACATAAGAAGCCTCACAGGAGCAGAAAAGGAAAATTGAAGACGGAGATACATTTTAAATTAATTGCTCTTTATCTATGCATCAACTTGTTGTGCAAAACATAGATTATATAAGAAAATAAACAAAATGTGTTTGTTCAAAGTAGAGAAACATTGTTGAAGTAATTTATGACTTGGAACCCTGCAACACACACACACACACACACACACATAAATGGTCCTAGAAATTATTGAATACATATCAAATTGGTGTTAAAAATTCAAACTGTCATAACATTATGTGAACTATAATTTGTTGAGTGCAGTAAGTAAGAAGACATTCAGTCTAACTGGAAGTGCACATTTTAGAAGAAATTATTTAACATGGCTTCAGCTAAAATACAGTAAGTGTAAAATCAAACTTCCTAACCCATTGTAACATTACTACTTCTATAAAGACTCTATAATAGATACTGTCACATTTTTAAATATCAGGGTTAACGGGTCAATGAATGAATTTGTGGAAGTATAAGCCCACAGCACAGCCTAACCATACCGTTTTCCTTTATAAATATTTGCTTATGATTAACTCTCAGACTGAAGTCATGTATGGCTGTGAGTCACCCTGTAGGCTTAGGAACAAATAGGTTCTCAGTAAGAGCAAGTGCTCTTAACCACTGAGTTCTGTCTATAGACCCAATAATTAGTTTTTTTATATGAATACAGGTCACAAATTCATGCCATGAAGGAATTATATTTGGTTGTTTTGTTGTTGTTGTTTTGTTTTGTTTTGCTTTGCTGTGCTTTGCTTTTGTTTTTGTTTTGGTTTTTTGTCTTTTGTGTTTTAAGTCCTAATATATATTTATAACTTAAGGGTGAAATTGCATGGGTAACAAATAAATTTTTAAACAAAAGTCGTGGCTATCATAGGGATGTCTTCCACTCTGTGTTTTACCTAGTTCACAAATACGGGTCATTAAGAGGGTTTCTGTGTTTTACCTAGAAGTGATTATTTTCAAAATAAGAGGAAAAATCAATATGAGACAGTAAACTTACATAAGTACCACTAAGAAAATAAAAATAGTTATTCTTAAATGTACCAAATACGTCTAAGATTCTAGTTCTTTTTTATAAATTCTTGAGAGATACTACATTGTACCAGGAACACCAAGCAAAGGATAATAAGACTGCAACGTTTTTGTAAAGAGTGATGTCCCTTTATTTGATCATTTACTCAGCATCAAAGTGGCTGTGAGGAATTGTTATTACCTACAGTGAATATATATATATATATATATATATATATATATATATATATATATATATATCCATACACAGCAATGGTATTTGCCAACATCACTAACCATGCCTGAGTGTAAAGATAATGTTATATCAGCTATCCACTCTACAAATTGCACTTGCAGAAAGAGAAAATGGAATGATCTCTTTCATCTTACACTGAGCATGAATTTTTATTGATTTTGAAGATACCGAAGATATTTTATATTATCATAGTCAATGTTATTTGCATCTTGACTTCAAAATCCATTTTCTTTGGGGTTTATATTAATGATAATAAAAAGATTATTATAAAAACTACAATATATATATATATATATATATATATATAACCTAATATGTTCTTATGTGTTTTTAGAACAGATACTAGTTAATTAACTATATTTATCTAGGATTTATTGCTGCCCAAGTACAATATTAAGTACAAAAATCCACTATCTCATTGGAATAAATATTTTTATTGACTGTAGGTCTGGACATTAGAAAAAAATTAAAAAGTGTTTGAAATTATATGTAAATATCCTGCAGATTCATGATATAAGTCCATTATGTTTATTCTCAAAACTTGTGGTTTTAAGTAGTAAGCTATCTATCTATCTAATCTATCTATCTATCTATCTATCTATCACATTCATATAAATCTGTCTTATATATAAAACATATAAATGATATATATGCAATCAGGGTCAGTGTCTATTTTCTGACACCTTGGCTTTCTAAACTTTGTCAGGGCTTATCATCCAAACTGCAGATACATACACTACATTATTTTGCTATTTTTATATGTATCTGACTTTAGCTGTTACATTTACTTAGGATTTAAATTTGAGATCACTATGACTGGGCTGTTAGAGCTTTTTTGTTAGATGTTCAAATCACTAAGGACACTGTACTGATCTTGATCTTTAATACTTAAGTTACTGGCTTCCTTGAGTTGTTGATTCAGTGCAGAGAAAATCTTAAAGAGATCACCTAAATGATTGCATTAGTCAGGTTTCTCTGGGGGAATAGAACTGATAGAATATTAGCACATATATTATAGGGGGGTTATATTGTTTATAGAGTATTTTCTGGGTCATCCAAAATGATGATATCACAGAGAAGAAACCATGAATCTAGTAGCTGTTCAATCCATTAGGCTCTTTAGAAGTCCTCATCTTACACTGAAGGTTTGAAGGATTCCTGGAGAGCCAGTCTAGACCTGAAGGTTAATGAAACCTGTTTCTGATTCCAGGTAAGGAATGAGCCTACAGCATAGTAGATGAACTTGCCAGTGAGAGTGAAGGCAGCCAGACACAAAGCACAGCGTCCAATTCCTTTGTATGTAAGTTGCCACAGGCAGATGCTGCTCACCTTTAGAGTATGCCTTCCCATGTAAAATATCTTAAAAAATCCTTTACAGGATTTCTCAATAGCATGCCTTTTAGTCAATTCAAAAAACAAAAAAACAAAAACTAACAGTCTACTTGGCCACTAAGATTCGCCATCTCAAGGCCCTAGAAGTGGACTATCTTATGACTCAGAAGAAGAAACCCCTGTTGAATCAAATCATGACTATGGTCTTCTTCTAACAATTCAGAAACAATTATGGCCCAGATAAAGTGTGGTCACTATTTCCATACTACGTCAGCACCAGTAACCTTTGGAGAAATAAAGCAAATACAGTATTTTCTCTATTTTGTTTTGCCTCCTCTTCTAAAGTTCTAGCATTAGAGGTGTGAACCACTGTACCTAATGAGTATTTTCAATAAATGATATTCTCCCTAATACTGCAGTTAATTTTGAAAATTTACTTGGTATTCTTTAAAGGGAAAATATACTTCCTCAATGAAGTCAATTAAGAAGCTGTTAAGCACAGTATTCTTTGGGTACTGAATGGAACATCCAGGGACTCATACTCTCCTCCATACATATTGATGGTTCTAACACTTTGCAGAGAGGTTATGATTTAAAGAGCAATACGTTACATCTTTCTGATCCTTCTAATTATATTCAAGAGAAGCATTCTGAGCTCACTCAGTTGGTTATTTAACATGTTGTTCATTTATATTTTTATGGCAATGTCTTTTCTTACCTTACACTTTTACACAACTGGAAAAGTACCCTGCAAATTCAAACTATTAGAACAGTTGGCTTAGTCACGGTTGACTGTTGCCCCAAATGACAGTAATGCACCCTTCTGCATTTTGATCAAACTGACTTAGCCACCTGCTGCTACTGTCTCACCAGGTTGATTTCTCCTACAGTTATTGAGTTGACCTCTTAGAAAACAGCAGGAATATAGGAAAGTCACAGTTAGCTCTATCATTCTTTTCCCAGGGGGGATATGACAAATGGACATTTTCAGGTGTGAAAAATAAATCCCCTGATCTCACAGAGCATGATCTAAAGGCCCTCTACACTTTGATGGTATAATGGACATTGCAATAACTTAATTATGTAAGATTAATTGAGGTATTCTTACTTTGTGAATAAATGATACAAAAATCTAATCCCAATTTTTTTTTAACCTTCCCTCAAAAGCAGCTATTTCTTTAAAAATTAATCTTCCCTTACAAATCTATATCTATGGTCTTCCCCACTACCCTTGCCTCTGTTTGTTTTTTTCCTTAGTCATCTACAGGGGATCCTGATTCCCTGTAGCAAGTGATGAATAAAACATGGTCGCTGGAGTGATGTAATTTGGGTGTGAAATCCAGTTCTGAGGATTATTGTATAACTTGTTAGTACTTCATACTATCCTCATTTATAAAACTACAATAAGCGTAATAGAAAATAAACAACACCTCCTTTTTAGAGTAAATATTCTTAAGCTACTTACAGCATTGTCTAGAAAAAATAGCTCAACAGTATAAGCTGTCATTATTATTATTGTAAAATTAATAATATACATGTGGCCATTCCTTAGCTTTAAGTGCCATACTTTAATTTCACATATATACACTCTTCATCAGTTGTATTTTGATGATTTCTAAATTTTCCTAGAGTGACTAAACAAGACAAATTCCTAAAAAATTACTAGATTAAATCCAATGAAATAATGAAGAAAATATCATAGGCCACATCTAAGAATGTCTTATTATAAGTATATAGCATCATCAAAACACTACAATTTAATGTAATCTATGACATTTATGTAAAAATAAAATATGATTATAGAAATACAAAAATACATTCTTGAAAAAGCCATATATTTAAAGAAAAAACTCTCAGGAAGTAGAAACAGAGAATTAGCCTCAATCTGATAAAGCAAATGGTGCTAGATAAGGTGAATAGCCCTTTAAACAAAGGTGAAATTCTGTAGGTCCCCAAATTAATTCACGTTTATTTCTCTGCTTTTGCAAGTCATTCTTCCATCTCTATTTCAACTGATATTTTGGAGCCATGAATAAGGCTGCACTGTGTATAAACCAAACTCTTTACTCCTTCTTATGAACTTCAGGTCATGGAGGTTTATGACTGTCAAAACTTTCCCACTCTATCCATTAATTAGACCTGCAATCCAAATTCCTGTCCATTTGTTTTTCTGAATTAATTTTTCTCTTCTAAAATTTACAACCCAACCTCCTAACTTGAAATGTCTGATGTTAGTTTATTCTAGATATTTTACACACTGCAACCTCAGTAATTTTTAAGGGAAATATTCCCCTTAAAATTCTTAAGTTGAGTTTACAATACCCTCCTGAAAAGCATCTTGTTTTCCAAGTAGGATGCATGAAGGGGGCATTTATTGACATGAGAAATGTACATATTTTATTCTCTCACATGAAATTTTCTATAGACCCTTTACTCCTTCAAGCCATTACCTTGTCCCACTCTGGGTTTCATATAATTTCTCATTTATGTATTCCTATCCCGTCTTTAGATCAGTAGCTCAAGCATAGCCAAGTTATTTGTCTTCCTAGCACTTCCGATGACTTTTGCAGAACAGCACAATATGGAAAGACTCTTTTTATCACCTATTTGCAATGATTGATATATATATATATATATATATATATATTTGTGTGTGTGTGTGTGTGTGTGTTGCGCGCACGTGTGTGTGTATGAATGAAGGGTCATGTGTTAAAAACTCCTCAGGAATATAGGAGCCAAGGGGATCGTCTCAATCTGATAAAAATTATACATTATACATTTACATAATATATTATATATAATATATATATATATATACTCATTAATCATTTGTTAATGATAAAGAACGGCAAGGGGAAAGAAAGAGTAGCATGGAGATGGGTGGATAGACTTCAAGAGCAACAGGAGGAAAGGAAGGAGGAGGATTAAAAGGTAAGTTCTATTTTACAAGCATTACTTAAACAAACAGAAATTAGAGCGTGTATGAGATCCAGAGAGAATTATAAATTGATTGAATTTCAAAGCTATTCAAATATCCACAGCAATTTGAGAATTATTTCCAGTGCTTCCAAGTCAGTTTGAGTTTTCAACAACTTTTCCCCTTGCAATCTACATAATTATTCCTCAAGTTGCAATAATGTTCTGATGTTTTATTTTATTTACTATAAAATAGCATATTTTGCATCACCCAGAGGAAATGAAATACCAAGACATAGCAATAATATAAAATACATATTTTAAATATCTTTAAATGAAATGGATTCCTTGTAGAATCTATGAAATCTGTCTTATCTACAGTTTCTATTGCTGTGATAAAACATCGTCACTATAAACAACTTTGGGAGGAAAGGATTTATTTCAGCTTATACTTCACATCACAGTCCATTATCAAAGGAAATCAGAGCAGAAAATCAAACAGAGAGATTCAGCTCCTGGAGTCAGGAGCTGAAGAGTCTACAGGAGGAGTGCTGCTTACTAGCTTCTTCTCTGCTGCTTCCTCAGCAGGGTGGGTTTTTTTTTGTTGTTGTTGTTTTGTTTTTTTTTTTAATAGCATCCAGATCAGCATGCCATGAGTGGCACCACTCACAATGGGCTGGTCCCTCCTACATCATGAATGAAAATACATCACAGGCTTATTTACATCACATTTAGTGGTGTCATTTTCTCAATTTATTTGATATAAAAGTAGTCACCACAATGGATATAACATCAAGAATTGACAAAGCTATGCTCTATGACCCTAGGCCCAGGGATGTTAGCATATATTATCTAGATGATAATGGAGTGATTTTAATGAAGTGGTTTTAACTACTATAACTTTGAGTCTACAAATTTTAGTATGAAATGCTACATGATTCAAAGTATCTATCCAATATTTTCAAGCAATTATACTAAGTATTTTGTTCTAACAAAGATAAGAACATGATTCCCATAAGTAATATATAATCACTGGAGGTCTCTACTAAAAAAAAAGGAATACAGAAAATCAAATCCAAGAAAGACTCTCATACAATGCATAGGAGCAATGCTCATAATGTATGACCTTTTTAGCTAATGTTCATTGTCAGCTTGACTTGATTCATGATCTCCCTGGGAATACACCTCTGGGTATATTTGTGAGAGAATTTTCACAGAGGTGTCACCAATGTGGGAAGATCCATTGCTGAACATAGGTGGCACAGTCTAATGGTCTCATGTTTCAGTGGGAATAATAAAGGGAAAGGAGAAAGCTAGAGGGTCACAACCTACATTTCTGTTTCCTAAGTGTAGGCACAGCATGACAAGCTGCCCCAAGGTGCTGCTGCTATGCCTCTCCTGTGATGATTGACCACACCCTCACATTGTGAGCTGGAATAAAGCCTTCTTCTCCTTTAAGTTGTCTTCTCAAATGTTTAGTCACAGCAATGAAAGAAAAAATAATATCTAATAAATCTAAACATGAAAAATCAACCAAGATCTTTGAAAACAATGTTCTTTTTTAAGGATACACACAACACATGCTAAATATACTTGTTTAAATAATAAACAATAGAAGGAAAAAGAGAACCAAGACTTTAAACTGCTAAGATTTAAACATTGCAAGAAAAACAAAAATTAAGTTTAGGTATGGCAAGATGGCTCAGCATTTAGAAAGGCTGGCTGCTAGGCCTGATGACTTGATTAGAGCTCCGGAACCAACATGGTGGAGAGAACCAACTGCGTCGAGATTCCTAGGATGCCACTCATGAATCATGACATGAGGGTACACCTCAACACACACCATTAAATACTATAATAAAAAATACCAAACTAAAATGAAGAAGATTTTGCTCTAAGGTAGGACTCTAGGAATCAGTCCAAGAGAAACGCCAGATGCACAGGAATCAAGCAGCTGGACAAACTCTTTCCTCATGGCCAAGATGAGGCCTCAAGAGCTACATTTGCATAATCCCTCACCAGCAGAAAACCAAAGGCCAATTGTTACAAAAGTGAGTACAATTTTAATACAAATAATTGACAAAGCAAGTTTACATTAAGGTAGAAACATTGCCAATGACAGGAAACATCTAGATGGAGAATTTAATTATGTTCAATCAGTTAAGCAGCCTCACAGGAAAATATATTCTCAAGTGGAACTTGGACACTATAATCAAGTTACTATTCATTAGCAAATTTAAAATCTTGGTTCTTTCTCCACTCTCACATTTTAGAAATCGATTATCCTGCATGTAAGCTTACCAGCATCACCTCATTACCATAAAAAGAACAAGGGTTCGCCAAGGAAAAGAATGACTTTTTAAAAACACCAATTTTCCTAATGTTGTGAGCAATCCCAAAATAAATTCACACCCTAGAGGGCTATAGTCACTGAAGAATAAATGGGACATCTTCCTACCCACTGGCACTGGGGGTGTGGAGAAGCAAGTGACGAGAGATGAGATTCCTAATGACCTGTGACATGCTGTCAAAATTACTATCAATTTTATTTGAAAAGGGCTACCACGGGCGTTAGGAGAAGCAGAATGTTTAAATAAAACTGATGACCTTTCATTATATTTAGAACTATAGTATATATACATCCATATATTTATACTTATGAAGGATGTATTCTGGCTGAAAACACCAGCATAACACTATTTTACAGACCGAACACCCAACACTGCTTCCCCATTGTGTGTGAACATTCTGTGACTCTGCTACATAGCATTTATTTAGATCAGGCTTTGAAAGACGAGTATTTACAAAGCTCAAAATTTCAGTTCGTTACCAAGGATAAAGGAAGGGTCAAAGAAGCAGTCAGTGGGCATACACAATAGCAAACTTGTGAATTTCTAGTGAAGAAGAAAAGTACTGAAGGCTGTTTTGGAGAAACCCATGGAGAATCAGCATTGTTTTATTTATATTTTGATTCTATAAAATAAAGAGATGTGTGAGGTACAAATAGAAATATAGTGAAAACAACTACTTTTTATACATTAAAATTCAGGCCAGATATTCCACTCTTTCTCTACTTTAGAAGTCTAAAGATGGGAGGGATTCGGATCTTAGGTGAGAAAGCATGTAGCTTCTGAGTGGGAAAGTCTGTACTGTATACAGATTCTCCCATAAAGTAGCTCATAGGCAGAGAACTTCAAATCCAGGGATCACCTAGTTCTTATAATTCTAATTATTGTATGTTCCAAAGTTATGGGAATCTCAAATCAGACTTGTTTAATATGTTAATTAAAAATATACACATGGGATTCTCATAACTCGGACTGAACCTCAGGATGACCTTGGAACACAGTAAGTGTTGTTTGAAATTTATTCAAATTTGCTCAAAGTTAACTTCAAAGGAAACAGAATCCTATCAATTTTCTGCTTTTAAAATGTAAAGTAAAACATACATTTAACCATTCTAATAATTTCTCGAAGAGTATTAAACTCCTTGAGGATAAAATCTATAAAGAAGTCTAATGTACTTCTATAACATGAAATGGGACAACAGAATAACCTTAAACTATGGGCCAAATGAGATTCTATAACTGTCTGTACAATTTTAATGTCATATTCTAATAGTGATCAACTTAGCATAAATATAGGTATCAAGAGAAATGCTAATATTAACTTACTATTTAATAGGTCAGACCCTGTACTAAGAATATGACATGGATCAATTCAGTTATTCTTTACAGAAGCTTTGCAGTTTTATGAGATCCCATTTGTCAATTCTTGATCTTAGAGCATACACCATTGATGTTCTGTTCAGGAACTTTTCCCCTGTGCCCATGTGATCAACGCTTTTCCCTATTTTCTCTTCTATTAGTTTCAGTGTAGCTGGTTTTATGTGGAGGTCCTTGATCCACTTGGAATTGAGCTTTGTACAAGGAGATAAGTATGGATCAATTTGCATTCTTCTACAAGTTGACCTCCAGTTGGACCAGCACCATTTGTTGAAAATGCTGTCTTTTTTCCACTGGATAGTTTGAGCTCCTTTGTCGAAGATCAAGTGACCATAGGTATGGGGGTTCATTTCTGGGTCTTCTATTCTATTCCATTGATCCTCCTGACTGTCTCTGTTCCAATACCATGCCGTTTTTATCACTATTGCTTTGTAGTACAGCTTGAAATCGGGGATGGAGATTCCCCTAGAAGTTCTTTTATTTTTGAGTGTAGTTGTCGCTATCCTGGGTTTTTTGTTATTCCAAATGAATTTTAAGATTGCTCTTTCTATCTCTGAGTCAAGTGACTGAAGGAGTGTGTGGGAGGAGTTTTATTGCATTCCCAAATTCAAACCATCTGCAAATGATCCAAGTTGATCCTGGTCACTCTCACCCACAGTTTACCCTCTTAACATCTACACATCATCTTCTCCACAGCGGAATGTAGGGATCTACTTAGTTACTGCACAATGAGAATAATGATGTCATTAATATAAAAGAAGCCTTACCAAACCAGAACATTTCTAGTACTCATTTGAGGAAAATTACAATTCTCTCATAAAGAAAGAACAGTTCCCCTTTATGCTAACATTAATAGGAATAGAAAGCCAACATACATTAGAATGAACCAAAATGCCTATTTATATTTACTCTTGTTAAAAAGGCAATCAGGTTTTATTAGCCACAGTGTGAATGAGAAAATATCCCTAAATACTATATACTACACTGATCAATGTCTAATATGTGTGCGTACAGAGATGTTATATATACACACAGTTTTTGAGATAAATTTTGAGTAAATACCTGTGTTAACATGGTGCATGTCAAACAAACATCCATGTTTAGATCCTCAATCCCCACTGGAAAACGAGGCAGAGTACATACATCTGTAGCTCCAGAACTATAAGGTAGAGACAGGCAGCACTCTAAACCTTACTAGCCAGTCAAGGTAGCTGATCAGTGAGTTCTGGGTTCAGCAATGGGTCCTATCTAAATAAATAAAGTGGAAAGGAATGGACACACCAATGTCTGCCTCCAGATGCACACATACATACATACATGCATGCATGCATAAACACACATATATGAATATACAAACATACACACATACAGTATAAATATACATACATAAACAAGAAAGAGAGGAAGGAAGGAACAAGGGAATAAATGAACAAAAGGAGAGAGCCACCAATAATAGAAAAGTTGACTAATGTATATGTGTCACTATAAACTTTCAAGCTTTAAAATATTAACCTACATCAATCATAGCAAACATCCTGAGACAGTCTCATTCTAATACAGAAAATGGTGTCTATCTGTTCATTATTTTTAATGAAATGGAAAGAGGGTAAGGATAAAGGTTAGTCATGGCATGAATATATCTAGTCTTACTGTATGCATTACAGACAGAGAATCTGGAATGATTGATCTGGAGTAATAGAAAATCAACTTGGTTCTCAGGAAGGGGATAGCAAATTACCCAAGAAGACTATTTTGATGGGGTAAAGAGCAGTTAGGAAGAAGCCAAGAAAGGGGAACACTATCTAGGTTTCTCAATTAAATAGGAAACAGAAAAGGCAGAACCCAGAACACTGTGATATGGATAAAGGAATTCTGAAGTCTTTTCAGAGTGTGCCACATCTGAGACTGGGTGTGATGAAGGTAAACATTATGAGGGATGATTATTCTCTTAAAGTTTGGACACTCTAGGAAAATAAAGCAAGCTTATTTTTTACTATTGCTTCTAGAGGGGACAGCATTCATTTTCTGTGCATTAAATCATATTCATGAGGGAAAAAAGCCTCCCTTAAAAATCCTTGTGGAGTGCTAGATACACTGATAATGACAGCAGATAGTGAATAGCATCTTAAAATCACAAACCCAATCTGGACTGTCTGAAAGTCTTCATTAATAGAAATAGGCATATGTGAGTCTACTGGTAAGCTCTCCTCATGATACACTGTCCACATGGATCTCTCGTTGGTTTCCTCCATGCTTCCAGGGTGAAATGGGAATAGTGCTCCTGCTTAGCAGTGGCATTATGTTGACACTGCTGTTTTGTGACCTCCATTAAGGTCCATACGATCACCACTTGGTCAGCCACCAATGCTGCCCAAGCCTGTTGCCTTTGACAGATTGGTTTCTGCCGCAGATTCCAGATACAAGGTTGAAAGCTGCTCCAGCTGGCTGCCTCTGCTTCTAGATCACTGTCACCATCATGCTCCATCACAGCGTTCTGTTTCTATGTCACGTGCCCATCCTCTAAGCTTCCCTTCTGTGGGTGCACTTTTGAGATAAGTAATGACCAATGGACCAAATCCTTCAATTTTATTCAAGAAATAATTGTTCCGAAGTGTGTGATGAGGAGGAGATCGTGGGTTAGTTGGGTTAGGCATAGCTGACTATGCGTAGGCTCTAAACTACTCCACGACTATTAAGTCAAGGCATCTAAGTTCAGCCCCACAGTATACATCATTTTAAATTAATTCTATATACTTTTATGTCATGATTTACAGTTTAGGACTGTTTTGATTTTCACTACTGCTACTAACAGAAATTGCTGACAAAGAATATGTGGTACATATTCTATATGTGCCAGTGTGTTTAAACTTCAATTGTCCAATGATGATTTATTTTCACAAACTGTTTTCTATTCCCAAAGAAATGATTGTGTACATAAATTTAGATGAATGGTAAGTGTATTTGGTTCTATTATTATGTACAAAAAAGTCTTAAATCAATGTCTTAAAGTTACAAAAAAACCGTACAAAGTCACCTCATAGTTTGTGAATATCAGATATCCAGGAACCACATCATTGATTTCTGTGCTCAAAGTTCAAGGAGCCTTAAATCAATGTATTAAATTCAATTTCCACCACTTAAGAGTTTTCATTCTCTTGCTCAAACTCCACTTTAAAGTTCCTTGGTACCACATGTTACTTCTACTCACTGTAAGGAATCTGGGATGCTTGTGTTGATACCCATCACACATGTCCTGTTCTAGTCTTTGCTTGGCACTCTTTTGAAAGCAACTTTCATAATCCTTTAGGATAATAGGCACTTTCAAATACTAAACTAGATTTTCTACCTAAAATTAAATTTATATCAGGAATTTCATGCATATATGTGGAAATAATATTTTCAGATTCCTGGTAGAAGCTAATGGTTGAGTCAAGTTAGGATGGCACTTACTAGATTCTGTCTTCACTACTTTATGTGCATTTTGTAATTTGAATCTGTAACAACCAAGTTGAATTCTTGCTGCAATTATTTTTCAGAGGAAAATAAACTAAAATATAAATGTAAAATTTAAATATAAACAAAAACTTAAATATGAATAACAGAAAATGAATATGAGGTATATTTCCGAAGGTAGAGCCAGATATCTGACTCCAAAACTATTTTACTTTTTTTTTTTTTAAGTAGGATCTTTTTTTGTAGCCTTGGCTGCCCTGGAACTCACTGTATATACCAGAATGGCCTCAAACTCAGAGAGTCACCTGTCTCTGCCTCCAAAGTTTTTTTAATTAAAGGAATATACCATTTTGTTGTGCAAATTTTTAAATCTGTCTATGAAATTTGACCTTTAGGTAAAGTAATAACATATAATATTATATAAGATTTAACTATGATAACTAAACTTCAAGTAAGTTACAAAGTCTTCCTCAATGAATTTATGAAGCCAGATCATTTCGTAAGCTAAAAGATATCAAATTTAAAAACTCAATTCTGATTAAAAGATCAGGACCAATTCAACCCTGAACTACAAAACTAGAGGCCACAAACTCTCTCCTATCACCCAAGAACACATTCATGTGGAATCGAAAACTACTCGCTGATGCTCATCTTCAGATCCACCTAAAACCGAGTAGCCCATCACTAAGTATTTCTCAGTTTTAGGTTTCCTAGATACTTTTATAATTAGACTTAAAATTGTTTATGATACTTAATAGTTCATGTGATACATTGCTAGTTGATGAAATAATAAGGCAGAGACAAAAGGCAATTTATGATATGTAAATAAAGCCTATCAAGTGATTTCTAAAATAAGCAATGTTGTGCTTTACTCGGATCACTTTCAATGAATTCTATATACATTGAAAGTGAGTTAAAGATGATGTTAACTAAAGGTCTTTAGAGAACCTCTTTAAGCCTCAGAATGTCTTTCTAAGCAGTAGTTTCTTAGACCTCTAGGAATACACATATTCCATGAGTATTCCTCCCTCTGTGTAATTAATTCAGTTCTCATGTTCCATGATTGAGAAATTACTTCTGAAACTTTAATGAAAAGATGTTTGGATTTTCATTAATGTTATTTTCCATCTGGCTACAAAACAAAAACAAGAGGAAGGAAACAACCAATAAAGGCAAAATAAGAGGAAGAAGAAGAGGAGGAGGAGGAGGAAGAGGAGAAGAGGAGGAAGAAGAGGAAGAGGAAAAGGAAGAGGAAGAGGAAGAGGAACAGCAGCAGCAGAAACAAAATCCAGAAGCTTACAGTCTTTTAAATGGAAATTATCCAGAGAGCATATGATAGGTGTGGTTGGTCCTCAAGTTAGTGTATTATACATATAGGAAGCTATACATGTGGAATAATAAAAGCTATTGTTAATTTCAGGATTTTCTAGAGTACTGCTCTTACATTTAAGATATGACATCCTGATTAAAACCAAATTGAAATTTTATCACTTTAAAAAAAATCTCTGAAATGTTGATATATATGCACGTGTATGAAAGATTTTAAACACTTTCAGTATTCTTCTGCTTATACAAAAACAGAATTGCATTCTATGAATGAAAGCCTTTTTATAGAAGCTGATTTATCCCAAGTAACAAACAGCTGCCACTCGACCCTGCTGAAGAGTCTCACTGTTTTCAGACTTATTGTCTAGTCTCATGCTGCTACTGCTTTGCTGATGTCCTTGTGTTTTTCAGGTCGTATAACTAAAACATGCCAAGGAAAGAAGAAAGGGATGGTTTTTAGACAGTAATGACAAGATTCGGTTGCAAAGAGGTCACCGTATTTCATGAGTTCTCTGCAGATTTCCTCTCTATTGACCTTTTCAATTCTACCTCAGACTCCTTGCTGCTTCTGTTGCTGAAGTTTTGAAAGTAATTTCAACACTTAAAAAAATATATATTAGTATGTGGAGTCTGGAACCAGCTTCTGCCAGATGTATGGCAAATATAAAATTGACAATAACTGTTACCATCAAATATACATAGAGTTGTTTGAGGAATAGATGCGTTCTGTTATTAATAAAGTCCATTGGGCCTAGATAAGGAGCCAAATTATATCTGCAACTGATGGAGTGCAGGACAGAAAAAGCAAGCAGGGCAGCGAGGTCAGGCTGTACTTGAAAAGCAGTCTATGCCTAGCCATTTCCAGCAAACAGAGAACACGAACAGAAAGAGGCTTGCCCTATGCTACAAGCTCTCGAAGCTGCCTAATAATGGCTATAAGGAGAAATTAATCATTAATTTCCCAAATATAACCACATAAGTGGAAACTAAGCCTATTATTGTTATCCTATAATCATAAGCCATACATTATTAAAACATCAAAATGATGACATTGAGCTGAGAGATCTGTTAGGCAAAAAAGCACTCAAGGCTTACTTCTAAGGAGTTATTTTCAAATAGAACTTTAGCTTGATAGTACTGAGCGATCTCTTAGTAATTCCCAAAATAGCCTATGTCAACCTTAACTACCCTATTTATTGAACAGAAATTGTGAAGACACACCCAGAAAGAATGAAAAATGTTTAATGACAAAGGAAAGTGTATTTTTTCTTAAAATTTTTGTAATATAAATCAGGTCAAATAACTGATTCAAAATATATTTCTTGTGTTGTTCTTATTGTTAATGCAACTGTGTTGTAGAAATTGACATTTATTAATTAGTAACAAAAATAAAGAAACAAGATTATAAACACAGGTAACTTAGAAACAATGAATATTATTAAGATAGTATTATGTATATAAATGATGCATAGACAAAACAAGTTCTATAAACATTCTTATCAGAATTCTCTAAATCAATATCATGTGGACACAGCAAATTTAATTAGAAATAAAAAGTGAAATATATATTAATAATTTTTTTGAGATTTGACATATTAGCAATGGACTGAGTACCTTGAGGAATGTCATTTACCTACTATGACACATTAAAGGTTGACTGTTATTTTTTCAATGTTGTAGCATCATAAGAATAGCAACAAATGCCACAAAATTGCAATTGTAATCCATTTACCCATTCTTATTTAGAATCAAAATTAAAAAGTATGGAGTATAGGAAAAGAAATAAGGCAAATAAGTTTTATTATTTCTGAATCAGGTCATCCAAAATAAAAATAGGAATGATGATGAATAAGAGCACGCATCCTCCCTTCCTGCCATTCAAAGGGCAGAAATAGCTCTGTCAGAGCCACAGAGGAAGACTGAGGCGACATTTCAAAAATCCCCATTCAGCTCTTCACGTGTTAAACTTTTCTCTAAATGTGGACCTTTTAGGTACAAAAAAAAAAAAAAAAAAAAAAAAAAACAACCCTGCTGGCTTTAGAAGTGCTTATGATTAGAATCTGACTGTAAAGTCTGTGATTATATACATTTTCTGTCTGTCGGTGTCAGGGCTGTTTCTCAACAGGCATGCATCATCCTAGTTAGAATGCACATTAGCTAAATAAAAGTGAGATGATAAGAGGAGATTGTTGATGCTTAACAAATAAAGAAGTGACTGTAAGTCTCTAAAGTAAATTAATATCCAGGTGGATCAAAACTGTTGATCAAAAGCTAACTTTATAGCTTTTATGTAATTTTAATGTTCTCTCTGGCTTATAATTTTTCATGCATCTCATTTTCATACCAATTAATTTACTTACATATAAAGATAAATAAATGTTAGCCAACATATTTTAAATGTTTTCCTGTATATAATTAGAACTATATCTTAATTTAAAATGTTGAATTATTTTCATTATATTGACTTCTAGTATTGTGACAAAAAAATTGGTAGATTTCCAATATTTTGCATTTTTTTCTTCTGAAAAATTTCCAATCACCCACATAAACTCATACATACTACACAGTGTGTGTTTGTGTGTGTGTGTGTGTGTGTGTGTGTGTGTGTGTCTGTGTGTTTGTGTGTGTGTGTGTGTGTGTGTGTGTGTGTGTGTTTACTCATGAACACATACTGTTGGACTACAATTTCAGAACTCATAAAAAATCAATGTTTTCAAAGTACGCTTTTGGACAATATAGATTTTAATACTAGGGGCAAGGTTAGCATGTGTATTCATCATACAGAAAATTAGCACTGTATTCGACAAGGTTAATTCAATGACTTTTCGAGTGTAGATATTCAACCTTGTGACGTCAGAGAGCTACTTTCTCTTTCACCATCATGCCTCACTGTCCAAATGAAAACAGAAAACACCTAGATCACACTGACATGTGGGCAATGAGGAGGAACTTAAACCCAATGCCTTTAATCATGTAAACCACTGCTTTCAAAAATACAACTACCTACATTATGATTTAGTTGTGAAAGTTTTGTTTGACTAAGATTATTTATCTGGTGTCATTCTGTCTCATGTAATTATAAAAAGCATAAAATTCCAAAGAGCGGAATGTACACTGATAATGTAACCACATAACTTATTAAAATATTGTTTCTTTGTCATTCTTAACCTATTAAAATAATAATAAATATATAATATATTTATATATATAATATATTAATATAATATATTTATATATAATATATATTTATATATATAATATATATTAATATATAATATATTTATATATAATATATATTAATATATAATATATTTATATATAATATATTGAACAATAGCTTCTTTTAATTAGATTAATTTCATCTAAATAAATTAATTTGAATACCATGGATGAACTAGAATGATACTCCTGTTAAGTATGTTTTGAGTGTCATAAAGTAAATATTTATATAAAGGTTGTCAAACTATCAACTGTATATACTTAACCATGAACAGAATTTAAAAACTATTGCTTCTATTCAGGCACAAAAGGGACAAAAATAATTGCAAACTTCTGGTAATCATTTTTGTGCCATAATTTCCAAGGATCTTCTCCAAAAATGTTCTTTTATGTCTTATATTGTTATTTAAATATATGTTCACATATAATTATTTTAAATATTACTAACAATAAAAAATTCTAGTCAGAAGGGCAATGGTCACTTAAAATTCATGAAGGGAAAGCTATAGCATTCTCAATAATAAGTCATTTTATTTTTAGCTTGCAAAAATATCATTTATTTTATATTTGTCATATAGAGAATATTCATGAAAATTATTTGCTTATGTCAAAGAAGAAGTGAGTAGAGTTAAAAAATATAGTCATATGAAGATTGATTTTGTTAAATTAGCTTGTAGATTTAAGGAAAATGCCACATATTTGGAAACAGAGGAGGAGAAAACCTAGTAAGATATCCAGGCAAGCAGGCATGAAACCTTGGAATTAAGAAAAGAATTCTATGAGATCCTTGTTTTTAGAGCAACAGAGTTTAAAATGCGTTATTTTAAAACTGTTAAAAATGATCAAATTCAGCCCATATCTAAAAACAATATCTAAAAACAATGTCCAAAAGACTGATGCATTCTATGTATGATAATAGACCGTCATAAATCACTAGGGAAGAAGCTGTCATTTAGAAATAAACACTAAGATAATCATCTCTGCAAACCACTTTAGAATTCCATCTTTCATTTTATGAGCAAACTAAACCCCTTGTGATTTATATGTCCAATACTTAAAAAATTAAAAGTAAAAAAAATGTTTCTACTAGATTGCATTAGAAGTAACTTAAATAGACAACACTGTAATATTTAAGTAATTGCAACTAAATAATAAAATATTATATAATTACTATAATATTTAAACAGTTTATAATTTGGAATAGCGATGCACATTATGAAACTAACATACAACTCTGCCTTTATTAAGCACTATGCTGAGATCAGTGGCAACACAGCATTAGCTGTGGATTAGAATCATTTGTTTCTTACATATTTGAAGATTTCTAGTTACACCAGACAAATTGGAGTCTTGATTTTCACACACTATATTCAAAATGAATGTAGCCAAGCAGTTCCCCCAGTCTTTGCTAAGTTTTACTTCCCTGCTCTTATGAACTCCCAAGTTGACAAAGATACACTCCGTATACTCATGATAAATGCAACCATTTTTGTAGTAGCCAGACTCAGCATTATAAGCAGATGGAAGATTCGTACATCTGAATACTATTGGTAATAGCTTTTAAAATGGTATGAACTATGTGTCTTAATTCCATAAGCAGAGAAAGTGTAAGTGGACTTATCTTCTTTTCAAAACTTTTTTGGTCTTTAGTAGTGATGACTCTACTCCTGCAAAATGTCAGCCCCTAAAACATAGAAACATTATTATTATACAGACATAGAAGGTTGTATTTACATACTTAAATTTGTGTGTGTGTATGGGTGTGTGTATACAGCAACAATGAAAGAGAGGCCATGAATTTGAAAGGGGGGTGGGGAAGCACATGGAAGGGTTTGAAGAGAAGCAAGGAAAGGAAATAGGGAAATGGTGTAACTATATTTAATATCGAACAAATAAATAATTAAAATATTCCCAATTATTAAACAGATCCTTGAAATTCTAATAGTAACAATAAACCTCTTTCACACAAATTTCTCTTTACCCAATAAACACATCTGGGCTAAGCTACTTGCTAAGAATATGAATGGGTGAATAAAATTCTCAACCTCTCTCAAAACAAGTTGTGAAGAGGAGGAGATGGGGCAGATTAACAAGCAACCATCTCTGTGGGAAATAAGTTAGGGCTTCACAGTTGATCAGAAAGATTTGTGTGTGCAGATGAGGGAAAAATCAGGCCGTGATCCCTTTACAATGATCACCTTGTGAAATGCAGCCCCTACACACCACATAGGAGCCATCTTTCATTGTTATGAACTCTGCAGGTGTTCCTAATTGTCTGGGTTGAAATTAGGCTGAGTTTTCTATGTTTTGTCCATGTAGATGAATACATTTGGGGGTCTGATTGGGAAGTAGTATTTTCTGATAGGTAAAAAGATAAGTCTTTGTGCTTTGAATCCAACTGGAATAAGACATTAAAGTTGAGGTTCTAAAGTAAGAAAAACCCTTAACTAGCTGAATATGTGGAACCATGCCTACCCTGTGCAAGGACCTGGACTGGATCTGGATTTCTAACGTTGAAGAAAAAAATTTACTCATCAAAACTTCAGATGCCAACTGAAATGTGCTAGTATGTACGAAACTCATGAAGATGATATGGGTATATATTTTAAAACCTCAATCATTGTTAAGTGTAGGTGGAGAGCAACAGATGATAGAGATAGATAGATGATTAGATAGATAGATAGATAGTTAGATAGATAGATGGATGGATGGATGGATGGATGGATGGATGGATGGATGGATGGATGGATGGAAGGACGAACAGACAGACAGACAGACAGTAGACAGGACATGAGTGATAGACAGACAGACATATTCTCCTGGAAAAATAGAATGAAAATAAAAGCAAATGCACGTACAATATTTTCTGATGAAGCAACTGAGGCCTGTGGCAGCTTAGTACCACACCGTTGTTACACATTAAAACATTGAGAGTTTCAAAATCAGGCAGTTTTCCACTACAGCCCACACGCTCACTCCACTCCTCCAACCTGTCTCATGTCATGTGTTCCTATTTCTGTCTTTGCAGAGTTTCTGTGCTTAGCACATAGAACAGGGGGAGCTGATCCCTTTTTGAGTTTCTCCTTTCTCCTAGTCATTTTTCTGGAATCATCCAGGTAGATGGTGACAGATGCTGTGTCCGGTGGGCTAATTTTAGTAGACTGAAAGCATTCTCCCAGTGTTGTCCTCATCAGGGATCCTTCTCTACCTCTAACCACGGCGTTTCACAGGTCAGTCATTCTGCTGCCTGGCTAATATTTCTCAGGCTTTCATTTCTAGGTTTCTTCTTCATTAGTGCTGCCTCACATAGAGACTAGATAATGCTGCCTGTCTTTCTCAAGGCCTCTTCTTATCTCACTGCATTCTCCTCTCAGCAATGTTCTATGATGCTGACAAGATAATCTTCGAGTCAAGAGTGATCACAAAAGTCCTTCTGAGAAATCCTTCAATATTCATTCCAATTCCTTCAGGATAAAAACCCCAAATCTCTATTAAGATTTATAAGCCTCTTCAATCACAGTGTCACCAAGTATGTGAGAGGGTATGACTCAAACTCAGCTCTGGGACACTCGTGCAAATTCTACACCAGAATCTAGAATGATACAGAGTGGGGTTTGGGGAGGAAGGACAGTTTTATGACTTTTTAAAATTTTTTTATTGATTCTTTGTGAATTTCACATCATGTACTCCACTCCCACACCTCTCTCTAGCCCTCTTCTGTCCTATGCATTTGCAACCTGCTCCCAAAAGAATTTTTTTTAAAAAAGCCAAAGAAAATAGAAAAAGCATCTTGCCCTAGAAGCTGCAGTGCGTCATAGTGTGTCCTACAGTTACCGTTTTGCCTAAACAGCTTTACTTGCAAATATCCATTGCAATGAGTCATGGGTCTGGTTTGAGGCTTCTGGCTTCTGCTACACTATCAATATTGGATTCTCACTGAAACTCCTCTCAAATATCTTCTTTTTGCCTGATGTCAGGGAGATCCTGCAGCTTTGGTTCTGCAGGTCCAGCCCTTCACACACTCCAGCAATTGATAGATGGGGTGGATGTTGGGATGGACCAACTCAAAGCCCTGGATCTGGGCCTGGGTGGTAGCTGAGTGCTCATCCCTCCATTTCTCCTATCCCTTTTCCACCAAGGCTAGATCTCTTGCTTTTCCCAAGAGAGTGGTGTGGTCTGCTCTCCCTAGTGCTGCAAGTGATGAAGGGCACAGCCAGCTCTCCCACACCACATTTGTAAGGAATAGGGCAGCTTTCTTATACCTATGCCTCCAAGGTCAGCTCACCCAAGCTGCCAGGTATGGGGGGGGTTACTAGCTGTCTCTCACCCACATTACCTCAGAGCTGGTGAGGGGTGGGGCTAGCTCCCCTGTGCTCATGCCCTCAGAGGCCTGCTCACCCATGCCCACACCATCAGGACCCAGGCAAGGCTCAGGGCCAGATATTCCATTCTCATGCCTTTATGGCCTGATCTCCTGCCTTCTGCAGGTTGGGAAGGATATGGGATTGGGGATCTCTCCTATGCACAGGTCATCTCACAACTCATTAGGGGGTGTGACCAGTTTTTTTCCAAGTTGCCTAGGAAATGGGCAGATATTATTCTTCTTAATAATATTATTCTTCTTAATAATATTTTTGCTTTCTCATCAACTTTTTCTCTCTCCACTGACAGCCTGGCAATACTTCCCCAGACTTCTAAATACCTTCTCGTAGTCTAGACTACATCTGGTCTTACAGGAATTTATAGCTTTCCACATCTACCTACATGACTATAATGTTCTTATCTCCCTTAATCCAAAAAAAAAAAAAAAAGTCTACTAACTTGTTAAATTTCATTCAATGATCAAGTTTGTATAACAATGCCTTTGACTAAGACATTAAAATATATTTTATCTAGCTATAAGAGGTGGCCACGTCAGGTTCCATACCCCACTGCTAGGAGTCTCAGCTAGAGTTGCCTCCATAGACTTGCAGGAGCCTCCCCCATCCCAGGTCTCTGGCACATCTAGAGATGCACCCACCTGCCCCTCCAGCCACCAATATCCATTCCCTCTCCCAGACTTCTCTACCCAGCTCTTTCCACACACGACCTCACTCCATTCCCTTCCCTATCACCTTTTCAACCCTGTTCCTTCCCTCCCTCTCCCTCCTATGACTATTTTATTTCTACTTCGGAGTGAGATTCAAGCATTCTCATTTGGGCCCTCCTAGTTATTTAGCTTCCTTGAGTCTGTGGATTGTAGCATGAGTATTCTGTACTTTATGGCTAATACCTAATACAATACATGACCTTTTAGGACTAGGTTACCTCCCTGAGGATGGTATTTTCTAGTTCCATCCATTTGCCTGCAAATTTCATGACTCCCAGTAGAGAGACGAGGACACCAACCCACCCACAAAATCATTGACTCAAAATTTGTCCTGTCTACAAGAATTTCAGGGACAAAGATGGAGTAGAGACTAAGGGGATGGCTAACCAATGACTGGTCCAATTTGAAACCCATCCCATGGGCGAGAACCAATCCCTGACACTATTAATGACACTCTGCTATGATTGCAGATAGGATCCTAGCATAACTGTCCTCTGCGAGGCTCCACCCAGCAACTGACTGAAACAGATACAGAGAACCATAGCCAAACATTAGATGGAGATCCTGAGTACTGTGGAAGAGTTGGGGGAAGACTGAAGGACCCAGAGTGGATAGGAACTCCACAGGAATGCCAACAGAATCAACTAACCTCAACCCTTGGAGGCTCCCAGAGACTGAACCACCAACCAAAGAGCATATATGAGCTGGACCTACCTACCTACCCCACAGATATATAGCAGATGTGCAGCTTGCTTGTCATATGGATGTACCAAAAACTGGAGCAGGGGATGTCCCTGAATCTGTTGCCTGGCTGTGTGTGAATTCCATTCCACTAACTGGGCTGCCTTGTCTGGCCTCAGTGGTGAAGAGTATGTAACTGGTCATGCCTTGACTTGATATAGCAGGGTGGATTGGTGGGCAGGGGGCATTCTTGAAAAAGAAAAGGTTAGGAGGAGAGGAGGAGGGGCTATGTGGAGGGAGGCTGGGAGAAGAGGAGCAGCTGCAATTGACTGGGATGTAAAGTGAATACATAATAAATTAATGGAGATAAAAATAAAATATACTTTGTCTTTTTGCTTGGTTTATTGAGGACAGTGTGGGCACCTAGCTTGGCAGGGCTTCCAGGACTCAGGATCTAACCCCAGCCACAACCATACTACTACCTCCAGCTCTACGCTCATGGGACTACAGAGCTGTACCCCAAGCCTGGCTACATGAAAGGCTATTTTTCTTTGGAAGCAGAATTAAATGCATACACACACACTATATTATATACTAATATATATAATATATAACATATATTACTAGCAATAGTATTCACATATATTTTCCCACACAATGTGGACAACATTCAGTACTTTCTTTAACCAAGTCTGAATGTAGTATTTAATATACCCTTGTATTTACCTGAAAGAACATTTTAGTGCATGTGCTAGTTACTTTTTTAGGCAACTTGACACCAATTATAATCATCTTGGAAGCAGAGATATCAATAAACCTGTAGGCTAGTCTACAGGGGCATTTTCGTGATTAATGACTGACATGAGAGAGTTCATCCCACTATGGGTAGTGGCACTCCGGGACAGGTGGCCTTACAGAGCTAGCATAAGGAAGCTGGATGAGCAATTAATGGGAGCAAGCCAGTACACAGTATTCTTTCACGATCTCTGCTTCAGTTCCTGCTTCGAGGTTTCTGCCTTGACTTCCTACTCTGACATTCCCTTCTTGATCAACTGGTAGCTTAAAATGAAATGAACACTTTTCTCCACAGGTTGCTTTTGGGCAAAGTATCACAAAAATGTGACATTATCTAACACAATATATTCTGTTATAAAAAAGCTAGTAAATAGACCCCTGAAAGAAGCTGGTGGAATCTCAATAATAATGTCCTGGCACGCTGAGAAAACTCCTGATGCCTCTTAGAACCAAAACTTGTCTGGAACGTTTTCCCAAGTCCATAATCCTATGTTGGCAAACCTATATCCAAGATAGTTGTCTAGAAATTGAATACTTCTTTTAATTCATAAATATCCAGTAATCTGTGTCTAGGTAAAGTTTGTAACCAATCTTCCCAAATTACTACCAAATGTAAAAATAATCAATATTACAAAGCCTGAATTAAATCCTCAGAGATTTAATCAACAGAAAAGTGGTATGTTAGTAGAAATATGCTATGACAATTTTAAAATACATAAAAATCTTGAAAATTAAATTAAAAAGAGATATCCATGTCTTTCAAGATAGCTCTTTCAAATAATCAACTGGAAAACCACTAGCAAGACTGCTTCCAGAAAGTTTTCAATCAACAAATAAGGTTGCAGCAGTCATGTAAATTATACACGTCAATTTAGGAGTCCAGAAAAATCTGTGTGAACTGGGCAAGGAAGTTATACCCTGTGCATATGATCTCCTTAGTACCAAACAACTTGCCTGTTGTTAAAGCTGCTGCCGAGATACATCATCTAACGATTCGGTATACACCTCTATGACGGGCGGGCTGGGTGGCTGTTTCTAGATGAACAGGCAGGTAAATTTATTTTTATTTATATTTTAATTTAAGAATGCAATAATCTACAAGTTATGTTTAAATTAACCCATTTTCTGATTATGAACATGGAACTGAAATTTCTATTTTCAATAAAATATTTAAAACAAATAAAGTTGTATTACTCCTGTACTAAATTTAAAATACTCTACCCAACCATCTTATTTCCTTGAAAAAAATCAGCCTACAGACAGTTAGATTTTAGTTTATAAACTACAAGCAAGCAGAGTTCTTTTTTGTAGTACTTAAATGATTTTGCTTTAACGGTATTTTGATAAATGTTGAAAAGCCAGTGCCATTAATCCACTTTTATTTTTCTAAAATGTAAATTTTTTATAAACTATGAAATCTTGTAAGCATTGAAGTACTGAAATAAATTTAACTTTGTTTATAAAGAGTCTACTAGATAATATGTAGAAAGAGGACAAAAGAGTAAAATGCTTATGTCTTTAATCTTAGTACATTTCACAGGCCTTTAAAATATCTCTCTAAAACTTGGACAACCTCATGGAAATAATCCTGAGGCAGTGTCTCTGTTAAATGTGAATCCATCTCTCTCCAGATGCAGCATAAGCACTTGGGGCAGGTACTCAAAGCATGCTTCACCCTACCCAAGAGACACTTCCTTGACCATGTTCATTGCTGTTCTGACTATTACAGCCAGACACTGGAAGAAATTAGATGTCTCTCAACAGAAAAACTGATAAAAAAAAATGTGGTACATTTATATAATGGAGCATTATTCAGCAATGTAAAAATGAAATCATAAAATTTGCAGATAAATGAATGAAATTAGAAAATAAATTCTGCATGAGGTATCTTAAACATAGGAAGACAAATATGATATAAATTTGCTTACATGTGAATATTAGCTGTAAAGTCAATGATAATCAAACTATAATCTGTAGAACCACATAGGTTAGATATAAAGTAAGAGGCAAAAGTGGGGTTAGATAGATCTCCCTAGGAAAGGAGAGAATAGATCCTTAATGATGGAGTGGGGATGGGAAACTAGATCAGCAGAATCAAGTGGAGGGGGAAGATGGGGACAAAGGAGTATACGGAGAGATAACTAAAATTAAGGGACATTTGAGATGTTCTATGAAAATCCAGTACAGTAGACATTTCGTATATACATAAAGGTGATCTAAACAAAATAGCCAAATAACAGGGCAGAGACCCAACTGGACATCTCTTGTCACCAAATGAAGCTTCTAGGACTGGGAATGCATTACATCTAACTGATGCTGTTGGTCTAAGAAATCTCATGGAACCCCCTAAACAACTCAGGCTGTTGCTATAGGTTGTTCCCCTCAAACTGATAGAAAGGCTCCATTGCTGCAGGTAACACCTGCACAACTCATTGAACATGGAGAAGTAGAGTGGGTGCCCACCTAGAGCTTTCATCTCTTTAGGCTAATATCTTTGCTAAAGGAAGGTACTCTGCAGGACACCAACCCGGCCATAACATCTTTGGTCTACAATACTTTTCTGCCTGCAAAAGATGCTTGTGCAATGGTGACCTAAAGCTTGTGGTAATAACCAACCAATATCTGATTTGATTGAAGGTCTATTCCATGAGATGAAATCCATACCTACACTGCTTGTGTGTCCAAGAACCTGAGGCTAGATAGCTCAGGGAATCAGGGGAGAACCAAATACTACTGCTCTACAAAGGAACACAGCAATAAAAAGACTTCTAATGCTATTCTCCTGTGCTCATTGATCGGTGCCTTACTCAGTCATCATTAGAGAAGCTTTCTCCTGAAGCAGATGAGAACAAATACATACAGCTTGACAATATGCAGAAACGGAGAGAGACTGGAACACTCAGTCCTAAAAGAGATATATCTATCAAATCTCTTCCCTCAGGGATCAAGGAATCATACTAAAAAGGAGGCAGAAAGAGTGTAAGATCCAGAGGTGATGGAGGATACCAAGAAAACAAAGCTTTCTAAATCAACAGAATTGATGTACATAAGAACTCACAGAGACTGGGGCAAAGTGCATAGGGCCTACAGGGGGCCCAAGAGCTGAAATGAGAAATGAACACATACCTCCACCCGAACCCAGAGGCTGTCAGCAAATGATGACCACTTGCAAATGAAATTTAGTTTTCTCTAAGACAGTCTCACTTGGGAAGCAAACTGTTCTCAAGGGTAGGCTGCGTCACAGCAGTAGATGGCCAACACAAAACAAACTCAACGTCTTAAGAGGCTCCTTCTCTTTATTTTTTTGTTTGTATTTCAAATTTAAATTTTATTTTATTGAATGTTTTTTAGTTTCTTTTTTTTTTTAACATGCAGATCGTTTTGTGTATATACTATGGTTTCAAGTTTAGTGTCTTTATGTGATTCCTGAGTGTGTGATCTAGTGAATCTTTAAATCTGTTTCTATTTCTTGTCTCTTTTGTTCGACTCTTTTCCTTAGGTTTGTGTGTTTTATCCTGTTCCAATGTGTTAGTTTTTGTTTTATCTTATATTGTATTTTACTTTATTATTATCCCTTAGAAGCCTGTTTTAATTTTCTTACATGAAACAGCATGGAGTTGGATCTAGATGGGATGGAGGGAGAAACAATCTGTGAGGAATAGGGGGAAGGAAAAAGCATTAGCAAAATATATGAGAAAATTTTTCAGTCAAAGAAAAAAACACACAAAAAGAAAAGGACTTGATATTCAACATTGAATTGGTAAATAATACGCCTTTAAATATATATTATAGGAGTCATGAGGTGAAAAATAAGTAAGGCAGATAGGATTATTCATTTTTAAGCCAACTGAAGAAAATGGCTTAGCTGCAGTACTTGGCCACTCTGAGAGCTAGGGAGAAATGAATCCCTGATTAGGAGAACTGTTGTATGAGAACAGTGAAATGTTAGAAGTCAGATCTGAAGCCACCATGACACAACATCCATCAAGCAGCTTCCAGTCTGTATGAGTTAACACAGCTTCTTGAGAAGGCCTGCCCTGTCAGTTCCTCTCCATGTTTTCATCAATACAGACATAAACAGCTACACACTTTCTTCAGATAAATGTTCAAACAGTTTTTCAGTTTGAAAAACAAGTCCAGATTGTTTCAATTGTGACAGGAGTATTCTTTCATTTATACAAGTAAGCTAATCAATTCTATTTCCCAGTACTTTCAAATTATTGCCACGACAATTTGCCATTTTATCATATTTAAATGAATATGATTCAATAAAGAAAATAAACCTCAAACCTCCTACCTATTTACAGAATTTTCCTCCTGTTATTTCTCTGAATCACTTTGAAATTATCAATTGAGCAAAAATATGAAAGGTTTATTTTCAAATTTATTTTCTTACTCACTGATTCATTTCAAATCTTCATGTTGCATACACAAATTTAATAACTATTGGGTGTGGCCTAGATCTGGAGGCATGACAAAACTTGGGTGTTAAAAATCTCAGCTTAGGAAATGAATGCAGTATATAAACATGCTGAATTATGTATAAAAAAATCCAGAGTGATGGTGGCCTGTTTAATTTTCTTTGTGAGTACTCTTACAAACTTACTCTGAAGAAGACATCCTCTTCATGATCTGAATGAAAGAAACATCATTTTGGTCCAAAAGCTTTGTAGTCTAGAGTGATTCTCCACGAATCTTGATACTTCTGAACTTCAGAACACCTTTTACTGGTATCCTGACTAAAATGGCACAGAACTCACACTGGGCTTGAAAGTAAAGACTTGTGAGGTTGAAGAAACATGAAAATAAAGGTGTGAGGCGGGAGGGGAGGTGAGTGGAGGAACACCTCGTGATGGCAGAGAAGGAGGATGGGGGATTGCAGAAGGAGACCAGGAAGGGAAACAACATTTGAAATATAAATAAAAAACATAAACACACACACACACACAACACACTAGAAAAGCTGATCAAAAGATCTTGAAAAAACATAGGCAAAATTATTTAATTTGAGATACAAATTAAGGGAAAATACATATTAAAATTGAGAGATAAAAAAATGAGGCAAGCATAAAATGGTGACAAAAAGATTCAAACAATCAAACACCAGATTTTCTCATTACCACCTAGTCTATGGACAAACAAAAAGATTTATTATCATAATTCTTCTGCAGAGTTAGATTTCCAGATATAGTTCTAGATTCTCTGTTGGGAAACCAGGTACTGACATAGAGCATCTCTTAGTTTCTAATTGTCTGCTTTGGGTCTATGAGTTAATCATTAGCCTTCCTACAGAATTCCCAGTCATAAACGGAACATCTATATCATACTTCTTGCCCCAAAGCTCAGGATGTTGGGCCCTGATATTAAGATCAAAGTCTACCACTGTCCAGATAGCTTTCAGATGTCATTTAGCCTTGGTGAAATTACAGATCCAACTCCCCTTGCCTCCATAATAACGTGTTCAACAGAGCCTGAGATTCCGGAATGTCTCCCCATGCTACTGAGTCATCTCAGTACCTTAGTCTTCCTTCAATGACCATTCCCTAACCCTGGATATTCCAAGCCCCCTTCCCTAAAACTACATAACGTTGCTCATGCTGAAAAAAGGTATGTGTACAACCCACCCAAATAAATATGTGCACAAGCTAAGATCATCAGCTTGAAGAGTGTTTCATTGACGATCCTCAAGAAGGCCTTCTCCCCTGACCCTCTTGCCTCTACTATTGACTCCCAGCAGGAACAGGATACTGCAGAACTTAACCCATTCTGTAATCCACTTCATCCTTACAGCTCAGTGTGCAATGGTATCAGGGTACCTTGAGAGGGAGGAACAGGAAGACAAAGAACCACAGCTGGTCCCCAAACACATACCATAGGGAGCTTTGTGAAAGAGGGTAGAAAGATGCAAGAGCCAGAGGTAGCGGATGGTTATAAGAGTGTTTTCTGCATTCATTAAGGCAGGTTGTACATATGAATTCATAGAAGTTGTGGCATCATGCATAAGACTTGTGCAACCTCAAGCTAAGGAAAACTTCAGCATACAATGAGGAAGTGGGCATAAAGTTCTAGCTCTAAATTGAGGAGCTTTAGGCAACTGAAAGATGCTGAAAGAGAGAGACTCAGTTTTCTATAAGGGTACAAGCCCTGGTGGATCAACCACACTTCAGTTGAAGAACATACATCCAACAAATGGTGGGTTAAAGGAAAGGAATGCCCTCCAAAGAATCTGCAATGTTAGATGAGCGTGTATCTTAGGGTGTTGCTTTGTTTTTGTGTTATTGTTTGGGTGGATTTTGTGTTATATTCTTATTTTTTTATTTTTTATTTTGTGCGTGAAGAGACACCATGAAGAGGCAAGTCTTATCAATGAAAGATTTAATTGGGCTGCCTACACTTTCAGAGTCTAGTCTATTATCATCATGATGGAAACTATGATGTCAATAGGCAGAATGATGCTGGAGAGGAGTTCAGAAGTCTATGTCTTGATCTACAGGAAGATGAAGAGGACTCTATTCTACACTGGGTATAGCTTTGAACATAACAGACCATAAAGACTGACCCTGCAGTATCAGATTTCCTCCAACAAATCCACACCTACTCCAAGAAAGCTATACCACCTACTAATGCCATTCCTTATGGGCAAAGCACTAAAACACAGGAGTCTATGGGTGTTATATTAAAATCACCACATTCCACTTCCTGTCTCCCCATATGCTTATAGGCATAACATAATGCAAAATGCATTTAGTCCAACTTTAGAAGTTTGCATAATTTATCAGTCTCACCAGTGTTTAAAAGTTCAATATTCAAAGTCTCTTCTGAAATTTGTGCAATCTCTTAACTGCAACCCTATAAAATCAAACTAAAAAGGCAGATTACGTATCCCAACATATCATGGCATCAGATATACATTGCCTTCCAAAAATGTAGGTAAGGGAGCAAAGTGAAGAAATACTGGGCCCAAGCAAGACTGAAAACAGCTGGCCAAACTCCAAACTCTGCATCTCTAGATCTGATGTTAAAATGTTCTTCAGATCTCCAACTTCCATTCAGCTTTTCTGACTAAAACATACTTCTTTCTCTTGGGCTGTTCCCACTTCTTGTTAGCAGTTCTCCTCAGCAGGTATCTCATGGCTCTACTATCTCTTGTGGTCTCCAAGATAATCCAGACTTCACCTTCGCAGCTTCCACAATGGGCTTTCTGGACCGCCATGCAGGGACACCCCTGCCACATGCCTGGACTCGTTGACTTTCCTTAGTTGCAGAGAGGCATTCCATAAACCCTTTCTTCTGTCCCTGATAGTAAAGCCAGAACCACATGACTGATGCTGTTGAGTTCTGCTGCTTGCTGGGGTTAGAACATGGCCCCCCTTATTCATTATACTTTACTAGGTAATTCCTTTACTACCTAAGTTTGGCTGTCATGGAACATTCTCTGTAGACCAGGCTGGCCTTGAACTTAGAGATCTACATGTCTCTGTCTCTTGAATACTGGGACTAAAGGTGAGTACCAGTACACCTAGAAGTAAGCTACTCTTATGAAAGCTTAGCTAGGTGAGATCTTACCTCAAGGTCACTGCTCCTTTAATTCCATTTACTATCTCTAATCAGTTTATCTCCTGGAACACAGGATTTAGCTCCATACCATTTCCTGGTGCCCCTTTAATCCCAGAACCAGATATTTTGTATTATTTTTCCTTGCTCATAAGAGTGAACTATAGGACAAAGTCTATACTACACAGTTTTGCAATTTCCTTTGCCAATGCAATTAATCTAAATCTCTTCACTTTAGCCTAAGGCATACAAGACGAAAAGAGGCCACATTCTTTATCAAAATATCACAAGAATGATCTCTAGGCAACATACTAAAATTCTTCTCTGAAATTTTTTGAGCTGGTCCCCCACAGTTCAAATCACTCTCAGTACTAATGCCTTCTATGCCTCTACTAGTATAGTGCTTTAAGCCCCATTTAAAGCATTTCACTGCTTTCCAAAGTCCCCAAATCCACATTTCTCCAAACAAAAGCATGGTCAGGCCTATCGCAGCAATACAGCAACACCCCAGTATCTGGTACCAACTTCTGTCTTAGTTAGGGTTTTATTGCTATGGAGAAATGCCATAACCATGGAAAATATTTATGACTAGCTTAAAAGTTTCAGAGAACTTATCTGTTCAAGGCCCGCTCCCATAGTGACACTTCATCCAACAGGGCTGTACCTATTCCAACTAATTCACACCTCCTAGTATCCCATGCCCTAGGGCCAAGCATTCAAACACATGCGTCTATGGGGGCCACACCTATTCAAATCACAACAGTATGAATGAGGAGAAGATCTTGGAGGAGTTAAGGATGAAAGAGTAAATCTGGTCAAAATACATAGCATAAAATTCTTAAAGGACTATTAGAAAAGAGAGAAAATAATCTCACATTTTGAGAGACTCCAATAGTATAACTGTTCTTGAACATGAAAAAAAGGTATTGTCTTCTTTATGAAGATATATCCTCATTGAAATATGTTCCACATCTTTAACCCAAAAAGAAATCAATATTTTGCAGTTATTTTAAAAAAATCAAAATACTGCATCTATAAAATAAGACAAAGAATAAATGAATGAATGAATATTTGAAGAAATACATTACACTTGCGATATTCTCATTTTAAGCTTTTTGTAACTTTAAAGGTGCTTAAATTCTATGTTAATTGTAGATTCAGATGAGTTGTAAGTAGTAAAATAAATATATCCCCTGGACTGTTTATCCAATTTCAAACCATGGTAATCATTTGCACAACTGTTGGACAGTATCAAATCAGGTCAGTGATAGGAATCCAGGACATTTTCAGGAATTCAAGGACTCTTCTTTTTAATTTCATACACACATACACTTCCTCCTGCCCTCTCTCTTTGAAAGCCTTCACAGTCACTAATGTGCCTCTCTTTTCTCTCTTGGTCTTTTCATGTATGATTTAGAGATGGAAACAGTCAGTCTGCAATGTTGGGTGACTGGCTTTTATTCACTTTGCATGACCGACCAGTGATTCATGGGAACTGTTGTGTTTGTCACAGATTGAATGGTTGTTTCTGAGTGTTTCATGATATGAATGCACATGAGAGTTGTTAAACCAACTCTCAGACAAAAATTTCCTATTGCAGGACATCTGCATCATTTCTAGTTTGAGGCTGTTGAAAACCATTTCTGTAAAGATGTCCAGAGTCTAAATGTTAGAGATTAAGTGCTCAGGAATACATCCACTGGATGATGTAGAAGTTGTGCTCTTAGCTTCCTAAGAATAAAATTTATAGTGAGATAATTCTTTCATATTATTATGCTCTATTTTTCTTTCTATTATTCTCATGCCCTTTGAACTGAATAGAGCTTGCTTTTGATTTTTCTGGTCTGGGAATTTGATTTTTATCATACATGACTTGGAATGTTCTCTCCATCTTCTAGTTTTAAAAATTATTGCACTCAATTGCTTCCAATTCCCTTTCAAACATTTGGATCACGTATTCGGGTGATTCCATGTGAACCCTGCTCCCTGTTTTAACTGGTTAAATAAAGGCTAGAGCCTGTGATTGGGCAGTGGAAGAAAAAGGTGGGCTTGGAAGTTTTAGAGATGGAAGAGAAAGGAGGAAGGGATGACAAGACAAGAGGGACAGAGAGAGAGGAAGATGGAGGAAGAGGAGGTAGAAGATGGAGCAGAACCATATGGCCTGGAGGAGTCACAAGTAGCAAAGTTTCTCATAGATGGGGAATAGAGTAGTGCAGTGGTATATCTGCCCAATCTAGGCATGCAGCTTATAAATATAACCGAGTTGAGTGTTCTTTCATGGGCATATTGGAGCAAGATATTCTTCACCCAGCAGTTTTGCTATCTGGCTGGTCTTAAAGTGTTAGAAATGTCTGGTGTTTTCCATGGTGACTCAGGCATGGGTTTTATAAAATTACATGCGACAGATATTTCTGCTAGCTCAGCAGAATAGTGGCACTAGAACCACAGTCCTGGATTATCATACCACTTATTGGACGCGAACCCCTGTAAATTACTTAGCATCCCAACTGAAAGAAGTAAAACTATGAACAACAAAATGTAGTTCAGATCAAATGTTTGAAGAATTCAAGACCAATGTCTGTGTAGATGATTAACTCTGAAAATGATAACTATATTTAACCAATTATGAGCAAGGGGAAACTGGAAGTAATACGTGACACACATGACTAGCCTACAATTTGTGTAACATGGATTTGCTTTGAATATAGTAGAATAAATTGGTAATGTAAATATCTGAACAGATAGGCTTAGTTTTCCTGTGTGCCATATGAAAATCTTTATTTTTCCAGGTTACAAACACTTCCTCTGAATTTGTTTTATTTTGTCCTGGTATTGTACTTAATAAGTAATGACCCAGAGTATTCAATGATTAATTTCCTCTCTGAGAAACTGGTCTAGCAAAAAGGGGAATATTGAAAATCTCTACTATTCTTTCACTTCAAAATTCATTTTATTTATCCTATAAACTAACTTGGAATGTCTCTTTCTTTCTCCCTCCCACCACCTTCTTGCTCTCTCTCTTCCCTTCCCCCGCTTTTCCTTCTCTCCAAATATCACACTGGAAAATGTCCAAAAAAGAGTGGGGTGACAGCTATTTTATAGTACTATCATTGGATACTGAAAATAAAGTACATGGGACTACTCCAGATGCTTCCAGGTGCCAGGTCATGTCCTATCTGGGGTTTACATCTTAACTGTCATCTAGTATTCATTGGATGTCATTCAGGTTCAAATGTCTTTCTAACCCCAGCTTCAAGCCTTGGTTCATTCGTTACCAAAGCAAACTCTAATATAAAATGGACAGCTGGCAAAATTGTGCAGAGGTTTACGATTACAATAAGACATGGAGTATCAAGGAGGAAAAGTTAACAATAGCCAGTGTGCAAAAAGGATTCAGAAAAAAACAGGGAACTTTGGCTTTTCTAATTGGATATTTACAGAGCATGGCCACTAGAGACCAGTCTAGCTAATGAATGGAACATAGGCGGATCATTAAATGGCTTTCACAGTTTGAGCTCAATTAGTATAATCTTAAAATAAATGTAGGATCCCCCTTCATTTTCAACATGCACACTCTTCAGATTTTCTTCTCTGGCAGAGGAAACTGCACAAGGGATGGCAAGAGGAAGCATCAGAGTAAAAGATGGAAGTTATTGTTATTGATAGGTATTAGGATTTCTCACTTTGAATGGCAAAAAACAAATTATGTTGTGGTTTCCGTACAACAATAACTGACTTAACTATGTAGTGTTGTTGGAATATGACATTTAGCTGAAAGTGTTTAGAATGAGTGCTTAGAGCATTGCTCTTTGTTTTTAGATAGTACATCTACAATCATTAGCAAATTTTTATAATTAAACTTTCAAACGCTTCTTTACTTTCCTAATAAAAATCACATAAACCCTAGAGTTATTTTTTCCTGTGACGAAGAGGACAAAATATATTTATTTAATGGGAGATTCAAACACTGCATATGGAAGAAAATCACTTGAGTTCATAGCAGCTGAAACCAGAACGATGGAGGGTTGCTTGTTGCTTTGTGTTCCTGCAGAATTCTGGAGAACACAAATGATTCTATGACTTTTAATAAGAATGTCCTAGGCTTATGATCTAGTCCTTCGAGAAACATAGATTTCACTTCAAGTTATTGAACAACATGAATTAATGGACTCATTTTTAATAATGTTTACAGTTTTGCACAGACTTGAAAGCACAATATTTTCAAGGTCCCTATTCCAACACAGTTAATAATTCTCATGAGACAGAGGGATTTTCTTTTGTGAGATCAAATTTCTGTCAGATGCAGTTAAGAGACAAAATGAAATAATGACAGAATTGTTCTGAGAATTCAATACTAGATCCAAAGGTTACATAAAAATCCTTCTCTGTTTTGCACTCTACTAGAAAGAAATACACACAGTGCAGTTTCATTACTTGATATCCTGTTATTGCTTATCATAAGAACTAAAATCATTTTTTTAATAGAGCATCTTGCCTTTTTGCTTGACTATAAGAAGGGCAATCCAGCATAAGGCTTCATACAAGGTAGCCGTGCTTTTGCACTGACAAAAACTCTCATTTCACTTTTTAAATATGATTATTAACATCCGAGGGAGTAGATATTACTGTAAAAAAAACCTGAATTTCCAGTTTTATTTTCTGTGTATGCAGTCGTAGACAATTTTCTTTGACCCTCAAATTTTATGATTTTGTTTTGTATTTTTTATATTGTCTTCAGAACATCCATTGTTCCATTGTAGATGAAAAATGACACATCTAAGCCAAATTAAAATAGCATCCTGAGATGGAGGGATGAGGATACAACAGAGAAGACGAATTTTAAGATATATTCAAAACAGGAATTGAGCTACTAAAGATTACTTATAATAAAATCTCATGTATGTTTTCAAGTTAATACAAATGAGTCAGTGGTAGAATCAGACTCACGTAATTTCGCAGCACAGGGAACATTACTCTTCCCTCAAAGGAACATGAGCTAAGAACGTCCGCCTCATCCAAGGACTAATCTTACATGAGACTTTGCACTAATCTTTCCTACTAAATGGCTATAAATATATTCTCCTATTCACAATAGAATATACATTAGTCATACTTTATTAAGAATAATATCAAACATAGATTTATAAAGTGAAGAATGCTCCTAAGAGTGGGAGGGGCTCCAAGAAAAGAATACCCACTCCTACATATTTGACAGTTGCAATCATAATGTGTTCAGATAAGAATAAATTTAATTTTAAAATTTTGTGAGAGAAAAAATATGAAAGATAAGTTCTACTTTGTAGCCAGGAAGTGAAGGTTAGTTTTATATAATAATATATAAATATCTATTAGTAATAAATTGATATTTATATGTCATATATTATTTAAAACATATTTATGAACATAGAACTGAAATACAGCCTTACAAACCAAACTTCATTTCATTATTTACTTTATTTTAATCTTAAAAGTTATATATTTAAGTTACTTTGGAGGAGGGTAGAACATGTCTCTATTCCCAGCACTTAGGAGGCAAAGGAAGGAAGATCTCTGATTTCAAGACCAGTATGATCCACAGAGTGATTCCCAGGACAAGCAAGCTACATGGAGAAACTCTGTCTTAAAACAAAACAAAACAAAAAAACCAAAAAACAAATAAGGAACATTTTCCAAAATTAACTTTTCCATAAAATAGGTATCTAACACTAAAAGAAAAAATCATCTCAAACTAGTTTTTATCAGGATTATACTGCCCAAAGCTTCTCTGGAGTTCAAAGCTTTGTGGCTGGCCTTTCTGTGCTCTCCTGAAAAAGCCTAAACTAAACGAGGTTGAACCTACACATCTTTCTGAGTGGAGAATGTTAGTGCTACGTTTTGTGACTGGGAGACAAAAGAACATTGTGTTTGACTGAAGCTGACTAAAGAATGCAGTTGGTACTTGAAGAACTGAGACAAAGTTTTGTTAGACTGGAACACTGTCTTGTGCCTCATAAATTCAACCTTGGCACATTTCATTAGGATTTTCCTAATCACTAAAAATGAATATTTATTTCCTCCTGATTACACATTGTATAGCCTCCTCTAAAACTCGTTCAGAGACGGGCAGCATTTCTTTCAGATGAAAGATAAGGTTCCTTTTCCCAAAAACCTCAGCATTTATTAACTAACATACCACAAAGAACATGTTTAATTTTAGTAGTAAAATATGCTCACTACTTATAAATGTATAAATATGATTACATGGCTTTCTTCATAAATTTGATGTGTCTGTTAAAAATTTGTTCTTTTACGGGATCTGGGATGTTTGTTTACAATTTTAAGTCTGATTATTAGGAATATCATCTGGCTACACACTGAGGAAGTAACAACTAAATATCAGAAATCCTTTAAATGTGCTGACTAGAAAAACATTGGTGCTGATTGTCCCTAGAAAAACCATGTGATTAATATTTTTCCTATGTTAAAAATAGTTTTTGTGATTTGATATCTATAGATAATCCCTTCCAATTATTTTTAATAATCATATTATATATTGGGTAAATTTAGGGTAGAGGTTGCATATTATTAATATTTTAGTAAAGAGTCAGCTTATGGAATTATGAAAAAGTAAAATAAAAATAAAATAAGGTACATGTGTATTTTTAAAAGTATTTTTAAAAGTATTTTTAAAAGTAGCTTAAATATATTTTAAAATATACTCACTTTGCTTATTCCTCTTTATAGAGGCACTTTTCTTTAAGATAGAACCAGGTTTATTTTTAAGACCAAATAAAATCTGTAAGTGTACTCTGTAGCCAAATGTGGTTATTTTTTGCTCCATTCTATATATATATATATATATATGCCTACCTTATTTTATTTTTATAAAAATAAGCCATCATGGCAAAGACTCCTTTATAAAAGAAAAGTCATTAAACTTTTGGATAAAAGATAAAATGATGTAAGAGATTATAGTAATTGTCTGCTTTTCCGAGTCAGGCCTTTGCCCGAAGTCAAGCATTTAGACAAAGGCCCCCATTGTTTCTAGCAACTTGAGGAAAGTTCTTGCTTGCTAAAAAGGTAGTCATCCTCCTTCTCTCTGGTCATTAACACATGACTCCCATGACTCTGGTGCTTGTTAACCTGTCAAGGTCAGTGCTGGTTTCCAGGCTCCCTCAGTGCCTGCTCACAAGCCCCTTTTCTCCCAATCCCATCTAACCTGGGAAATCTTTCTCCTATTGCTGTCTCCTTGCTTTCCTGGGACACAGCCTTGGCAGTTCGGAAGGAACGTTTTCCTGTTTCCACCCATGAAGCAGCTACTTTGGTTTCTTTATTGTGCCCATTTTCATTAACAAATAAAAAATAAAAATTGTTATTTGGATTTGAAAACAAGTGAAATGGTCATTTTCCAATGAGGTATCTGAATTACCTACTAACCAGGGCCTTGAAGATTTCTATTTCTTCTGCTAGAATTGTCTTTCATGTCTCCCTCCATTCACACAATTCAGTTCTCTGCTAAATGATCCTGTGTAGTAGAGGTTTGACACTATTTCCATAGGACTTATTCATTGGCATCTTTTGCCTGTCTGTGTCTTCAATTGCAGGCAACATGGCAGTATGTCATGAATGTTCAATAGAGGCATGCTGATTGACTGTATGTACTTGATACCTATTATTATTATTATTATTTCTCACACAACAAATCACAAAAGTCATGGGGAACTCATGTTTTTAAATTAGTAATTTTCTGTTCTTAACTATGAATTCTTCTGCAAGATATATGGGAGTCATAAATACTTAGTGAAGGAATTTACAGTCATACCATCATTAGTGAGGTACCCAAATGAAACCACACCATGACTCATATATCACCTACTTAGACGCAACCAAACACTTAAAATAAGTATTTCCATTACCAAGCAAAAAGAACATGCTTAATTAATTTGAATTGTATACACATATTTTTTTCTGAATTCAGATCTAAATTTCAGTTAGTACAACAGAGGGACATCTGTCCATCCACATTTCTCAGTATATTCTTGCTGGTTTTACTATGCTACCATTTTAAGATCAAAGAGACATGGTGAGGCTATGTCCGGGATCAAAATTAAAGCCTAGGGAAATCTTTCTATTTGTTGAAAATTACATTCAGACTTCTCAATTATATGTAAAATTTCCAGAAAACCTCAACAGTATTTGTCAGTTGAATGAACGAATGGGAAGGCAGAAATTGAGATTAGCGTCCTAACCCTACTATCATACAAATCATGCAATGAATCATCATGAGATATCAATTGGTAAAATAAGTGCAAACTTAAACACAGAATATTTTCCAAATTTAACAGGTAAGATACAATTTAAAAACCCCCAAAGTCAAAAGAGGCCAGATCTAATCATATTTAAAAGCAAGGCATTACTCACAGTAGTTGAACTTCTAACGACGAAAGCACAGACTTCACCATAACAATAATATATTCAAACATTTTTATAAAAATCAGAGGAGTCTCAATTTCAGTGCATTTGTTGCATAAAAATATGTGCTGCAAATAGAACGACTAATCCCTATATAAATGAAGTTTAGGATAATAGAGATTTCTGTTGAAAGTTGTAAATAGTAGGTGTTTATATAAGTGAAGAGAAGATCAGGGACGTCCTTTATTAATGCATTATTTTACTATTTAAAAGAAAAAAAAGTTGTACACAGGATCAAAAACTTGAGTGCCCATTTTGAAGATGAGTTAAAACTTCCAAATCTGGAGGCAGAGTATTGGATCTAAAATTTCTATTCAGAGTATTACATTAACTCATGAAGGTAGTCACTCGTATGGTCTCAATCCCATTGAGTAGCATAAGGATAATGTGATAATGTAGCCCAGAAGTCTGCACTTGTGGTGCCTGTAACCAGAAAATCAGGGAACAATTAGTAAATAGCAATATAATTACAGGGTTCCATGCTTTCTTTGTGTAACTATGTCTAATTCAGGAAATAAAGGTCTCCATTGTTTTCTAAGGCTACTTTTCCTACTTAAAAAAAAAAATTCAGTAAGTACTAGCCTTTCCTCTGCTGAATCATTGATTCTCAAATATGGTATTAATCAGATGGTCTTTCTACATTTTTGTAAAATTGTGTAGGAGTCAGATGAAGCAGTTATAAGAGATCATTTTAACGCTGGCTTTGCTGCCATTCAGTCATTTCCTTTCATTTTTTTCTTAACTTTTCTTTCAAATGCCCTGGCCAAGTGTTCACTTCTCATCTCTTAATATACTTTTTCCCACATCTTTTATAAAAAAAATTCTTTTTCTTAGGTCAAATGTCTGATTTTCTGTGTTCTTTTATTCCACATTACATCCTGACTTCGACAGCATTTCTATTCTGATAACATCTGAAACATAATTGTCCTGAAATATTTTTAATAGCTAGATTTGAAAAACACCACCGACCTCCAAACAGTAACCTTATTGGACATTTCTCTGTTTTTCACCCTCCCCAAAGTTCTAGTTCCCTGCTTCCTACCTACCCAATTTTAAGTTCTTTCTCAAAAATAAGAGAGAGAGATTACTTGATCTTATAATTGTTGACTTAATATTTCAGGATAAAAAGCATGGCATCTCATTTGTGTTCCTATTTCCATAAATATCCAGTCAACTGATAAATTTGTCAAGTTCTCTTCAAGAGAGGTAATTATTCTATAATCAAACTTGCAATATGGTTTGATTAATTAAATTAATCAGTAAGAAAGTTAAAAATAAGGTGATCATTGAGGATAAGTCCATATAATCGTTTCGCTGCTGTTCAAGACAAGAAGACTGTTACTGGACTTAAGTACAAAACCATAAGGGCAAGACAATGCCACAGAGAGATGGTGATGCCAAAGCAAAATTCTCGTTGTCATAGTACTTGACACAATTTACTTCTATTTTTCGTTAAGATGTCACTCAGCTATAGTATAGATTTATGTCCTGAGGTATGCATTTTCAGACATTAAGAGAACAGAAACACAAACCAACAATGATATTTAGAGGTGGAGCTTTGGCAAGGAGACTAGAATTAGAATTAAGAAAACCATCAGGATGGAGGTCACATGTTTAAATATCAGTGTCACCAAGCAGGCAGACTATCAGATATACAAACAGACAAACACATGCCTAAGACCTTGTCTCTCTCCATACAATATCTTTGTTGCCTCAAGACTTAGTTTACAAAAAGGCTACTCCTTGATGTAACACCTCACATTTGGACTAGAACTGTAAACCAAAAATTACTTTTATTTTCAATATTCAAAGTCTATAAGTACTGAGTTATTTGAAACAGAAAACAAACTAATACACTTTGTGATACAGGCAAGTGTTTGTTTCCAATAATTCTATCCTCACAAATCAATCACTTTGTTGCTATAGTGACAAAATGCCAAGATGTACTACTCCCTTATTCCCAAGATTTTGTTTAATTCTACCATTGAATATGAGTGGAATTGTACACATGCTTGGATATCGTGCCATCATTAAGTTACTAATCACTTGATTTTTGTGTAAATTAAACAGTTCTCTATTGATTAGATTCACTATAATCAGATGAGCCTCCATGACCATCTCCAAGTCATATATATAAAGTACTAGATGGATTTCATATAAGCAAAATGCTTCCTAATTTTCTCTGAATCATGAGGCAAAGAACACCAGCAGCTCCAATCTGGACCTCAGTCCTACAACTAATACTGCTAAGTTCAGATAGAAACTAGACCGAGGTTCTTATCCAAAGTCCATAATCAGAGAATCCTCCAATGCTAGGCTAAATTTCTGATCTACAAAACAATGAGTGATTTCATGTTGTTTGAGGCTGTTAAATTGGTAACAATTTGTTTCATAGAAAAATAAAGCAAAAACTTGCAGAAAACAATAAATTTCTGTTTAATTATTTCAATTAAATATTAACTTTTTACAGATAAATCAAATAACATAAATTCTTAAAGTTCGAAAGATTTCTTCAAGTACTGTGACAAAATTATATGGTACCTTCAACAACTAGTCTTACCCTCAAGTTATGGTAGACAACCAAGTACAACGATAATAGCTCATATTGTTTGTGGTGGTCTCTTAGACACTCTGAACAACTGGTACTAACCTCAAAGCCTCCTTCCTGATGACTAGTTTTCACAAGGTTAAAGGTGCTATGCAGACTGTTGAGGGAGAAAAGCTTTCAATGGCCATCCCCAACTGTAAATCCTGTAGATTAAAATAACAACAGGCCTAACAAGTTCAATAGTTAATGACAGCACTAATGTCTTAGGATACACAACTATCTGATTGGATTTAAGACCCTTTCAATAGGACAGAAGTCATACCTGGTGCTGAAAACTTAGCAGAAACTCACAGAGGATGACATCATTTACCCTATGGAAAACCTACTAAAATTACTTGCTAGGTTGATACTTTATCTCACTGCCTTCTAAATTATCCTTATACTCCATAAATTCGTGCAATGCTCATCTTTCATAAAAGCAACTTCTTAGTGAAGTAAACAAAAGTTTTTAGAGAGAATCACAGCTGATCAAATTTTAGAAAATGAGTAACTCAGGAGGAATCAGCCTTCATGAATCATCTATATCATACTCCTACTGACTGACAGCTGTGGAAAGATCATGGAAGATGAGACAAAAAAACTGTAAGAGCCAGAGGCCTCAGGATTAAACAGTGTCTCCTGGACATGGCAGGACCACTGCTCTCAGGAATTCAAAGCATCACTTGTCTGCAAAAGACCTGCACAAACAAGCCAGCCAACATTCTAGCACGGATGAAGGAAGCTCTCAGGATAAGCTATTGGTAAGTGATGGCTGGTGAGAGAAAAGAGGGTAAGATTTCTTTAGGAGTATGTTGTCTATACTCCAGTTGGTCACTCTAAAGCCATACAAATAATAGCAGCATAATTGGATTCAAAGGGTGTGTGTGTGTGTGTGTGTGTGTGTGTGTGTGTGTGTGCGTGTGTGTGGAGAGAGAGAGAGAGAGGGAGAGAGAGAGAGAGAGAGAGAGAGAGAGAGAGAGAGAGAGACTATAACAGACCTCTCCATCTGTGAGTTCTTTGCTAAGTTTTCATCATGACACATGAGTTTCTTCCTATTGAAAGTCCCTTAAATCCAAAAATTTTAATCTTGTCTATATAGAAAAAAATGTATCTTGATACCATATGCCTTCTAGATAGACCTGACAGCTCTCAATAACAAAGTTTAAAATCATAGAGGAAAGCTCATATACCATATATATATATATATATATATATATATATATATATATATATATATATGTATATATACACACACACACACACACACACACACACGTATTCAAGAATTTGGGTATGGGCATGGCAGAAGGAAGTCCAGGAGAAGTTGGAGGAGTAGATATGATCAAAATCAATGTGTGTGTGAATTCTCAAAGAATAAGTTTTAAAATTGTAAAATACACAAAATGGCATGACTCATGACTGTTCATATGTAGAACTTAACACCGATTCAAATGTTTACATTTCACTGAGGGTGACAAAATGCTTTCCTTAATCCGTGTTCATTTGCTTTTCTTAAGAACTGAAGGTAAATAAAATAGTTCTGATACTTGAGTATGATTCAGTAAAAGCATCAGTCTAATAATAAAACCCTCTAATATAGAGGGATAGAGAGATGTAAATAACTTGTTGACATGTCTGGGAAGAAAATACATGCAAGGTGACATTAGAAATGAATTCAGCAATTTATCTGTAACTTTCAGACACCATTTCTCATTAATGTATTCTTGTTTATAATCACTTGTTGGCAATTTTCTAAGGCTTTTCTAAGTGTTCCATGATAAAATTCCTCCCATTAAACTATTTTCAAATTCCTATAGATAGCTTGCTCTTTTGCTATGTGAAGAACATATTCATATTAATGACACAATCATAGAGAAAAGCTCATCAGGTAAGCAAATCTAGACACGGTTTCCACATCACCAATGAAGCACAGCAATGATGGTGTTACCACTTACTCTCGGCTCATTGCTGTTTGCCACATTAACAAATAATCAAAACTGAGTTCTCAAGCTGCAAGAATATGTCCACAACCTGGCATGAAACATCAAAACTTACTTTGTTATTCAGACCAACTCATCTCAAAAGTGACTCTTCAGTTAGGAAAAGAATAATTTTAATCTTGTCTGTATAGAAAAAAATGAGTGTAGCTTGACACCATACGCTTTATAGATAGACCTGCCAGCTTTGGCTAAGAAAGTTAGCAGTGATTTTGCTTTGTCAAGAGCCTTAAACGATCTTTAAACAAGAATTAACTACCTAGTTCTTAAAGCACTCTAGCTCTACAGGGTTAAGACTGTGTACAGGAAAATTGAGTAGGAAGCCACCAGGCTGCATTTAAAGCCCAGGTAGGCAGGTAGTATAGGTGGCATTGTAATGGCACTGCTACCTTGTTCTGGTACCTTTACTAAGCCAGTCTCATCTTCTTTTAAACAGTTTCAATCATATATCCCTGAGCCCTTACGGAAGGTTTATTATTCTCTATGGACCCAAATTTAAGATAAGAATTTACTTGGAGAAAGTTTTTGATACATACTATATGTACCTTTTCTTATCTTTTGAAAAAAGGAAATGCTAGGGAAAAGTTAGATTGAAAAGTTGCTAAAATATTTGTAGATTAGCAAATCTGAGGTTAAGTAATATTATATTTTTTCTAGGAAGCTCAAATTAGCATCGACTGTGTGATAATATCCTGGTACAGACAGTATGTAGCAATCATGAACTTGCATCCCACTGATAGCAAAGATTTGAAAACATAAAAATTTGTAAATAAACTCATTTTTAAGTGTAAGAACCAAAAGGAAAAAAGATCATGATAAGAAGATTACATAATGAAACTTCTAAACCCTTATTATTATTAAAGGTTAGAATTATATTATATTATTATTATTATTACATATGGTTTCTAGCTAGACTTCATTAAGATAAAAATTAGGCAAGTAATTTTAAAACATAATTTCCCATTTTTACCTATATAAAAATGTACCCCTAAAACCTATAAGTTCATATCATGCCTTAAATAAGGGGGTATGGGTTGGAGAGCAGTCAGGGGATAGACCAGAAAGGGGTAGCAGCTGGACTGTAAAGGAAGATTAAAGAATAATAATAACAAAAATCTACAATAAATAAATAAGGAAATAAATAAATAAATAAATAAATAAATAAACATTGAGCGATCCATGTACTAAAACCTTTACTAGTGCTTTAAGACTCCTCGTACTCAGGCCGGTGAGATACTTCAGTGGGTAGAGGTGTTTGTCACCAAGCGTGATGATCTAAGAATGACTCCCAGACCCATATGTTGGAAGGAGAGAAACAAATTCTGAACGTTGTCCTCTGGTCTAATATGTGACATGGCATACCCCTAACACATCTTAATAAATAAATACATATACAAAGAAATAATTAAATAGATTTAAAACCTGAGTAGCTAATATGAGGCCAAATAAGCAAGCCACACCATTTGTAATCACAGTTTTACAATTGTAATAACAGAAAGCATGAAGGCAAATCTATGTTCCATTCATCAAAAATCCTGGGGTGGGGTATTCTATATCAAACAAATGTGAATTGCCCACATATCACATATACAGATTTTGATGGTACCAAAGAAACTAGTCCATATGTCATAGGGGTTGCACTCTTGTAAGCTCGGAAATATAGAGAGGGCATTGTAGTCAAATTATGAGAACTGGATATGCTATGAGGAAGCGAAATAGGGAACAAGAGAAATAAGATTTGAGATGAACTTGCACATGTGAACATGATGTAAGAAATCAGAGGGAGAACATATTAGGAACATGTAGACAGGCATAGACAATTAAAAGTGTATATCTGAAGAAAGTATTAAGTATAGTATCTATGAAGAAATAAAATGAAACAACTTAAGAGGTTCAGCATAATGGTAATTAGAATTTTTTTGGAGGTTAAAACTTGAGGGTCTGGAATTTCTCACACAAAGTATCAAGTGTTGACTACAGTAACAAAGATATCTTTAGCTGAAAGACCTGTCAGGAGGTAAAAGACATTGCTTCTGGAATGTAAACATTAGAGACTGGGTATGCTTCCCATGCTGCTTTACAGAAGGCAGACACAGGAAAGAAGTCAACCCACCTTAGTGCATGGAAAGAAGAAGTGTCAGTGCAAAAATCAAAGGAATTGTTCCATAGACAGTGCAGTTCATCAAGCTGGAGGCAAAGGAAAAATGTTAGGAATATGAAAATGAGGTTTTCAATAGTTAATAATGTCAGCCAGTGCTGCCAGTGCCTATGCCGAAAGAGTAAGTAGTGATTCTGGCATTGCAGACATGCTCTGAAGTCATGATTCATTCTATTTTAACTAATTCTAAATGTTTATTGAGGGTCAGTATGTCAAGGCAATACACCTTAAACATGCTGGTTCACAATGCCTCTGTGAATGTTTTTACAGAGCAGTGATTTGCTCAGCGTTACAAAAGGGGCCAATAAACTGCAGGACTAGATTCGAATCTAGTTTAAGTTCAAGGTTCTGAGTCTTCAACCATCATGCCATATTATCTGAGAGGATAGTCATGAGACTTTAAACTACTCAATGCAACGCTAAATGCCATGAGACAGCAACAGAGGCTGTAGAAGATAAGCTGCTATGAGAGGAGCAGAACACAGTCTGAAGCTGGTTTTTCTCTCCTGTTAGGCTTTGTATGTATACGATGCATTGTGAACAATGTAGCTTATCTAATTAACAAGCCTTCCTTCATCTATTTTGCTACTGTTTTGAAACATGCATGGTTTTGCAGCACATGGTGTAGCAACTAAAGAAAATCTGTTTACTCCTAATGGCAAAACATTCCAGAAACATATCTCTACCTCAGCATTTCTCAATCAGTGTCTTCTAGAAATTGAATTTTGTCAAATCAAATTTTACAATGTAATAAACGTGGTTAAAATATATGTCCTTGTTGTAAGACTGCTCATAGCAGTAAGTAACTTACATGAATACAACTCATGCCCTTTAATGAAGTTAAACTGGAAACATTTTCAAACTTTGTTAATCTCAAAGCATATTTTTTTTCACATCTGGTAAGACTGCGTCAATAAAGAACATTTTTCAATAAAGATAAAAGTGGTTGTAATCTATTTGCCAAGGACACTACATGATTGCATTGGGAGTATTAGTAAATATGTATACATTGAATTTCATTATCACAAGAATATTGGCTTTAAGTGGCTTTGTGCCTGATGAATAAGTGAAACTTTGAAATAGAGAATTTCTTTCAAAAAGTCTCAAAACATGATCATTTGTTTGTTTCACATGGTTCAGTTGACAGTGTTCTCTTCATTGTTATAAGTGCATTATATGGGATCCAGATGACATTGGGTGATATTTACATAAGCAATTTTGCAGAATGCAGTTTTATGAAGGGTGTTATTTTTATTATACTCATGCATTGTTTTATGTAGATGAATTAAACATTAAATGTTACCTCCCAGATAATCATCATTGGAATACCAGTGTAATGAACACCGAGAAAACAGCCAAAATTAATAAGCATTCTAGATGTCTACCAGGTGAAAACACATATTATTTACACAGTTCTAACTCTGCATTTCCATGAGTGGTTCAGATAGAGCATTCCTATTTAAGCAGACACAAAATAAAGCTGCTAAGGTATCACTTGGAGGTGATAAAGGAGGAGGTATGGATGCAATATGTTGAAAACATTGCTCCACATGTAGAGTTGTGATGACAAGCTGGACCTAGGTAGAAGTATAAAAGTTATTTGAAATAGTTAAAAAAAAAAAGTGCTCCAAATGAACATAAACATAACTTCATGATTTAAAAAGAAAACCTGTGTACTTGTTTTGGTATGATTGTTTATATCATTATTAGTAGTAATATATTATTATTGTTGTTATTATTTCAGATGTCTGTTAGTATGCTCATGAGTGAAAGGAAGGGTGTAGATTTGGATCATGGGGAAGTGACAAGGAGCTGATGGCATCTGGGAGAGTTGAGACCATAACCAGAATATACATAGGAAGAAATCCATTTTCAGTTTTAAAAAGGATAATATTTACAGTCATATTAACATATGACTTCCATTAACTACTAACTTATTAATAGAACTACTAGTGTGCAAAAGCCTAGAAGGGCCTTAAATGAAAATATGTTTTCTCTGTGATTCCCTAGATTGGTTAATAAAAACACATGTTATCTCACAGTTTCCTCTGATACTTTCTCATGATATGCAAAAATACAGCACAGGATGGAGCCCGGGGACTCTTAGCGACTAATAGAAAGAATTGCAGCCCTGAAGAGGATAGGAACTCCACAGGAAGACCAGCACAGTCAACTAACCTGGACCCTTGGGGCTCTCAGAGACTGAACCACCAACCACAGAACATACACGAGCTGAACCTTGGCCTCCTTGCTCATAAGTAGCAGATATGCAGCTTGGCCTCCACGTGTGTCCAGAACAACTATAATGGGATGCTATCCCAAAAGCTGTTACCTTTAAGTGGGATATGTTCTTCTAGCTGGGATGCCTTGTTTGGTCTCAGTTGGAGAGGAAGTGCCTAACTTTGCTGAGACTTGAAGTGACAGGGTTAGAGGATACCTAAGCGATACCCCGCCTGCTCGAAGGAGAAGGGGAAGGAGAAAGGGAGAAGGATTGTGGGAGGGGGTGACAGGGAGAGGGCCAGTGACCGGCATGTAAAGTAAATAAGTAAAAAAATAAATAATAAATAATAAAAGAATACAACAGAGAAACGTAACTTAAGTGTCATACAGATCCCTAGGCAGAACTCAGAGGCTACACTAATTCTCATGGGCAATCAAGTCTCTGTGCAGGTCACGTTTTGCTTCTTTCTGCTTGCTTTGGTTTGCTAACCTTATCCATACAACTTACTTCTCAATGTTGAGAAAGAGAAAATGATTCAGCATTCTATATATTAATATTCTGTATACTTGGTGGTAACATAAGCAATGCAAGGCCCTAGCTTCTCATTACCCTGCAGTTTCTCAGGCTTATGTTTGCAGCAGGCAGTCATAAAGGGAGAAATCTATTTCTGTGGTACAAAAAGTAAGCTAGCTTGTTTTTTTAACACTTATTGCATCAATTCCACAAACATGGTGTTCCCCACATTTTACCAAAACCCACTATGTCTATACCATCACTTTAACCCTACTTTTTATGAGGGTGGGCAGAGGAACTGATTGAAATATGATTCTCATGCCCTCTACTATAATATAATAGCATTCATATTATCTGACCCATGGCCAAAGTAGCTTACCAGCTACAAAATGTAGAAAGTCCCCAACTTGCTTTTTGCCATGGTGTTTATCACAGCAATAGAACCCTTAACTTTTAACCTTTAACTTATAACTAGTAACCTATGCTTTTGAGCCCAACCCTCAAAGCCCACTCCAACCTTATAAACACAACCAGATAACACAGCCACATTGTCCTACGGAAAATAATGGTAATTAGCTCCCCATAGTTACAAATCCATAGGACTTAAAATCCTAGTAATTACCAACTGATGTATGAGCAAGAGTGCATAGAACAAGTGGTATTTTTCTCTAGTTCCATGAGTTATTTAAACAAATAAAGTCAATATTGACTTAACCCCTAAAGTAAATCTTTCTTGTTTGATAACTGAATCTCTCACATTCTCATTTTAATTCCCAAAGTAGGACTTAAATGACAACATAAATTATAGAGAAAGAAGTATGTAGTGTAATGTTTTTTCTATCTAAACACCTGCTCCGTGAGAGTAATGAAGAAAGGGGCATGGTTGACCTCGATTTTTATTTTAAACTATGTCTGCACATCATTTTCCTTGGAGTGCACTTGCATTCATCTTATATTTAAAGCATAAGATATAAATAAAACCTAGTAAGAAAAGAAATAGTAGCTGCAAGCAACAATTTTATAACATCTTAAACTTCCGGATGGGTAAATACTCTTTACAACTATGAGCAAAGTTCAGAGACTCTGTGTGAGAAGGAGCTCCCTGGGAGCTGTGTCTCCTCGTGCTCCTTTAGAGAATTTATTGTTTCATTTGTGTGTAGTTGAAAGAACATAAAAAGAAGCCTTTTAACAAAGTCTCAAACAATAAATTGTTCTGGTTGAAGCAAAAGAAACGCCAAACAGAAGTGTGTGTGGGGGTGCTACCTGATTCCATATCTCCCAATATAATTTAGTCCTCTACAACCCTTATTCTTGATTTACTACAAGCAAGTTTTCCTTGGAAAATATTCAAAATATAAATATGTACATATAAAAATTCTGCTTCTTTAGAACAAAATGATAATCTAAATCATTAATAAGAGGATAATGTATATAATGAAATATAAATTCACAGAATTGAGTCGTGAATATTCATTTAGATGACATTAAAGGTGTTTAATGACAGAGGAAGTGTTACATGTTCATTGGAGTACAGAGATAGCATGCAGACTAGGATATTAACTGCTTTTAAATGCATTAGAAATGAGGATTAGTAGGGAAAATTGGTTCATAAAAGTTATTTGAATAAAACATCTCAATTTTAAAGCCATATTTGACTATCTTAAATAAATATCATCCAAGAAAAATTCAAATTTATCCTGAAATGAAATCTTTTTAACATTTATACCTACATTATAAACATTGTTGTTATAAAAGTCACATAAGTAGTCTTTCTGTTACAAGATGAAAACTTTCCAAGACTTCAGAGTTCTACCATGTAAGCTGATCTGTAGTCATTTACCTTTTAATCTCTTCTTCATGCTTGCACCCATAGACATACTTTTAAACACTTTTTAAAAGTGTTGCATATGCTTTTACAGTATTAAGCAATGTTGATTAAAGTAAAAGAAAGCTACTATTTATTTCCAAGTTCATGTGGTACATTTCCAGTAGGCCAGCTGTAAGTGATGCAGGATGCAGAAGCTACAACAGCTAAAGAAGAAAGAACTGAAGGGATCTGTCTCAGCACTGGATCTCAATCAGCTCAAAAGCCTCATTTGTTGCTTAGTGACAAATATCTGCTGGCTAGTTCTACAACATTTAGGCCATGAAAAATCATCTTGTGAAGAAAGCAAAATTATGACTCTGGGACATCAGCATTAAGAAGATATATTTAGGCTAAGTCTTATTTTCATGGTAAAAAGTTACTTCAGAAAAGAGCAGCAAAAACAAAGATAAATACCCACCCACAATAGGCAATGTTGGCATCTTTTGCATTCAAACTAAATGAGAATTCATAAGGTTCAGGAGAGAAGGCCATCGCCAACCGGGCTGCTTTCTTATTGCGCTTCCAAATTCATCAGCTGCTTCTCTCTTAGAAAGCTCCACTGCCACTTTTAAAACTTCTCCCAAGACGAGTCACATCTTGTGTGGACAAAAGTTAACCTAAAAGAACTGTCTCTCCAAATTTTAACCCAGGATTTCTCCTATCTAAAGAAAATACAGGAACAAAGAGTGGAGCAGAGACTGAAGGAAAGGCCATCCAGAGACTGCCCGACCTGGGTATCTATCCCATATACAGTCACCAAACCCAGACACTTGCTGATGCCAAGAAGTGCTTGCTGACAGGAGCCAAATATAGCTGTCTCCTGAGAGGCTCTGCCAGAGCCTGACAAACACAGATGTGGATGAACACAGACAACCATTGGACAGAGCACGAGGACTCCAATGGAGGAGTTAGGGGAAGGACTGAAAGAGCTGAAGGGGGTTTGCAACCCCATAGGAAGAACAACAATATCAACTAACCAGACCCCCCCAGAGCTCCCAGGGACTAAACCACCAACCAAAGAGCACACATGGAGGGACCCATGGCTCCAGTCGCATATGTAGCAAAGGATGGCCTTATCTGGCATCAATTGGAAAAGAGGCCCTTGGTCATGTGAAGACTCGATGCCCCAATGTAGGGCAATGCCAGGGTGGTGAGGTGGGAGTGGGTGGCTGAGCACCCACATAGAAGCAGGAGAGGGTAGAATAGGGGTTTGTGGAGGGAAAACAGGGAACATTAACATTGGAAGTGTAAATAAATAAAATACCCAATTAAAAAAAAAGAACTGTCTCTTACTACTAGAGGTTAATTGATTATTGCACCATTTGTACAAATTAGCCATCATACAGTTAAACAGTAAACCTCAGGTTAGACATTGGATGCACCCGAGGGACCATCAGAAGCCTTTGGTACTGGAGGGAAAATATGCAAGAGGGACAGGAAGAGACCTTAGAGATAGCTCCCTCTGGGTAAGGGGTAGGGAGGTGGGGAGTTGTCTGTAGCTCTCAACACCTGACAAACTACAATGGATCCCTTCACCACCAGAGAACAAAAGCAGGAGGAGCTGTGGCAGGAAGACCAGACGAGGCCTCTAGGAACACATCTGCCTCAGGGACTGAGATAAGAGAAACAGGGCCTTCCAGCACAGTTAAAACGCTAGAAAATAAGAAGGAAGCCACCGACTCTACATTAAGGAATAACATTTCTTTGTACTTTAGGAATAACTGTTAATATCTTGAGAATATACTTCCTAAACTAACAGTACACTGAATCACAGGGAAGCATATCACAAACAGAGTGGGAAAACATAGAGACTAAATAAAGATTAGAGGTGCATATTTTGTTTTGTTTTACAGCTTAAAGAAATGCAGCTGTCCTGGGAAAAATATGACCCTCATGATGAATGGACACACAAAGACCCATACTACCCTTCTGAAGCAATGAGAAAATTAAGTTTTGTCTTGTGTTTTACATTTACACTGAAGGTAATTTGTAAAAATAAGAATGAGTGTAGTCTATAGTCTTTCATTTACCTGAAGTATGGAAAGAATGGAGCCAGGGTACCTGGCTCTGGGGTATGTGGAGGGTGGGATAAAGAGAAGGGGAAAAGACAGGGAACTTTATTTTAAATAAATTTATTTTTAAAAAGTAGTGCCCAAATAATAAAATGATTCTGTGATACAAGTTCTGCCTCCTCAGTTCTCCCTGAGATCAGAAACAGGGAACTGAAATAGCACTTAAGTAGTTTTGATTTGTATAAAAGCAAAGAACAATTATTCTATCAAAGTATTGTTTTATTTATCTAATATAGTAGTGATAATTTAACATTTGAGTTCCCTATATCTAACTATTCTAATAGTCTTAGTATAATACTAATGCTTATCTACAGGTTTTTTTTAAATTTAATTTCATTTTTTAACTTATTCAGTTTGCATCTCTCTCATGGCCCGCCTCCTGGCCACCCCTTCCACAATCTTTTATGACTATGTTATCAGATATAGTCACAGATTACATTTTGGTTGTTTCCATTTTGGAAAAGTGTTCTTGCTATCTCCTCATTAACCACAGAAACACATTGTCTTGCACAGCCCCAGAATCCTCTGCGATATCAACAGCACAACACACATAGAGAGAATCTAAATATATCATATGTAAACCACTAATTTCATCAGGCGATATTCTTAACCCACACAAAGTTTTTAATTCATATTGTGTATGATTCTAGTCAACTAAAGTTCCTTTTGAAAATGTGTCAGAGACCATGGCGAGGTAGTTCATGCCACCTCAGCGCCTGGGAGGCTGAAGCAAGTTTCATGCCAGCCCAGGCTACAGAGTGAGACGTTGAATCAAAGTAAAGTAAAAGTCAGCTTAAACAATTAGCCATGATAAAGACAGAAGAGACACTAAAAAAAATTAAGAACTAAGTATTACAACTTTTCAGCGAGTTTCTATATGAAAAATGAAGAGCCTTCCGAGCTTTGGTCTATAATTCATGAACGAATAGAATCAACCGATTTTAATTTTTTAGCATAGTCCAGCTCTTACTTTTAGCCTAATAACCCACAAAACACAAAGAACAAGAATTCAAAATAACATGTGGATGAAATACTTTTACCTCCTCTAACCTATCAAGATTCGTTCCTTTCCTTCAGTAGAAACATACTCGTTGCTCAGAAATTCAGGTACCCAAAAATTCAGAATAAATGCTATAGATTTTCATTCATATGTAACGTAGGTATTGCTTACCTCAGTCAGGTGGGGTGTTGGGTTAAATCCACAGAGATTGCAAACTTGATTCTTGCATTCTGTGCAGGTGTTGAAATTGGGAGGATCCTGAGACCCGATGTTGAGTTCAGTTCTGCAGAGAGGACAGGCTGCTTTGGGTTTGGTGGCCTTGTCTGGCTTAGGGGTGAGGTCAGCCTTTTCGGGCTCTGAGGGTGGAGGTTTGCTGACCTTCCCAGGTGGGGGCTTCTTGTCCTTCTCTGTCTTCTTCACTGTTGGAGCTTGCTCAGGTTTGGACTCTTCAGTTGTCGGAGCTTTTGTTTCCTTCTTCACAGCAGTCGTCTTGGCAGGTGCCGCTGGGAGCTGACCTGTGGGCTTCGGTGGTCCCTGAGCAGCAGGAGTCTGTGACGGGGTAGGGCTTGCTTTGACGGGGCAGCTGGCCCAGTCTGTGGGTGAGGTGCTTGCTGACCTGCTGTGGAAATTAAGTTTGATGCTTGGCTAAAGATGGATGCTCCAAACCCGAAGAGCTTCCCTGTGACAGTTTCTTGAGGAGTTGTGGCTGTGATTTGGGGCATCGGTGATACCACCTAGATTCAAACTGAACCGTCTTGACTGCTCCTGAGGCTTCAGGGGCTGCTGAGACTGGGGTGTGGCTTGGCCAGTGGTAGGTCGTGAGCCAGAGGGTGTGGGTGATCCTTTTGGCACTGGCTTTGTATCTGGTTTAGGGATCACCTTGCTTTGTGCTTTTTTAGGCTCCTCCTTCTTCTGAGTTGGATCAGTATGTTTTGGATCCTTGCTCTCAGAACTGGGCCCAGGATGTGAGATAATTTTTGAGTCTGATGCAGGTCTGGGCATGGCTTTAGAATCAAGTGGGGTGATTTTTTCTCCTGTTGGTGGGAAACTCTGTGAAGGTTTGGTAGAGTCTGTTTTCAAAGGAGGGGCTGTTTTCACTTGAGCCTGTGACTGCACTTGAGAGCTCAGAATATCAGGCTTTGTTGCTGCTGCTGATGCAGACTGGGTGTCTGTGCCTGTCTCTGTCGTCTTGGGCTGCTTTGGCTCAACATCTGCAACAGGGGCCGTGGCTTGTTCAGGTAGGGGTGCAGAAGGCTTCTTGGGAGGGGCTGGTTCTGGAAAGGCCTCTGCCACTGGAGGCTGTGGGGCTGGAACTGGGTAGGTCCATGAAGGGTTGGCTGTTTCACCAGTGGCGGTGGCTTTTTCGACTCCGGTGGCTTTTTTGACTCCAGTGCTTTGGGGCTGTCCTGTTTGGATGGAGGGTCCTTCTTTGGGGAAGCCGGCTGTGATGGTACAGGTGATTTGCTGGCTGTTGCTGTGGGTACTGAGGCAGCCTTTGGGGTTGGCTGCGGTGAGGGTGGGATTGCCGCCAGTTCCCCTCCTAGAGCTCTTTGCATCTGACAGTTTAAACAGAGCCACTCTTTGATCTGGAAAAAAAGCACATAACCATCATCACTAAGATAACAATGTAAAAATCCAAAAAACTGTCTTAAAAGCATGACTGTTGCTGCTATTAAGCCTCATTCCTCTAAGAATCAAATATAGTAATCACCCAGGTGTGTGAGTTTTAGAAATAGAATGTAATCTATAAAACTTATGAATTTTAACTTATTAGATTTCATGAGTATGTTATGATATGTATTTTTTTCTGCTCTTGGTATACCACCAGGTTTTACTTATACAACCCAGAGTAGGCTTGTCAGATTATGAAAATACTGCTATTTCTTAAATTAGGGGAACATTATTTCTACTTCCAAGTCAACATACTCATACATCTGAAAATAAAAATTAATCAAGGTGAGCTGGGAAGAGATGACTAAGGCTAACTCTGATTATCACAAATAATATGATTTAGCAAAGAAAATGTTGTTTCCTTGTAAACATTATCAAGCTATTTAGAAGGTAAGTGTTTTAGATAGTGAATAATGCATACAGAGGGGAGAGAGAACAAGAGGAAGGTTGACACACACAACATAACACCTGTATTCCATAATTTATTGATTGTGAATAATTGCAAACTTTCAAGAAGACGGGATATCAAGTAAGGGAGGGAGTTGCCATCCAACAGTCAAAATTCTGACCCATAAGAACCGCAGGCATGGAAATGGAGAGGAGCCTGAGGAAAAGAAGGTCCAGCGACAGGCCCAAAGTGAGATCCAGCTGAAGGAGAGGTCCCAAGGCCTGACACTAATACTGAGGCTATGGAGCACCCACAAAAAGGGACCTATCGTGGCTGTCCTCTGAAAGACCCAACAAGCAGCTGAGTTAGATGCAGATATTTGCATCCAACCAATGAACAGAAGCTGCTGACCCCCGTGTTTGACTTAGGGAAAAGCTGGAAGAAGCTGAGGAGGAGAGTGACCCTGTAGGAGAACCAGCAGTCTCAATTAAGCTGGACCCCGAGATCTCTCAGACAGTGGACCACCAACCAGACAGCACACAGCAGCTGATATGAGGCCCCCAACACATCTACAGCAGAGGACTGCGGGGTCTGGGTTCAGTCAGAAAAGATGCAACTAATTCTCAAGAGACTGGAGGCCCCAGGGAGTTTAGAGGTCTGGCTGGATGGGGATTGAGGACATCCTCATGAAGGGTGGGGGAGGTGTGGGATGTAGAACAATCAGAGATTGGAGCAAGAGAGGAATAAAATTTGGAGTTTTAAATAAATAAATAAATAATAAATAAATAAATAAGAAAAATAGTTAATCATCATAGACATATACATGACTGTTCACTACCAGTAAATTAGTTAAGATAAAAACAACCTTTGAATGCCAGGTATATTTTTGAGTTTTTCATAACTCATACAATGTAACCATAGATAGCTGAGAACATGATGCTATGCCCCAAATGTAAAAAAAAAAAAAAAAAAAAAATTATAAGATAATTTAAAAGTATGACTATCTAACATTTTGTATGATTCCAAAAATTTTCATAGAGAATGCTTTACATGATATCTATATAATACAGCATGATGGGGGATGGTGGTATTCGAACCATAGGCAATGGGAAAAATGTCAACTAGTAATGATGTAATGTAATACTAACGCACTGGCCTGCCAAACAACGTATTCTTCATTTCAAGCGATTATCTTTTGGAATAAAATTTAATCAATCTTTCCTAAGACTATCAAGGCACTGTTTTCTGTTTTATTTAATTTTTTTTTTGAGACAGGGTATTGCTGTGTAATCTACTATCGTCAGTATCCTGAGCACTGGGATACAGGTGTGTTCAAATAAAATTATTTCAAACCTGACTCAACATAAAATGATTTTAGCCATCTCCTAAACATCAAACTCAGGACTGGACAATTTTAAGATGTCTTATTCTATTGTAAAAATTTAATTAAATTTTAAATATTCACAGTAAGAAGTTAGGAGTTCCTTCCATTTGTTTTCAGTGTCAGGCACTCTACACTCATATGGTTACCTTTAACTGTCAAAACACTGCCTCAGGTGACCCAAGCCTGCCTCAGGTGACATCACTGTCCTGCCGAGGGTCACTTTGAACCTCTGAGTAACTGGCCTCTACCTTTGTAGTACCAGGATTACAAGCCTGTCTACTATAGGAGATTAAACCCAGGCCTTCACACATGCTAGGCAAGTTCTATGCAACATATTCGTACATACAGCTATACCTGTATTCTCTATCTTTACCTTCCCACATGTCTGAAGCATTTCAAAGAGTAAATAACTTTTGTATAAATACTGCTTGAAATCAAAAAGTAACTAAATAATCACTGCTTCTGTAAATTCTCTGGTCAAGTCGGCCTGAGGTCTAAATTAACCTTCATTCCATTCCAGTGCAACTTGATGAAGAGAGACCTCTGTAAACAAGCAGGTTCCCACTACCCAAACTGCCAATTAGAAATACATTGCTATTTATTTTTCCTCATGTACTTTTCCACATTCTGACTTAATTAGCTCATACTTATATAACCAAACAAAAGTAAATATAATTAGATCGCCAAGTCTTTAAAAGTAGTATAATTGATTTTCACCTAACCTGCAAAATATCTGTTAATAATGTGATGTATAGTCAAGTTAATAAATATAAATTATATGTTTTAGGGCTAATTCTTATTCACATCATTCCCTTTTATTATTATTAACAGTGGTCATAGCCAACATAGATGTGAAACTTAATCACGATTCATTTCTTCACTCAGCTGTTTACTGAGCACTTTGAACAGTGAACATGCACTTAAAGGGGAGAACAAAACTTCCATAACTACTGGTAGCTACAATTCAGTGAGAGGTCAGAAGACAAACACATGGTAAGGCGTAATGTAACACTAAGAGTTCAGAGATAGAAAAGAAGTATCGACAATATTGTGAGGATTCCCTCTTTCCTGCTAGTTTCTGTCTCATGTTTGTAGTTGTCGGAATATTGAGATCATGATCTTGAACTTAGGAGTCAAATTGTAAATTCTTCTGCAGTGTGACCACTGGGGCTTCAGTCCATCATTAGTTCTTAAGTGCATCCTTGGTAACTTTAAAATGGTCATACTACCACAGCATAGATAACGTCTAACATAGATAATCTCAGGGAAATGTATTTTATATGGTTAAAATTAAGGGATTGGTTGTAGTTTCTAAATGAACATCTACTTAACACAGGTGTTATGGAAAGGGAGATAGGACACATTTGTGACTTGTCTATTCACAGACAATTAGCTTCCTTTCACTGAACACACTTTACTGACTATCTTTTATCTCTTCAATGCATTTTTTTACTTTTGTAAATAATACATGAGACATTTCATCATTCTATATTCTGTTTTACTACTAGAATAAGAGTCAAAATCATTGCCTACAGTTATGATAATACAGCTTTTTGTACTTTTAGAATGTCTGTAGAAAGAGCCTTCTTTTAATTTAATTGTCAATACATTAAATCTTATCTCATGAATATCTAAATAACTCTTATGTCAGTACTTAACAATCTTTATACTCATGTAACCCACACGCACACCACACCACCACACACACACACACACACACACACAGAGAGAGAGAGAGAGAGAGAGAGAGAGAGAGAGAGAGAGAGAGAAGAGAGAGAGTAGTATGTGCCTTAATACACTGAGCAAATGATAAAATTTACAACCAGCCTCAGTATTTACATAATTAACCAAAGTAATAGTGAGCCAACTTTGACATCAGCTAGGTTTCTACAAGGTACAGGGATAAAAGAGCACAAGAGAAAAATAATTACTGCCCTCTTGTTCCCCAACTTACAATAGTCATAATTTACTAACAGTCCTCCTCACTCTTCTCTCTTCTCTCTCTCTCTCTCTCTCTGTCTCTTCTCTCTCTTCTCTCTCTCTCTCTCTCATTCTCTCTCTCTCTGTCTCTCTCTCTCTGTCTTCTCTCTCTCTCATTGGCCCTCACATCTTAAATAATTTATAATTCCTTAAAATAATACTTAAGGTGAGCAAGAAAGTGGTTATCTCTAGCTTTTACTATCAAGACATGCTGTCAATGTTCTTATGCTAGCACTTACATAGTTACACTATGACAAGATGTACATCCAAACTCCCAAAGCATTTAAACAACCAATGGAAAGGACTTCCTTATGTTTCCCTTGATCCCCAAAGTGTATTTGACCTTCTCACTATCATGAACACAATACTGTTTAGCTGATACAAGTTATAGAAATTAAAAATGTTCAATTTTGCTTACTGTAGCATTTCTTTTTATGCTATGGTTTACCACTGTTACCACAGCCAGCATAGAATCTTTAGGATTTGTTACATGGTTCCATTCAATTCTCACTAGAATCACTATCTTTAATTCTGGACAAGACAGTTATCTCCAAGTGGATTTAAACTTGAAAGAATAATTGCATAGCCACTAATATTTCTTGAATCTGGAAATAGTAACTTCATTATTTTTCTTTCAAAGGTAAGCCCTTGTCTCTAATTCTGCCTGACCAGAGGTCCCTGTTGCACCATCCTCAGCTAAAATACTTGTGGCCAGTTACACAGGTAGCTATGTCTCTGACAACCACCCCCTCATTTTTATGAGTGTATCTTCATTCTATGGTAGCCATGAGTGAGGACTTTGAAAAATGATAGCTCCTATGAGACCCCAAAAGCTAAAAATAAAAACCCAGTGCCTGGAATGGGTTACCTTTTTGGAATTGTTTGTCAGTGAGGTCTCATGTACTCAGAAATATTACCAGTTATTCACAGTGCTATTGGCTACTTTCAGAAGTTGTCAATAAGAATATATAGCTGAAGATACCACATATATGAGTCATAGCATATGAAGATACTACATTGGTACTGACTACAAACTTCATTCCTGCAAGACAGTTTTCATTGTGCTAGAACATTCTATGAACATTTTCTATGAGGAAAGTTCTCAGCAATCTTAACCAGCTAAGAATCCTGTGAACTACAAAGTAATTGGCCCAGAAAGCATCCCCAGGATGCAATAGCAGGATGAACATCATGGAGGCGAATAACTCCTTTCTGAGAGGATTTATGTTCTGATCCACAAGATGAAACCTGGAATCATTATTAAGGCCTGGAGTCTGCGGATGTCATAGACTTTATGATGGTACTAGGACTCCCCACAACTATCATCCTGCTAAAAGGATTTAGTATTAAACTGACTCCTAATACCTTATAATTATACCATAGATCAATGCATCTCTCCACCTTCATCTGAGAATCTTCTATTTGCAACAGATGGGGATTAACATAGAGACTCACCACTGCTCAAAGTAGAGAAAATAAGAGATTACAAAATGCCTCTTCCTAACTGGACATCTACATCACATACTCTTTCCCAAGGCAGAAGGGGGAAAGGAGTACATGTGTTGGAATCCCATGGATAACTACAAAGAAAGGGCATCTTGACATCATAGGGCACTTCTTTATCTTGGTTGTGACAACACACACAAGACCTGTGCAAACTTAAAACAAACTAAATCTCAACATGGAGAGAGGGGATAGTCACAAAAACTTACCCCTAGCTCCTGGCTACTGACATTTGATAGCTTCTAGGAAAGGGAGAATCAGTTTTCTTTCAGAGAATAGTCCCTTGTAAGTCAACCATATTCCAGTGAATGGCCGCATTCAAGAATATATGGGCATCAAACATCAGACATCATAGCTAAAAAAACAATAGCGACAGACAAAGTGGTGGGTAGGAAAGGGGAGTGAACCTGGGAAGACTGGAAACAGGGAATATCAGCAAAATGGAGAGTATGAGATTCCCAAAGAACTAATAATTTCTTAAAAGAAACATATTAGTCCCCATTGCTTCTTCCTGTTTTCACAGGGATGTGAACAACTTCCCAGTTTTGTTGTCACAAGCAGTACGTCTCCCTGATGGTACATTTTCACCATCTACATCTATTTGAAAACAAAATAATGAACCTGGTACTACAGGAGCTTTCAACAGTCGTGGCCTAGAAGTACTCTTACTCTCATATGTCTGCATTAAAAGGAAAGACTACAACATGATTAAATAGGTCTCAAGCTGAATGTCCTAAAATTCTAGATTATACAAGACAAATAGCAAAATAGTCAACTTTAACTTCCTGACAGGCTAATTTATAGAAAATTCATAAATGAAATAAAAGATATAAAAGCACATTTATTTAAATAAACTAACTCAATTAGCCCTGTGGAATGGGAGGCTAAAAGAAAAGCACAGCAGTCTTATTCATTCGGTCTCCTGGCTTAATATGCTACATAAATGCGGGTAAGGTAGAGGTCAGAAAGTGCTTCTGCTCATTCTCCAGTCACTGTGTATATTAATAGAGATCTACACACAGTAACCTAATAAACCTCCCTGATTAATACAGACTCAAGATCCCCTTTCTGCTGAGCCCTTGTATCAGACCTTGAAATACAAAAATTTTAGTTTCATTGGCTAAGGTTTAGGGAGGACAATCAATGTCTTCTTTAGACCACTAAAGAGGTTTAATTGTGACTATCACATATAGAATTTCAATTAATGGTTGCCAATTTAAAAGTTGTACCAAAACTACTGATTACCAAAAAAAAAAAAAAAAAAAAAAAAAGTTATAACTCTTAACTTATGTCCACAATAGTAAAGATACTGAACTTGATACATGTAGTCAATAATATCAAACGGAGATTTTAGAGACCCAGAGAAAAATCACATTCCTATTCTGAAGTATTTTTAGTTTTTTTCAAAATGCACACTTTTTTATTCTTTCAGAATTTCTAAACATGTGTATCAATGTGTTTTGCCTCAAATAGAACATAAACCTCTCAACACAACAATGGTTAAGACAAACAAACAATCCCCTCCAAAACAGCAACACAACAAAGTTCCACTAAATAAGATTAAAATCACCTAAAATTTATAATGGTTGGTTTGCTCAACTTAGATGACTGACGTCCTTGAGATAATGGAACATCAAAAGAACAATGCAGGAATTGATATCTGCTGGTGTTCATATCCACTGCAGGCACTGATATCTGCGGTGTTCATATCCACTGCGCCTGATATCGCGTGTTCAATCCCTGGATATACCTCTGATGTGCACATACATTGTTGGTCTGTTTTCCTTAAATCATACTTTCATCATGATTTTGTACAATAAAATCTGTTCTTTTATTCTTTTCTTCTATAGTGAATCTTCTGCAAATCATGGCACCTAAAGGGACCACCTACTCCAGCAAGTCAGTGCTCTCAACCCCCTGACGCAAGCTTGTGATTCTGTCCACTGTGAGATATGTATCTTTATCTACATGCAACCCATCGTCAACAATGGTTTTGAATGTCTTCATTTACTACTTACTAGTGCAACAACGGAAGTCTGCCATGCCTTATTTGTTTCCCGATTGTTTCTCTATCTCTATCTTTACACATTAAAAGGAATGGCCAACTTCCCATGTTTACTCATATCGGTGTGGGTAACACATAAATCTGGTGTGTTTTTAATGATTAACTATTACAAAGTTTTCTCCTATATATCAATTTATTTAAAAATATATATTGAAAAACTTACATAATTTGAATGCTATAGGAAAAAAATGCAATAGAACCAGACAGAAGATCTTAAAAAGCAACATAACAAATAATGTGAACTCCAGCTTCAGAGCAGATTACACTTGCTGCTCCTCAAGGATTGCCCAGAGCACATGACACATGCCTCCCACAGAGACACTCACACCCAGCAGCAGTTTGGCTGCAGATGGCTCATAATCCTCAGCTATGCATATCAATGATAATTTATTTCGATTAAAATGTAGATAATAGCATTCTTCAGAACTGTGATATTATTCTCAGTAAGTTGGTAAAAATCTTTATTTAGCACGTAAAGTACTTGGATGTTGCTTTTCTTATACTGTGGATTGCAGTTTTCTGCTGAATAATTTAGCGCAGCTTGTGATAAGTATGCTAAATGTGCACTTTTGTATTAATAAACCAAAACAACACTCACCAGACACTAACAATAGCATTCTTAATCCTTACAAACAGTTTCAAATGATAAAAGCATGTTTCAATGTTTGTCACAGTTGCCTGAGACAAGAACTGACCTTCACTAAAGCACCTTTTACAATATATGGTTGTCAGAAGACAGTCCAAGAATGGCATCCTGTGAAGGGAATCCTGAGTGCTTCTGAGAAAGCCCAAGGAAACAAGACAAGAGTCTCTGACCTCAGCTTCTTCTAAACATGGAATTGTCCTTTGGTGCCCCTCGCAGGTGTGGCAGATAGGAATGAGTTTACTTCAGATTATTCATTATTGCTTGCTGTTGTTATTCAATTAAATGTTTACACTATCTTTTATATGCCTCTTGGACAAATGACTTTTTACCTTGTGCATCTTGTCCTTGTGAGTATACACAGCTTGAACCCTTGAAAACTTTACTCAGGGGACCTTTCTTTTTTTTTTTTTTTTAAGAGATTTATTTATTTATTTTATGTACACTGTAGCTGTCTTCAGAAACACCAGAAGTAGCATCTGATCCCATTACAGATAGATGGTTGTGAGCCACCATGTGGTTGCTGGGAATTGAACTCAGGACCTCTGGAAGAGCACTCAGTGCTCTTAATCCCTGAGCCATCCCTCCAGCCCCTCAGGGGACCTTTCTTATCACTCCAGGTATAAATTGTCTGATGCTCTGAATAAAGTTGGCTACTGCATGAGATTTAGTTCGCCTCATTTCTAGGCTCCATTCTCCCAGGTTCCAGTGCCTCCATAGCAGTAAACATAGGGCTTTGAAAGACAGTCCATGTTTACAACAGTTACACAAGATGAGGAGGATGTCTTATCAGTAACTGAGCTTACATACATTATAACCGAAACGTCTAAGCACCTTGTCAAGCTTCTATGCTTTAGTAGATCAGCAAACACAAGCCTCAGACTCACACTTTTACAGTTATGGCTGCAATGGCCCCAACCAAACAATGTTTGTGAAAGTCTAGTTTACTGTATTATTTTATAATTATTTAATTTAAAATTTTTTAAAAGAAAAGATAAACCATGCTCAGGAAGTAAACCCAAAGTGTCTCATGGACTGACAAAAAAAAAATTATGAACTCAATACTTGCTAAGAACTCAACCAGAAGCTCTAGTAAATTAAGTCTTGCATGCACTGGCCTAGAAAGAAAAAATATGTCGGTGGTGGTGGCGCACACCTTTAGTCCCAGCACTTGGGAGGCAGAGGCAGGCGGATTTCTGAGTTCGAGGCCAGCCTGATTTACAGAGTGAGTTCCAGGACAGCCAGGGCTACACAGAGAAACCCTGTCTCGAAAAACCAAAAAGAAAGAAAGAAAGAGAGAGAGAGAGAGAGAGAAAGAAATGCAGTTATAAGATGCCAATACAACAACACACACACACACACACACACACAACACATAAATCAATATATATATATAATAAATATATACATATATATATATATATATAAAATCTAATGTAAAAAATGCATATTTCCTTAAGGGAACTTTTGACTCTTTTAACCTGTAAAGGATTCAGTGGTTGCACAGCTGCATATAAACACATATTCACAGACACGATATCAGGGAGCTGGGGTTTTAAACCCTGATTCATGGGCATTACATTATTCTGCAATTGCGTCAAACAAATTCAATCTAAATTTTCATTATAATTTATTCTATTTGGACAATGTTTTAAAATCTTTCTTCCTCTGTCAATATAACAGAGCAAGAGGAAACCTGGATTGAAGCTTAGTGTTTGTTTGTTATTCCAGTCAATCCAAACAAAGAATTCTTATTATCAGATTCACATATGAAGAAACTAAATTATTTGTTTTACATAAATTGAAAAAATTATAAAGTTATTATAGATTATTTTATACATTTGTCTTCAGTGAAATAGTCTTGAAATATCTGTTTATAACAGGTTGCCTTGTCAAGGGCAATTAATACTCGACATGAGTTAAAATGTTACAAATGCATGTGTTCTCAAAGGACAGGGACAGGCAGGTGTTGCTATTCCTCACTACATTAAGCTTATTTACTGATTCAATAAGTGACCTCATTAGCCTTAGCTATCTGCTTTCACAGAACAGCATCTGTCATTGCTAAACTATATGGACCATAATACTAGTTGCAATAATACATAACAAGCCAACTAGACATAAAAAAGCAAACTCTTCCAAAAACATCTGAAATGGTAAGTCATTTAAAGACAAAAATAACAAAATGCAATCAAAGACTTACTTCTAGTGGGCAAGCTTGATAGCATAGCTTATAAAGAAGCTGTATCAGAAACAGGAACGTAGAATTAAAAGGTAATTTTAAAAATTCAGAGAGAACTATAAAAATGAGGAGGATTTCATGAAATATTTTGATATATTAATAAAGTATTAATTTTAAATAATCTTTCTTTCTTGGTAAGTTAAAAATTATTAGAACACTAATTTTTATTGCAAACTCTATTAGTTATAATCAAGATATTCCACTTTTAACAAAAAGACATAAGAAAATTTCTAGATCATTGTAAACAAAACAAATGCCTTGTATCTTCCAAAATTCTTATGCTTAGATTTATGAAATGTCCTTTCTCTTAAGATTTCAAATGAACATGATATGAGTTAAAGGACAAATAATCTTGATGAAAAATAATGAGTAAAGATACTGACTGAAGAGCATTGTCAACATAATATTTTGAAATATTATAAAATCTCATATTATTCACAAGCACAAATTCTCCTAATTTCATCAATTAGATTGTTATAATCGGCATCTGTAACTTCCCAGAGGCCCACGTGTTAGAAGCCTGGTCCTCACGATAGGAACTGCTGAGAGGTGATGGGAACTCAGAGATGGGCCTATGATCTACTCTCTAAGACCATTCCTATGAAGGAGACAGTGGAAAAACTTGTCCCTCCTTCCCATTGACTTCTACTCTCCAACCCTGAGGTGAGTAGTTCTGCTCCATCACCTGTTCCTGCCATGTTGTCCTGCATCCCACAGGCCCAACATCAACAGGTCATGGATCAGAAGATAAAACTGCAAAGCTGTGAACCAAAACAAAACTTCTCTCTTCACAAACTATCCAAAGTTTATATATATATATATATATATATATATATATATATATATATATATATTTAATTAATAAATGCTGATCAAGTAATCTCTTCAGATCACCCCAGTGTTGATTTTAGTTTGGATCTGAATATATAAGTTTTAAAAAGAGATGCAAAAGATGTACCATTAAAAGTAAAATCCTCCTTCATCTGCACTGATGCAGGCACTCTGGAACCAGAACCTCTAACTTCTGCTTTTACATTCTGTGGTGGATAGTGCTATAACGTCATGAGTTTTGATTTTATGTTTAAGTTATATATTTATAATGCTCTATGTTTCTATCTTGCTATAGAAACTGACTTTTATCAAAGGATAACTTGATGTCACTTACTTCTAGGAACAATTCAGTGGGAATTTTATGAATGAGTTGATCTCATTCATAAAATTGCATATAGTTACACATTATTAGAAGCAGCCCTACTTTTCTTTACCACTTTCACCGTGCACATTCAATTACACTTAATAATTAGAATGTCAGTTAAAATTATGATTTACTTTGTTAATTACTTATTTATTTTGTGTATAGTGGCACACAAATGCCATGGTTCCTGTGTAGAGGTCTAAAGATATCTTTCGGTTTCTTTCCCTTTAAGATATGAGTTCCAGGACTAGAATTCCATTCAGCATGCTTGGTGGCAAACATGTTTCCCACTGAGCCGTCTCATCTACTTCATTAAAACGTTTATAACCCAAGTCATCCACTAACCTAAAACACTAACTTTCTATTGAAAGAGAGAAAGCGAGCACCGCTCTCACCCCCATCCCTCTCCTGTATATAACACAGTCTCCTGCAGGGCGGTTTTTTTTTTTATAACACTTTTACCATCTGTCACACCATATGTTTTAGTTATTTGTGATGCAGACTAGAATACCCTCCCAGAAGGTAAAGACTCTAGCCTAGTTTGTTCATGCGCAAATGTCCAGAATCTAGAACATCCGTGAAACCTCCTAGATGCTAAGCCAGTTGTTGAAAACTAAGAAGTTGTTGACTATTTTTTTTGGGGGGGGGTTGGTTCTGTAATCTGGGGCAATGATGAGTTTTTGTTTTCCAGGTCATTACCCAAGCCCATTTTTATCTCCAATCGGCCCACTGAAGTTTGAGCGTGATAATCATTAATGATTTATCCTTTTAAATCTTTCTCAGAAGGCAAATGAATTGTGTTATTTATGTTACCTGAATGAGCCCACTACATTTTTATATTTAGTGGTTCGAAGGACCTCTGACACCTCATTGTACAATTTGTCCTCTTCATCAACTGTGTGCAATTTCCATCTTTTTCTGTGACTGCTTGATGAATTCAACTTATATTAGCAGTTCTTTTTCATATTTTCTGGAGGCACTATACTTTAATACTTCAAAAGATGAAACCATAAGGGAAGTGATCAACATTTGTTAGCTGGTCTCCTTTCTAAAGGGGAATAAAGAGCTTGGAGGAGCGAAAAAAAAAAAACTGTGCTAAAGACAGCAAGCAATTGAAAAAAAAAAAAAACCTTCCTCTATTGGAATAGTTCCTTCAGTTCGTTCCTCACGAGAAGAATGCTAGCCTAACTTTCTTTCACCACAAGTGTATCAGCCAGACCTTTCTTGTTCTCTCCTATTCTCTTTCCAGGAATTCTTAACAATCCTTGCTGGACAAACAGATAGAAACACATACACACATGCGCACATGTACAATCACACACTCACACACACATACACATGCATACACACTAACTCATACACATTAACACACTCACACGTGCACAATACATTCAAACTCACACATATTCACACACATATACACGTACACATAAACACACACACATACACAAAAACTCTGTCTTTGTCTCTCCTCTCTCTCTCCTCTCTCTCTCTCTCTCTCTCTTCCTCTCTCTCTCCTCTCTCCCTTCTCCCTCCCCCCCCCCCCACACACTCAGAGAGAGAGTTTCTCTTAAATCAGAAGTAATGACAGGAGTGTCACTACAGGATGACTAGTGAAACCACCTTCTTCAACTAAAGTCTATGAAGCATGTTTTGTTTCATCTTTTTAATAAGGTTTACCTGCAAATTTAGTTTAGTTTAATAAGGTTAATTTGCAAAGTTAGGCTAGCATTCCTTTCATGAGGGAAGAACTGAAGTAACTATTCCAATGGAGGAAGGTTTTTTTTTTTTTTTTTTTTTTTTTCTCCTTCAAGCTCTTTGCAGGTAAACCTTATTAAAAATATGAAAGTCTAGTTTGTTTTTGTTTCTGCTTTTATCTTGAAAGGTCATCATGCTTTTGTTTAATCGAATTTTGACCAAAAGCCACATATAATTACTAAAAACATTAAGTTAAGCGATTTCATCACTACCATTTAGTGTATTCTCAAGGTTCTGAAAACGACAAGGCATTTTCTTCAATTGTATAACTTCAAAGAGTTCAAAGATTGATCCAGTAGTAAGGTCCACGGTTACATTTGTCCACAACTGTGTCTTGCCTGAGGTTATTCACTGATAGTGATGAAGTAAATTCATAAAAACAACAACAAAAATCATTTGTCACTGATTAGAAAGTAAATGTCTTGTGTGTGCCAGGAAGCAGGCTTAGGGAAAGCCTGTATTGCACTGATTAATTCCATTAATGGAGCATCAAGATGATCTAGAGCTCTGACTTCCTCTCCGCACAGAACTCTAGGCTGGTCGCCAGCAGCTCTTAAGATGTTTTTAGAACAGCTCTCATCTCCGCAGTCTCCAGATTGGACAGGTAATTTAAAGGCCTTCCACTCTACAAAGCAAACTAAGCTGGGACACAAAAGAGTGCCTGGGAATACCACAGTGCATATATGCAGATCAGAGGGAAACTTTCAGGAGTCAGTAATTTCCTTCCCTGTATGATCTGGGGACTTAGCTCACAGCACCAGGCATGCACAAGTATACTTAGTGCCTTTATATACTGAGATACCTCACCACTCCCTGATTTACTCTTAATATCCTCAACATACTTGGAGTTCTATGTCCAGGTCTTATGCAAGTCCTAGCCAGTTGCACATTCTCTAGTATCTAACCTGATTCATTCCATGGGGAAGATACTTTTTCCAGGAATCTTTGCTCAATCTTATCCTCTGGAAAGGAATGCCTCCTTCTCAAAAGTCATCAGATTTGTTTAATATTTCATATCTCCTATCACTTGAATCCATATCATATTCAGTGCATACATAATTTATATGTATATTTTGTGCTGTTTTAATCATTATATTTTATTCGTATTTTAATGTTTTAATCACGTTAAATTCATCATTCATGTTTAGTCACATGTCTTCCCCATAGCCATGTAGCAGAATGTTTTGCATGTATAAGACATTTAAATATTATCTATCTTCCAAATGCTGGGCATATAAACAATAAAGCAATATTTCAACTGCATTTTTTTTTTTTTGCTTTGTGACTTGCCACTGAAGGTAACAAATGCAAATATTTAATGAAAACACTATGTCTTTCAAGCCATTGCCTTGAATCATCAAAAGAGTATACTGTGGCCCCAAATTAAATTTTACTAAAAATTTAAAAGTTTTATGCACACATGCACTACATACCCTAACTACAATATGATCCTGGCCATCATTGATAAGAGTATATAATACTGTGTTCTTATTGATTATAACTCTATAAATGGCTCATTTAAATGGTTGTAGAATCCAATAAAAGTTTTGGTTGCAAAACTAAAATAATTCAGGAAACAAAGAATGGCCAAATGAGCACAACAACTATCAATCATCATTAATACTATTGACACAATCTCATTTAAAAATAGAATATACAATTCTATCCTTTAGGGATATTTAAATCATGTACACCTTTGTTTCCTGTTGTCAGTTATTTTGGAGTGTCCTCAGACACAATGCACCCACCAATAGCCCACTAACAACTGCCTTCCAGATGGACTAAATGCACCTTCTATAGAGTAGAAGGTACCAGAACTCTTCAAATGAAAAATAAAACAGACCATAAAACTTTGCCTATGCACCCAACCCCATTCTGTTTACATTCCCTTTTTATTTTATTATTATTCTATCTTCATGTTATTTAATCCCACTCGAGAACAATTTACATTCTATTCAAAATACAATCAGAACATAAAACTACTCAAATCAAATCTTCTGCAAGCTTAAAAAAATATCAGTTCCCATTTGGTGTCTAAACATAACATGTTCACTTTGTGGTTTGTTAACATATTATCATATTAGGCTCAATCATGTGAATTAACATTTTCTAGATTAGAAACAGATCTTGAAAGTTCTATATTCACATCCAATCCACACATTTATTACAATGTTGACTTTAGTTTAAAATGTTTCATATTCCCAACTATATATTATATTCTCCCCAAAGAAAAACGTACAGAAGCAGCCAGCATGAAGAATACAAATAGATTTATACTTATCATCTGCATAAAACTCAGCTCATAGTGGATCAAGACCTGAACATAAAGTAAAACAGTGAACCTGATAGAAGAGAAAGGGGGAATAGTCTTTAACTCACTGACACAGGAAAAGATTTTCTTAACACAAGACTTTCTTAGCACAAGCACTAAAATCAACGATTAATAAATGGGACCTCATAAAACTGAAAAGCTTCTGCATACCACTTGGGCAATGAAAATGGACAAAGGTTTTATCCATTTATATATCCGATAGAGGGATAATATCCAAAATACGTAAAGAATTCCAAACACTAAATGTCAAGAAAACAACACAATTTTTAAAATGGGATACAGATCTAAAAAGAGGCCTCTCAAAAGAGGAAATGCGAATGGATGAAAAGCACTTAAAGACATGTACAACATTCTTAGCCATCAGGGAAATGTAAATCAAAACTACTTTGAGATTTCGCCTTACACCCGTCAAAAAGTCTAAGATTGATAAAACGAGTGACAGTTGGGATGGGAAGGATCTGGTGTAAAGGGCACACATAGCCATTGCTGGTGAGAACGCAAACTTGTACAGCCACTATGTAAACCCATCTACCTCAAGATTCAGCTATAGTGTTCTTGGGCACATACCCAAAGGTGTTCCATCCTACCCAAGACACTTGCTCAACCATGCTAATTGCTACTGTATGCACCTAGCCAGAAACTGGAAGCAACCTAGAAGACCCTTAACAGGTGAATGGATAAAGAAAGTATGCTATATTTATAAAATGTAGTATTACTTAGCTATTTAAAAAATGAAATCATGAAATTTGCAGGTAAATAGATAGAGCTAGAAAAAAAATCATCCTGAGTGAGATAATCCAGACTCAGAAAATCAAACATGGTATCATTTTTTAATCAAAGACTTTCCTGGCTTTCTTACCACACTGTGACATTTAGTCCCTTCTCCTTAGTCTCCAATAGCAACCTATAAAATATTACTTTACTCTAGGCCTTTAAATGCCTAGCACTTACTGATTACCTGAGAATTATTTTATCAGTACTAACAGCAAACACCTATACTCTTCTGCTTCATTCTTCATCCCTTTCTTTTGATGGTTAAACAGGTTATCTAGGTAATTGACATAAACACATCTTCTGAGAACCCACACATCAATGAGGAGTCCTCTTTAATAACTTCATTTTGTGAATTCATCCATATCGTTATAAGTGACTCTCAGCAATAAGGGAAATGTGTCTTCTTTGGCTATAGAAGAATCACCAATAGTATGGGCATGTACTAACTGAAAACTGAATTCCAGGTGATAATAAAACCTTTGGAAATTTAAAGATAATTATCCATTTCTTAAATGCAAATTTATTTAGTTAATAGTATCAAAATGGGGTTGGGTGGGTGAGAATGCCTATTATCCTCAAATTTGCAAGGCTTAGAATGAAGATCACAAGTTAGAAGCAACTTGAACTAAGTAATTTCAAGTTAGCTTGGCTACATGGTAAACCTTGTTTCAATAAATAAAAATAAATAAACAAACAAATAAATAATAAACAAACAACTCATATAGCAATAATATCAAAAATCTGGTACGTGAGAGCAACAGTTTAAAAATGAAGCAATATCAGTTCATGCCAAACAACAAATAATATAGATATTAAACACAGAGTGAATATAGTTTAGCTCCTACCTTCATTCTATCTGGATTATATACCGCATTTTCAGAAACGTTTCAGAACTATGTTAGGATTGTCATTTGAGAGAATATTTTATAAAAATGAATCTACAGTTGACAGGGAAAAGGAAAGGACAAAAGCAAGGAAGGGGAGGGGGGATGAAGAAAGATTAGGGAGAGATAGAGACAATCGTTCCCTGGCCTCCTTGACAGAGCAGGCCTCATGTGTGGACAACAATGCTTTGGTTTCAAAGCTCAAGACTGTTAAATTAAAGCACTCACCTCAGTTAAATGAGGATTGGGGTTAAAACCACAGAGGCTACAGACGGTGCTTTGACACTCAGTGCATGTGTTAAAATTGGCCTTTTCTGGAGTAGTGCAACAGAAGTTCAGTGGTGTTGCAAAGAGGACAGATGGTTTTAGAGAGGCCTTGTGCTGGAGTTTGTGCTGCAGAAGTTGGTGGTGGTTGCAGAGGTCTTCCAGTTACCGTTTGGCTTATCGGCTTCGTAGGTTGTTGAGCTGAAGATTTTGTCAGGCCTGGCTGTTGGTGGGGCTTTGCTGGGGTGGGTGGTTGAGGCTGAGGCTTTGCTGGGGATGGGGGTTGAGGCTGAGGCTTTGCTGGGGTGGGTTGTTGAGGCTGGGGCTTTGCTGGGGTGGATTGTTGAGGCTGGGGCTTTGCTGGGGTGGGTTGTTGAGGCTGGGGCTTTGCTGTGGTGGGTTGTTGAGGCTGGGGCTTTGTTGTGGTGGGCTGTTGAGGCTGGGGCTTTGCTGGGATGGGCTGTTGAGGCTGAGGCTTTGCTGGAATGGGCTGCTGAGGCTGGGGCTTTGCTGGGGCTGGCTGCTGAGGCTGGGGCTTTGCTGGGACAGGTTGTTGAGGCTGAGGTTTTGCAGCAACAGGTTGTTGAGGCTGGGGCTTTGCTGGAATGGGCTGCTGAGGTGAAGACTTTGTTGGACCTGCCTGTTGAGCTGGTGTCTTTCCAGGTCCAGATTGCTGAGCTGGAGTTTTTGTAGGCCCAGGTACCTTAGCTGCAGTCTGCGGGCCAGGCTGTTGAGCTGGGAGTTTTGCTGTCCCTGGCTGCTGGGCTGGGGACTTTACTGGCCCTGGTGGAAATTTCCATGACCAGGAGTCTGAGCTAGAGATTTTGGCCCAGGCTGCTGCGATGAGGTCTTCTCTAATCCAGCCTGCTGAGCTTGGGGTTTGCGCCATCACTGGAGGATGTGCTGGGGACTTCCCTGTCCCTACTGGTTGAGCTGGGGACTTTGCTGACACTGGCTGCTGGACTGTGGACTTTGCAGGTCCAGGCTGTTGGGATACAGGTTTTCCAGGACTTGGTTGCTGAGCTGGTGTTTGGGCTGGACTCTGCTGGGAAGGTTTTGCTGTGCCAGGGGCTAGTGGTTTCATTTTTTCTGCTTGCTGTGAAGATACTGACTTGGGAGAGCTGTCTTGCTGGATCACGTCCTTCACTGGTCCTTGCTGTTTAGGGATCGACTTGGGTGAGGGTTGCTGTAAGGGAGGTTTTGCGATTCCTTCCGATTTCCCTTGGTCCTTCTGAGCAACTTTTTGTTTCTTTGTAGTTTCCTCCTGGGATGCCTCAGAGTCTGATATCAAATCAAAAGGGTTGAATTTATTTACAACAGAGGAGACAGCACTTAAAGGGTTAACATCTGAGAAGAAACCAGGCATCATACTAGACTTGTATTCTTCCTTAAAATCAGTTCTGGACTTGGATTCTTTCAAGCTAATAGTGGATGGACTCCTTCCAGGAAGCTTCTGCTCTGACCTAAACGTGTCCGTAGTTCTGCTTTTACTGAGACCAGGCTGAGTCGGACGCCGGGGTCCGGTGGCTTTCCTGGTTGCTGTGGAGGCTGACTACTATCCAACTCTTGTTTCCTAGAAAATGAAAATAGTGGAAATTAATTCAAATCACACTAATATTAAAACTATTGGATTTATTTTTGTAACTCAAACATACCTAGGCACAATTTTTTGTTGCAACCTATATTCACTGTAAAACTTTTCTTGTCTGTTACTTTTAAACGGGTAAAAAATTTCCACAAAGTAATGTAGAAAATCTTCTTGTGATGGTGATTATTTGTTAAATAATAAAAACTTATATACATATACTTACTAAACTATAACAATAGGGATGGCATATCCTTATGAAACCTTATAAAGATTAGTATATTAATTACTAAACTTGTATGTTTGTATGTTAATTGCCAAACAACTTTTCTTGTGCAAGGCCAATATTACTGTATCTTTTCTAATAGTTAATTATTAATAGAAGTTTTTATGCAACATCACAGATGAGTCTTAAAGTATCTTGGGTATAACTGATAGCCAGACAGCATGAAGCTGGCTTTGCGCCCATTTTTGGAAAGTGCTATGACTTTCTCAGTGGAGGAAATATACAACGGCTTCATTCATTGTGTATTACACTATCTATTGTCACAACTGTAATTTTAACAATTATCACTGACATTGCTAGAGAGCTGTGACAAGAAGTTTTACAAGACAATTATTTCTTTTAAAAACATTATGTAACTATGATAAACTTCGAGTGATTTGAACTGAATCATTAAAACTAGGTATGCTAAATTCGAACAAACTATTTTTGTCAAAAACAAAAGTAGAACTAACTCATTCTACACTGTAGCTGTAGAGAAAACCAGATAAAGTAATTTGTTTTACTTATGTCATTTTACATTTGGAAAACATATATTTCTCTTTGAAAGAAGCATGGAAAAAGAATTACTAATTTGGAAGTTCCTGAAATATGAAACATCATAATACAGGTTACATTTTTTATTCACTTCAAATGGCTAGTTAGGGGCACAGACACATGTTTTCAACTTTGTGCTAGTTAATAATTTTATTCAGAACTTCCTTAATCCTTCAAGTGTAAATCACGATCTAAGAGAGAGCTCAAAGAAATGGAAAATTATTACCTGTAGCTAAGACTCAGAAAGAGATAAATTTTCACTGACATATATGCATAAAATGACATAATAAAATGAGTGAATATGGTAGACTGTAGCTCAATAGTACAGTATCTGACTGGCATGTGCAAGGTGATGCAATTGATCCCAGCACTATATAACATTAATGCTAACAATAACAGAAGAGTGTGGGAAGGTTCTTCCAGGAAAGGGTTTTTTAAAAGTAAATATGTTACTATGTTTCCAAAGCTTTCATTTTTAAAAAGACTGAAAACTATTTCCAGGGTCATTTTCAAAAACTTTGTGATATACTTTTTTAATCATTGCTGCATATTTACATTTGAACATATTGCAAATGCTTCTTTACAGACTCCCGTCTGTCCATAGGAAGGAAGAAGAGCCACAGTACCTAACTAAAAATAGGTTATTTCCAAGCAGATACATTGAACAGGGTTTGGCATTATTCTAGAAATGTTCCACATTCAATTAGCACAATGCAAAACTCCATTGAAAGGAGTCCTCATAGATTTGCCTATCTCATGAGTAATTTATTTAGGAATTTCACTATACCGTACCTTGGTATCTGTGCTTGAGAATTACTTTAAACAAAGGCCAAAAAAATCTATTCTTGATTTTATTTAATTGGCATTTTCTGAAAATACTGTTAAATTTATCTTAATCTGTATCTTGTGATACAGTTTCTTCATTTAACACTATGTATGTGTAAAAGCAAATGAAAAACATAAAAGAAATTTCACAAATACTAAATATTTGTTGTAACAAAACACACCAAAATTGAAAAAATTGCATGTGACACACGTTATATTTATATTATAACTGCATAAACACGCCACAAAAATTAACTTATTCTGTGTTAAAGATGCTTCCTGCAAGAAAAGACTTCCATAGCCATAAAGACTGGTCACAAATTATAACTTGGTTTCAATTGCTTTCGGTACTAAATTCAAGTTTTGTTTTTTTTTTTTTTAAAGGCAAATAGAAAGAAACCCACAAAGATGGCAGCTTGACACCAGACAAAGATGTAAAGGTGCCCGAGCAACTGTGGTTTCCTGAGCTGCTTGCTGTAACAAGCATTCTGCTAAGAATGAACCAAAATGTAAACTGTGTCTTATCCACTGAACTGGAAACTAGAAGGACACTTGTCACTCATCTCTTCATTTTGAGAATCAGACATGGCACCTTGGAGAAGAGCATTAATCTTTGATAAATCAACGAGACATGGATGTGAAAGCCAATGAATGGATATATCAGGTTTTGGCTTCTTGATTCTTCTAAAGGTTTTCTAAGATTTAAATGGATACTTTCTTTGTTCACTTAAGAACCTGGACTTGACCTATTATTTGTTATTTAAAAAAAAAAAAAACAAAACAAAACAAACAAAAAACCAGTTAAGCAGATGGTAACTCAGCAGGGGGGCTCAAAGGAACACTAAAGAGAAACATCAATTCAATTTTTTATCTTTATCACAGGAGTTTTGCTGAAAGCCACCTCATATCACATGTTCATGAATAAAATGAACGGTAGTAATAAAATTGTCTTTCACTGGGTCTTCATTAAATCAGCATTCTGACGAATTTTGTTTGTAATCTTATTCTGATTTCAGCTGAAGTTATTCGTGTTTAATTCCACTGCCTTTTTCATTTTTACTATTGCCATTCCCAGATCAGAACATTCTGTCATACGTTAGTAGAGAGACTGTTTCAAATAGAAGGATATTTCAGGCATATGCAAATATATTAATGGGAAAGCAGCTGGAATGATGAGATGTTTTTAAATGTAACACAGCAGTCAATGACAATTTGGCAGTGCTGAGTCACATAAAATATTCCATATAAGAAACAAAAATAACCTTAGAAATATCTATTCACTTCTATACTGAAGAGGATATGGGATTTCAAGGCTAAGAGAATAATTTAAAGTCATGAACCTAGTTTCTGAAAGTCTGGCCTCCAGCCTCCTAATGAGGGTGCTGCTAGTGGATTCATGCTCACTTATCCATATATAAAGGGATATAAATTTGTATCAAAAGTATTTCTAATAGTGAATAATACTACGTACTCTGTGGCCATACTGAGAGTCCTCCATGGCTGGCATGGAGACACCCTGCTTTGTATTTATCACACTTTTATTATTAAAAATCCAGCAAAGAAAAAGACAAAACAACAAATAAAAACACTGTGAACTTTTGGGTCATCCTCAAAATGACTTCCTGAGACAGGTAAGACAAGTCTTATTATATTTCTTAGAGGCAAAGAACCTGGGACATACATGGGTTGAGAGATGCATATTAATTTGCTGTGAGTCATATAAAAATCAATCTGATAAGAATCTGATCTTGGGGCTGAAAATCCTTACTTCTCAAAAGTAAAATAGAATAAATAAATTCTGCCATTCTTAGATGCATATCTCTTAAGTTCTTAAAATTTGAAATAATTTGGACCCTCTATATACACATATATTTAATGACTATTATCCTGAGAGTCTAAGTGACTCATTATCATGCAGATGCATATTTTCCCTAAAAAATGTCTTTTATAGAAATATTTCAGCAAAATATAAATATGTTACAAAAATCAGAAATTCTTTGTGCTTATCTTTTGCAAACTGTTACCACTTGCAATTTAGGGCACAGATTACCTAATAAAAATCATCCCAAATTGTAATGAGAAACTCTGAAAGTAAGCTGCAGTACACATACAACATAAGTAGCATATATAAAATAAATATAATATATATATATATAATATGCAGAATTCTTTCTTCTTCAGCATCTGCTGTACAGAAGCAGGATAGAAATGCAAGCACCAATCTCACTTTCATTCGTGTCTATACTAGACCTGTTGCATGAGCCCCTCTGGAAAATGATGATCTAGCTAGTGAAAGCTCTGCTACTCATTATTATCATAAAAACAACAGACTAAATGCACACTTGAGTTTTTTCCAAAGTCAGGATTCCAGCAAGTAGAGAAAACCAGCTCATCTTGTAAAGATTTTTTTTTTTAAAGGCAAAAACAATACTAGTTTTAAAACAAGTACATTTCAAATTTGGGGGTTAATTTGTATGCTACTGTTTTCATTCAAATTAAATAGGGATTTTTACCTGACAGATTCCCAACATTTCAGATAGTACATGAAAACAAAATCACTATCCTTCAGACATTTAAGACTGCTCCTATGCTATGCATTATGATATTGGGCAAAACTACGCATTTGTATTTGCATCCTGGCAGCTTAGTTGATTTTTTTTTTTTTTTCAAGTTTAGGAAGTAGAGCATTCTACACCTTTCAGTATCTCAAGTCAAGATTGTGGAAGTCTTGTCAGTTGTTTCAAAGGAGGTTTCAGGACCATGGATAGATATTTTTAGGATTTGTTTACATTAACAAAGGCAGAGAAAACAAGATTATACCCTCACAATCCTCTAGTTAGAAAATAACTATTCATTGGGAAAGGGAAAAATAAAAAGCTAGAGAGGAAATGAATATGTTAATAGTACAGATTAGTTGTCATTTATTTATTTATTTTGTTTTTAAGTGTGTATTGAAACCTAATCTTAAGGTAATACAAATTCACATGTTCTATAAACTGAAAGTCATTTTTTGCACTAAAAAAGAGCAATGGTTTTTAAACTAGCATATGCTAATTCAGAAATACATGTACAGCACCTGCTCTGCTGTGACCAAACCATCTGTTTAATGTCACAAAATATCTTAGGGCCTTCACTGACTATAAAAGGTATATTTATTCTATGCGTCTCACCTAGGCAGCTCATGTTCTCTGGGGACAGGTTGGGAAGGGAGGATCAATCACCTCCAGGGGGCTAAGGGAATTGTTATAAGAATATTTACACATCATTCTCAGAGAAAAAGACCTCAGAACACCAAGGAGGTTTAAGCGTAAAGGTAAACAAGCAACCCAGTTCTATCCATTTTTCACCACGACTGTGTTGTATTAATGGAAGATGTCCAGATTAGTAAAACACTGTAGGGCGTCTCTCACACCAACCTAGAGGAAGAGGTTCCAAAAGGCCAAGGGGAGGGGGATCACAACCTAAAAATCACAATTCCAAGAATGCAACCCATGACTATCCCACCAGAAACTCTACACTGCATCATTTTTATTCCGCCCATCCAACAGCTTATGATTGCCTTATCGCCACCCCATTAGGGAGAATAAAATGAAGGGAGGCGACATATATGTACCACCGTGCGGGCACATACACATACGTGCACGGGAAGCGGTATATATATGCTTGGACCTCTCCATCATACTGTGCGTGCCTGTGCATGGAGGGCGACTCCGCAGCAGCCGCGGGGACGCTTCCCTTGGGCAGCCCCTGCGCCCTTGACATGACAGCAGCGATCTGTCTCCTCTCCTCCTCGCTCAGCTGGCTCAGGTCCGCCTCCATGCCGGCTGGGATCCCGGGGTGCAGGGCGCTCCCCGAGCCGCCAGCCCCGCCTGCGGCCGCCGCCAGCCCTTCGGGGAGCCCTTCCCCTTCCAAGCTCGCCTCGTTGCCCATGGCTCGGCGGGACACGTCCCGGTGCAGAAGCCCGCGGCCGTTCGAGCCCCGCCAGCCGGGGTCCGCCCCGGGGCGTGCAGGCTGCCCAGCCCTGGGGCTCCGCACCCTCCCGGCTGCCTGGAGAAGCGACGTGAGCTCAGGCCGGTCCGCAGGCTTTGCCGGCTGCCCGCAGCTCCTCCATGTTGGACAGCGCCAGGGAAGCTTCTCACACCCTGCCTCCCGGTTGCCTCCTCAGCGCCGGAGCAGCCCAGAAGCAGCGGAGCTCGGCCAGCCCGGCGCCGTCGACCCCGCCCCGCGCCCCGCCCCCTCGCCGAGCCCGCACTGCGCGTGCGCCGCTCCGAACAGGTGATGTCCGCCACGCCTACCCGCTCTGCGTCGCATCGCGCGTAGACGCCTAGACACCGACTTAAAGGCACCAGATGATGCTGTGCTAAAAGGCCGGGCGAACTGAGGACACTTCTTTCAGGCATATAGCAGGATGCCTCAACCTGAGTTTTAGCAAACTCAATTTAGGGGGAAAAGAGCGGGAGGGAAGGGTATGTCTGCAGCTTTGCCTCCTGGGATTTGTAGTTTCCTGTTTTTCTTTCCTCCCACTCCCCCACCCCCGGCCTCACCCCCTCCCTTATCCCCTACCCCCGGACTGTGAAAGGATTTTAAAATTTCCTAGGAAAGGTTCAGGTAACTAAAGATGAAGGAGAAAGAATTCGTCTAGTTTTTGAAGAAAATTTTCCAATATGAAATGAATTGGCCCTTATTTTAAAGAACTTTCCCACAACCATTAGTTTAAGACTTTTTCGAAGTGATACACTAGTAAATTGATAAGAATTTTGAATGCTTGCACTTTGTGCTGTTTCCTCAATAGACTACACCAACGTAAAAAATTATGGGAAATTATTTGCCAAGGGAGCAAAGATTTTTAAGTATGTTGAAGTTATGAGAAACTTCTAAGTCATGTTTTCAAACCTTGTCGATCCTTTTTATTTTTAATTTTCCAAATGTAAGAGAAGAGAAAATCCCAATAGATAAATCTCGTTAATCACACAACTGCTTAGCAACAAAGATACCTACATGTTTAGTACCTCACCGCCATACTTCTTCTATTCTGGAATAATTATTCCAATATTGCTGGGTCTGAAACTCGAAATTTGCTATGTAATGTTTTCTTATAAAGTGTATTTAAAGGCTCAACTTTTGAGCTTAAAGAGATTAAAAGTTAAGAATGAGAAGTTGAACTAATACACAAATATGAACATGATCTCACAAAATTAATTTCCAAGTTCTGGCAAAACTCTTTGTAGTATATACAAACCTTCTAGTTTTAAAATAGAAAATGAGGCTCAGTTACAACAATCTGTCTAATGTTACTAGACTTAACAACAGCTACTCAACAGAGGAAATTGCATTATTTGTTATGTCATGGAAACTGATTGAGTTTTTGATTCTCTCATAATATATTAGGGATGTGACTTCCAAAGTCAGAACTGCAAGTCATTCATTAAGATAAAGAGAATGTTTTCACAAACTAAGCCCAGGCAATCAGACTTTTTGATAGTCCTAGAAGCAAATAGAGTATGTTAATACTTTAAAAGGGGAAGTATATGTCAAAGAAGAACATAATTAGGCATAAAATCCTGCATCTTGTAGTATTTCTCTTTCAGAACCAGCAACTGCACAGACACTGCAAACAAATCAGTATCATCTGTAAACCAATGGGAAAAAGGAAGATTCATATGTTAACTGTTTCTCGCACTTTGAGAGAAGAAAATAGTATTTGATATATACACAATTGCAAACAACAACCTTCAAACTGTAGCTTTGGAGAAATGATTAAGGTGAGAAAACACCCTATTAATTTTCATACACTTCTGCAGATGGAAAGGAACCCAGGAAGTCGTAAGAAAAAAGTCCAGGTGATGATGTAAGAAAATTAGTAACTAATAGGTAGGAATAATATATGACTCGTTTTGAGAAACTGAATTCCCTTTCTTTTTTCCACTCTTCCCCTAGAAGAAAATTCCACCAGAAAATGAAAAATGAGTTGTCACGGTAGGAAAATAAATAGCCTGTTAAATGAGAACTTAGCAATGAGGACATGTTTGGATTGTTGACTTTCAAAATTGACTTTGTCATCAGGCCCTTACAAATGCTGGGTTTTACATAGTTATTTTCCTTTTCAATTAGGAGGTGAGCTGCTGAGGTTGTTTTGTTGAGGATGAATCCTGCAGGCTTCAGCTTCCAGCCTTTGTCTGCTAACCTAGGCCTAGTCCTGGAAACTTCTGGCCTTCATACAATCTAACCTAGGCCTAGAATGTTTCACCCTCCAAGTCTTACTGCAGAATAACTCATCATTTCTAGCTCTTTCTGCACTCTGCTGGCTGGTTCAACTCAACTGTTCTGGCCCAAACTCCTCTCCAAGCTGACTGATTAAAACTGGCTTCTTCTTGGCTTCTCACTCAATTACTCTGCTTAGCCTCCTAACTTTGACAGTATGTTCTAATCTTCTGGCTCCTTTTCATTCTCTAGTTTGTTCTATCTTCACCTGTGTCTAGCTTGTTCTTTCTGTAACCTGTCTCTGTAGAATTGTCATGGTAACACTGCCATATATACACCACCTATCTCTGACTCATTCTGTCAGACCTTTCTCTAATTCATCACTTTGTCTGCCCCTCAATTAGATGTCACTTTCAAACACGGCTGCTTCCTTCTACAAACTAATGTTACCTTCGTTATTAGGGATTAAAGGTGTGTATTAGGTCTGTGTCTGCATTCCAGTCAGACCACATACACCTAAAAAGTCTTTGGATGTGATCCCTTGCCAAGGCAGCCATGTTGCTGGATTAAAATTTCTCTACATTGTGTGAATTATCAGAAATTTGAGGTGCAATTTAGGTTTCTAATGGGTAGAACTAAAGTGGTGTATAATGTTATAGAAGTTTTTATTTGGCGAGCATTTATCAATTTAAAATGGAAATTAACCTCACAATAATGTCTTTTTAATAAATTTATATTTAATTGAAGATAGTTTGAATCGAATTTATTCAGCCTGATACACTGATCAGGACACAAGTCAATTGTGAAATGCTCTATGGATGCATGCCATATAAGCACATAAATTGGTAGCTTCAGAGAATGACATCTTTTCATTTACCCCTTATCTTATTTTCACAGATAGATTCTACTGTGGTAGATGTTAATAATAGTCATCCACTAGAAATGACTGGGAAATAGCTTAAAAAGCAGTTGGCCTGGTTTACCCATGTTCTTGTAGTTATTCTTCATGCCAGGACGTTTTTTGAAAATCAACACATCTGTTACCATATATGAAATAGATGAACTAATGACTTTGAAATAATTAAAATTACCGTAGCTTGCAATTTTAGAAGGGAAAGTTGAGGAGGGTTTAGGGGAGGAGGGACAGATGAAAGAAGAGCAGCTGAGGAAGACAGGAGATGCACTTGTATATGGTAAGATACACTAAAGATGGTAAGCAGGGTATGCTGAGATGATGACCTGTTGGTCTTAAATGAGTCAGAACCACGAAATCATAAAATCCCCAATCCTTTACAGTGAGGTATCTAAATACCCATCAAGAAGTAAAAGGGATTTTTTTTCCACCTTACTAGGACCAAATTTAACCAACCACCTACCGAAAACCTAAGTGGGAATATTATGTAATTGCAAATTCAGCCTAGCAGGTTTGCCTTCTCTGTATCCTAATCTCAGTGTTCTAAAGCAAGGTGTCAGGATTACATGATAAAACGTGTCGTTCCTAAAATCCAGTTCACAGCTAAGGCTACTGAGGCCTCTTAACCCCCATGACTGAGCTAAGCCTCCTGCTCCTTACAGTGAAAGCGATCAGCACAGCATCACAAAAGGATCATGATGATGATGATGATGATGATGATGTTGATGTTAGTAGTGACGAGATATTATATGAAAAAGTGCTACTTTAATGTCACATGGTTTTGTGATGTCTGTTAAATTATATGACTGACGTTTCCAGATTTCGCATGCTATGACTGTACACAATTATTCAAGTTCCATTTTTTTACTATGTTCCATATGTTTACTACTTATTGTCCTTATAATTCCATTTAATGTGAAAGTGAGATTGAGTTACTTGTTCAAATCTTCCAGATCTACTCTCCTATACTATAAAAAAGAAAAGTCCAATGACCTTGAATATTTACATGCATATTTGATGAAAAGCCACAGTAAGAGTATGTTTGTACTCTAATGATAATCAAGGACAAAGTTATATTAAACCATGAAAAACTTACTCATGAGAAGTTTTCTGAGGGATACTTATACATACATCTTAGAAACTGCCAAAGGAGAAGATTGACAGTCTCAAGGTCCTATGCAAGACGACTGTCTGGATGACAGGTATACAGATCCTTGGAGGAAACTTGGGGTCAGAGGTTGAAATATATGTGTGAGAAATTACAAACATAAACTATTATATATGTCATATAGCAGTCCTTTTGATATAAATCATTTGAGGTCAATTACTATTTAGTTACTACTTAAGCCCTAAAGGAGCTGAGATAACACCATCTAAGGGAGGTCTGAATGTATGGAAACTCAGATAATTAGAAAATAGTAGTATAGCTTTACTTGAATTTCTCTGCAAAATAAAAGGTGACGCTTTGGACAGGGGATTATAGATCAACTTTGGCAGATCAGTGTGGTAGGAAGGGAACTTGGTGCTACTTATTTTGGAAAGGAAAATGCCTTCAGTGCTAAATCACTGGCTGTATGGAGCTTTATAGAACCTGACTTGTCAGTGGTACCTCAAGGCAATTTCTATTGAATGTACAATGTACAGTCCAGCTTTACCCCCATATAGATGCAAATATTTTCCACATTACTAAAATATTTGTAGAACTATGGTAGTTGATTTGTGTATTATCTTCAATAGAGCCAAAATAGTCCAGAGACTTAGCTAAAAATGTTTTTGAATATATCTAAGATGCTCCCATTTTGTCTAGGGGAACCTAGACCAAGGACTTTTTATTGCAAATATAGTTCTTCTTGCAAAGACAGCCCCAGGCTATCCTGGGCTACAGAGTGAAGCCCTGTCTAGGGAAAAAAAATAAATAAAAGCAGAATAAAAGAAAAGAAAAAACACTTGCTATTTCAGTATTTCGGTCATAAATGTTGATTTAATAAGAAAGTACTTTTATCATTTTCAACTGTCATGTTTTATTTCAATTAGGAATAGATTGCTTTACTTCCAATCATACCACAAGATCTGTATTGTTCTCTATTTCAGGAGCTGTTTGCAGAATATTTAATTTTATATTTAACTGAGCTCAAGATTTGCCAGGTTAATTATTGATGAGTAAGCTCGGGGTAGGAATGCCGTTATATAATTCTGCCTCGGGCTTCCCATGTCTTTAGCCATTCAAGCTACGGCTCCCATGTGGAGTTTGGTGTCTGCTCTTGGCAGATGGTCTATAACAAACTTATAATGTTTCATGTTTTTAGTGGTCTTTGTTGCAAGGTTTTTGTTTCAAACTTTTGAAAACCACGAACCATACAATATATCAGTAGCTGTCACTGGTCTACTTTTACAAATAGTTAAACTGCAGAAATCAATCAGCACGCCAGCCTCTAAAACAAATTTTGAATCATATCTCCTTGCCACTAAAGAAACTTAATTTTTCATACATTTTAGTCTCATTCATATCAGGCAAACAGATCCAAAGTTTAAGTGTTTCAAGGGAAAACAATTGTAGTATCAGTCTACTAAATGATACTCCAAAATATATTATACTATCTTTCATTGATTTGCTTGCAATTCTTTGCAGGAAATAATCATGGCTACTTTACTAATGAAAATAAAATATTCAGGGAGGTATTGGAAACATTTTCACAGAGGACAATCTCCTTTGAAGATAATAATATGTTTACTTTGCAGTCACCTTATATATTTCATTTCTTCCTCAAATGTGCCCTGAAGGAAAATGAGCCATTCGGTACCTGGATCATAGACATACTTCCCAGATGAACAGTTGGCTAACGAACCTCTGTAGGCTGAAGAGCCTCTGCAGGACCCCCTCTCTTACCTACCTGAACCACTAGCTGATCATGATTTCCTAGCGTTGCTCAACAGGACATGCTTCCTTCATTTATCAGCCACTTCACGCACCTGTAATACACTGATGCTAAACTTAACAGTATGGTACAAAAGAGACTCTATTCCTGTTCTTGTAGAGTGTATACTGGATATAAGAAAATACCTTTCAAAGGGTTTTAGATTTTAGAAGATTACTCTAGCCAGGACTCCAGGAAAAAGCAAGCTGTAATTATCTATATCCAGATGTCACACCTTGGAGGCTGCAAGCCGGAGGGTGTAAGTTGTATTCTCTGTGTTAGGAGGAAGCAACGTTCCACAGTGTCTATGTACTCCAAAGCAACAGAATGTACCACCCACTGCCTTTCAGAGTCGCAGGGACTCATCAATTCCATTTTAACAATATTTTGTGTGGGTGCCTGGATGCCATAGGACAGAGGTTCTGGTCAATTTCCATGAAAACAGAATACTGTATTAGCAAATGTCAAAGGGTGGGCAAAAACAATTTCTAGTCTCCTGGGCAAAGTGTTTTCATGGGTGACCCACTGAACATAGAGTAACTCAACTACTAAGCATGAGAATTCATTCAGATGGCCATCTTGCCTGCATCCATCAATCTAGTGTCTGTGAAATCAGCCCACCAAGCAACGGAAGTGGATCATGTCCTTGGATACAGATAACGTGATAAAGTTAAGAGGGATGTAAGTTTTAGAAGGCAATGTAAAAGGTGGGTGTGAGATAGCTCAACTGACAAGACTGAAGAAAGGGCCAGCAAGGGCAAGCTAGGGCAAGCAAGGGCAAGGCACTGGTAAAAATAGCAAAATTCGTCTCAAGAGGTTTTATCCTGTTCTCAGGAAGATCCTCCCTAGGGAGGAAATGCAATATACAATTGCCCTTACTCCTAATTAACACAACTTCTTTTATAATTATGCCTTTGTATGTATCTGATGCATCTATATTTGGAAAGTGCATTGGTGAGGAAGCACTGTCTAAGAACCCCCCCTTTTATTTGAGGAAAGGACTACTCCAGTACTGCTCTAGGGGTGGAAAAAAAGATGATATATGATAGGTCCAGACTGAGAAGTCCAGATACCAGAAGCAGCCCTTTGATCTTGCTGCTTATCTATTGCACCTTCCAGGATACATTAGAGCATATACTTTGCCTTGCCTAATGGCCTGCTGAGATAAGGTTGGACTTGGTCCCTCTACTCCTTCAGGATTATAGAAACAAAGACTACTGCTCTGTAGCTCCCTGTAGCCACAGACCAACTGGGTTCACCTGTAAGGGGGGCTGGAAATGAAAAAGAGTGGACAGAGAGGCGAGAAAAGCATAAAGTCATAACGAAGTTTCTGATTAAGGCTCAAAGCTTAATATTCAGCTCTTCTAATTTGAAGGGAAAGCCCCACTGAACCTATTCTTGTTTGAGTCGGAGATGTCGCAAGGATAGCTCAGCGGGGTGTCTATTCTTCTTAGTTCCTGTAGCAGGTTGTACATGTAGCCAAGGTAGGTAACTCCACCTAGGTCCTATTATTTGGTCAGCTGTGGTAAACAAGGTCTTTCAGGTTTGCTCAAGGCTGGGGGTAGGGCACACTGCTGTCTGAAATTGGAAGGAATAAGAAAGAAGGCATCTCTCTCTATCTTAACTAGGTGATTCAACAATAGGACATCCTGAAAAAAAAAGTATCTATATCTAGAAAAGGCCTAGCAAGGAGATTTGAAGGTTCAGAATCTCTCAGATCTGACCCCAGCCATCTCAGAGGATGTTCTTTTGCCAGGGATTCTGCTGCTGAAGGAAATGGTGGTAAAAAAACTAGTGAAAATGAGCACCTAGCCCAGCTCTGATAATGCTCAACAGATCATGTCTTGCTGTGGCCTATTAACAGTTAGTTCGCCTTAGGGTTGACTAGCAGCCCAAAGAGATCAGTCTGCTCTCACTACGTCATTGTGAACAACTTCAACTCTACAGGTCAGTGTGTGAAAATGTCTGTGAAGGATGCGCCGTGGTACTTTCAGCTACCTACCAGTGTCCAGACTCCATGGAGGGCACAATGTAGAGTGGCACACTCTTCCTGTTCTTCTCAAGTTTCATTGGCAAGAAGCTGGTGACTGCAAGTCATCAGCAGAGGGAATGGTTCTATCCTGTATAGCGCCTACATTCTGAAGGTCCTGAAATAGCTGGACTTCCTTATTTCCCACTTCTCATCTATACTTTGTGTACACACACACAGAGTTTGATTGCTGGCTCCCAAGCAGCCAGAGAGCTCATCCACACCATCAACAAAAAGGTGAATGTGAAAATTAAGTTTCCAAATTTGTAAAAGGGGCCGCTGCTGACATACCTATAGCCTTGCCCCTAAAATGGTTATCAAACCAACATCTGTGACAAGAGCAGTGGCCCGTAACAAAAGCAAAATTACCAACACTTATACAATTCATACAAAAACAGCTGGAGGCTCAACATATAAGAGTTGACTAGCCCGTAGAATTCTCCTGTGTTTGTTGTAAAAAAAAGAAATCGGGTAGATGGAGGATGATAACAGATTTAAGAACAGTTAATAAGAGCAGACAACCAATGGGTCCTTTATGGCCTGAACTTCCTTTACTATCTTTGTTACCAAATTTTGCTCTAAAACAAGTGATGTACTGAGCCAATGATCATTTATATTGATTTTGTTTTCAAAGCATGAGGTGGAAACTTTAGGGATTTTTGGAAAGTCAGTTGTGTTGGATGGTGTTTTGTTAAGGCAAATACATGAAGTACAGTTTTATTAAAGTAGACACAAGTGTAAAACTAAGGCAGACTTGTAAAGGAATGGTTTGTTGAAGTAGACATAGGAGAAACGATGTTTTGTTAAAGTACATGAAATGACACATGATGAAGGATTATTTTTTGTTTATGACATGTATATATTGTTCTGTTTTCTAGTGTGTAGTTGAGTTCCACTTGTTGGGACTCTATAATCAGAAATTTGTCAAAAAACTTTTGGAAGTGTGTTATAGACTTTTGTTGCTTTTGTGGACTTGGACTGATTAGTAGAGTGATATCAGTTGAGACGGATTCACATGCTGAGGCAAGATGTGTTGAGGCAAGACCGACCGGTGGAGGACACCTGATGTTTGGAGGGAGTATAAATAGGCCTCAACAAACACTGAGGGAGGCTGGGCTAGGCTTGTTTAGGAGTTAGTTGTGCAATGGTTGTTGACTTTCTATCTTTGTTGATCTTTATTTTGTTCAGAGAGGTATAGTCAAGAACTTTTTATGACATTTCTGTTGGTCTCTCTTGTTGACTTGTCTCGAGGCAGAGGTCTGATTGTTTCTGTTAGGTAGTATTACCACTGTTGATTCTGGTTTGCAATCCTGACTCTACCGAACTGGACTGTTGGTACATCAGTGGATCAAGTTGTCGGTGTTGACCTGTGAGCTGAACTGTCAAGTTTCTGACAACATAGATGGGAGTTAAGAATTATAATTCTTTTATATTGGAACTTAATTTTCACTTATTTTTTAATGATAGTCCTTAAACACTTTAACCTCTCTTCTAGCCCACCACTCACCAAAGATAATAACAATAATAATAATAATGATAGATAGATAGATAGATAGATAGATAGATAGATAGATATACAGAAAAAATAGACCTGTTTAAAAATACTTTTTTCAAACAACTCCTATCTCTGTTGTCAAAGACTGAACAGTTCAGTTTACAGGTCAACAACAACTACTCGATCCATTCATAAAAACTTCATAGATGTACCAAGAATCCAGTTCAGTAGAGTTGAGGTAGCAAACATGAATCAACAATGGTAGCACTACCTAACAGAGACAGGTAGGACTCAGCCTCGGCACGAGCTAGCAGGAGGGACCAGGGGAACACCAGGAAAAGTTCTCAGCTGTTCCTTTCTAAGCAAAAAAAAAAAAAAAAAAAAGATCAGCGAAGATGCAAGACCAAAAGTGTTGCACAGCTAGCTCTATAAGCAAGCCTAACCCAGCCTCCATCACTGTCCATCGAGTTGTTTTTATACTCCCACCAAATATCACGTGTCCTCTATGGTCTTGCCTCAGCACATGTCTTGCCTTAGCATGTGAGTCTGTCTCAGCTGATATCACTCTGCCAATCAGCCTGAGTCTGCAGAAGTGGCAAGAAGCTGTAGCACATCACCAGAAGTTTTTTTTGGTGAGTTTCTCTCTATGGAGCCCCTACAAATGGAGCTCAACTATGCAATGTAAGTCAGAACAATACATTCATGTCATTAGTGAAGAATCCTTCATCCTTTCACATGCTTGCTGTAGCAGAACATCCTGTCTCCTGTGTCTGCTTCAGAGAAACATTCCTTCTCAAGTTTGCCTTAGTCTTTCACTCTATCCAACACAACTGACTTAGCAAAGAACCCTTAACTTTCCACTTCAGAAGCTAGTGGTTGTTTGTGGAACTGTCATGTACCCTTCATGAACTTTACTTGGGCTACTGTGAAGCAAAAGGCAGAAAACCTAAGCCAAATGATACCTAACACAGAGGAAGGCCTGAATTTTCAATGTGTAGATAGGATAACTAGTGAAGCTGAACATATTGAGAAAGCTTACACACCATGGTATGTATGATACAGAATTAATAGTGAGTCTCCGAAGACAGTTGGGCAGATCATATGGTAATGGATGAGAGATGTAGCCTTGATAGACAAGCAGGACATCTAGAACGTTATAAATCTGTTCAAAGACATGGTTATCATTGTGGTGAGAATATCTACCCCACAAGGCTTAAGGACTTCACACATACCCCCATCAAGTACAAAAAACACAGCTAGTGGTGATGAAGGATGGAGGGATGGAAAATTTGTGCCTCCATCCAACTAAACACTGAAGAGAACAACACAGAGGAAGAGTTAAAAAGCTTTCTTTCACAGGGGTTGCGTAAGACCATTGTAAAACACAGATATTTGCACAACAATTCATAACAGTAGCAAAATTACAGTTAGTAAATAGCAATAAAATAATTTTATTACTGGGGGGGTGGTAACCTAACACTAACACTGTGAAGCAAACAGAAGAAGGGAGCCCCTTGACCCACCCAACTTCTCTCCTACTTCCCTGTTACCTTTGTGACTTGGTGAGAGTTATTTCTGTCTTTTTAAAATTCATTTGGAGTATATAACCAAAGTGATTTGAACAGGTCACCTTGAAGAACTAACAAGTCAATAAATAAAAAAGTTTTAAGAATATAAAAGTACATCAAGGAACTAACAAAACAGTGAGCTGACTTTAGGTCAGATCTCAAGAGACGGGAAACAGTGTGCTGCTTTTGTGCTAGTAGCTTTTTGGATTGAAAGAAAAAAACATTTTAAAAAAGCCAACACCTTTTATTTCTAAACCATTCCTGAGTGAAGGGGGAATGACAAAAAGCCTGGAATCTGTGAAGGGCAAGAGATCAAAAGTCAGTATTTACCAAAAATGAACTAGCATTGAAGGATTGCATGCTAAGTAGGAATGGGAAGTTTTCATAAGAATTCATCTTGAACTGTGTCTCCAATACTAAATTGTCCCAAATTGTTGATGCCTCCACAAGAAAAAGTCCAGAGCAAGGCAAGCCATTGTCCGCAGGCAGGTGTTGTCATGCTACTCCTTTAAACATGTCATATCTGGCGAGCTAGGGTGTCTAATGTTTAGATTTTAGTTACTTGATGACACCTAGTAAAATCTAGCTATGTTTGAAATGTCTCATAAAAAAAAAACAGGACAACAAACTGAAAAATTTAAGTGAGTATCTAGAAGAACCCGACTGATCCTTGAGCCACAGACTATAGCAATTGCTTAGTGGTTTTTCTGAGCCACATCTGGTAGCTAGACTTTCTGCATTAGTACCACATCAGAGTTTATAGAACAAACAAATTAACAGTGAAATCAGATTCTGTAATTGCATAGAGCCCTTAACGCCTAACCATATCAAACGTTGAAAGAGTGAATGATAGTAAATAAGCTTGAACCAGATTAGAAAAAGTGGAGAACTATTAGAAAAGTAGATATTGTACCACCTGATTTTAGAGCCATGGACTCAATAGCATGTTCTATATGAACTATTGAATGATGGTGTGTCGGCATGCTTTCATATCTTGTTGGTGCACACAAACCCAATAAAGGAATGGAAACAATAGAATTTGTCTCTTTTTCAATTGCTTTCTATTATGAACTTAGAGAATGTGATTATTTAGATTGTATCCATTTGGTTGTGGTGGAGGTGTAGTTGGAATTCAGTTTTTGAGTCTTACACTTGTGGTCTTTCCGTTGAGTGCATTATAACATAGTCTTCTGGGTGTGGTGAGCAAAGCTGACTTTGAGAAGCAATTTAGCTCTGTTTTGAAAGTTTCAAAATATTTGTACTGTTCAGATAAATCCCCATGCATCTTTAAGTGTGAAACGGGGCTGTTGAAGTCATTCACAACTTCTCTTTACCGTCTGATGACAGTAGACTCTAATTTGTTCCTAAAACATTATCACATGCAGAACTAACAAGAACCAAATGAAATTAAAAATACACAAAACATAAAATTGAATAAATCCTTGAGGTAAATAAAGGTGGTAGGTTGCTCTTAGATAAGTCAATTTGAGTGAGGTAATGTAGAAAACTTTAGTAATACTTTCAAGATATAGATCTGGATAAAATGGTGATAACAGGTATATTTCCTTCTTCAAAAGTATATGCATATACATATATATATTAGCATGTATCAACAATTAATGAAAGAATGGGTCATGAATTTGAAAGAGAACAAGGAAGAGTATTTGAGAAGATTTTTAGAGAGGAAAGGGAAGGGAGGAATCTTGTAATTATAATCACAAAACAAAAAAAATAGTAATAAAAAGTGCTTCTTAGAAGGGGGATCAAAATACTAACAGGAGGAAATATGGAGATAAGTGTAGAGTAGAGACTGAAGGAAAGGCCATCCAGAGACTGCCCCACCTGTGGATCCATCTCATATATAGTCACCAAACCTGGACACTATTGTGGATGCCACGAAGTGCTTGCTGACAGGAACCTGTTATGGGTGTCTCCTGAGAGGCTCTGCCAGAGCCTAACAAATACAGAGAAGGATGCTCACAGCCAACCATTGGACTGAGCACGGGGTCCCAGATGGAGGAGTTGGAGACGGGACTGAAGGAGCTGAGGGGGTTGCAGCCCCGTGAGGAGAACAACAGTGTCAACCAGCCAGACACCGAACCCCCCAAAGCTCCCGGGAACTGGACCACCAACCAAATAGTACACATGGAGGAACCCAAGGCTTCGGCAGCTTATGTGGCAGAGAATGGCCTTGTTGGACATAAGTGGGAGGAGCGGCCCTTGGGTCTGAGGGGGTTTGATGCCCCAGTGTAAGGGAATGCCAGGGTGTGAAGGCTAGAATTCGTGAGTGGGTGGAGAAGCACCCTCATAGAAGCAGAGGGAGGGGGAATGGGATAGGGGGTTCCAAAGGAGAGACCTGGAAAGGGGATAGCATTTGAAATATAAATAAAGAAAATAGCCAATTAAAGATAAAAGAAAAAATAGTATCTACAAATGACAAGTCAAGTGTTAGCGTACTCAACATGCCCTACATGTGCAAGGCATAACACCTGTACAATTTTTTTGTGACATTGCTGTACTTGGGAGATTCTTCCTTAAAATTTTTGATTTCTCATTTTCTTGAAAACTTGAAAAGTTAATCACAAAAATTATCATCTGGTGATTGTCTCTAGGTGTACATTCTATGCACTTCCTACCTCCTGTGATTTTTTTTATATTTGACTATTCCGTACTCTTCACACTCACCAAGAGAAGATTCAAGTCTTTCTACAAGGAAGCAATAACTACCTGGTACTTAGAAATTTCATAATTGATTTTGGACCTATCAACTGGTCTACAGTCCTGAAAATGGAGACACAACACAACTACAGATTTCAACCATTTTTTTCACCTCTGCATAGTCTCATTATTGGGTTTCCTTTGAGGCACATTGGTCTGTATGCCTGATAATTAGTGACATATTGAACTTCTCTGTGCCTCTGTATGTCAGAGTTGCAATTAACAATCATGTGGGTAGCATAATACTGAAAGAAATATAAAAGGAAAAACTAGCCTTCCTCCTTAGATTCTATACAGTGATAATATTTCCAGATGCAGAGAATTTAAAATTATGTTGCATATAATCTCACGTACCATGAAACTATTATTTCTAGAGATTTGTTTGAGGTAAAAAATTAACATTGTCCATCTTCTCTTATATGCTATCTCTTATAAACTGTCTCTAGGCTACAAAACTCTCCATCTCTCACTAACTTCTGGAAGATGTTAATGATATTTTAAAATCATATATATTCATGTGATAAGAAATTTTATACTAAAATTAATTTTGAATTAACTTTTGAGCCCATAATTTTTAATTTGTTTTAGATATGACATCTTGCTGAAATCAAATAAGTTATATCATTTGAGAAATCTTCCTTTCCTGAAAGAGAAGATCTGTGATCCACGCTCTCTAGCACATGCATTCTCTTGTGGTTTATGTTCCCTTGTTCCTTAAATGAAATTTTATCTGTCATCCAAGATGTATTACACTTAGCGTTCGACTCTGCCCACGGTACACTGTTCCTCAGATCCCGTATTTTCACCCCAGCTGCAGTGTGTCTGAACCCTGCCCAGGCTTCCTGGGCTTTCTCAAATGCATTTCCTCCATGTTACTACAACACTGGTCGCATATCATGTATTATCTTGACAAGTCAGTTCTTTTACCAAATACATTGAACTAATAACCTTACAGATTAATTATCTCAATAACACGCTTGCTAAGTAAATCAACTCTGTTTTATGTTGTCTTATTTCACTAGATTGCCTTCTATTAGGAAAGGCTGTACTTCCTGACAGATAAGCAAGTTATAAGCTCCGGATAGCTAAAGATTCAATATCAACAAATGTTCTCAAATGTCTCCAGTGTCTTTTCTATCATCAGATAAGCATGAGTCTATCCCCACTATACTTTTGAAATGCCTACTTTGACCTCCTCTCTCCCTCCAGCTCCACCACATTTCTCTATCCTTCTCTGTAGCGAAATTAATGGCTGTACTCAAACTTTTATTTTCATTTTTAGCTCATATGATTTTCCAGAGTTCTACTAAAGTAAGTATGCTTAGCAGTACTGATCTCCATTAACGACACAACCCTAACAGTCTATCTCTACATATCACTTAGCAGCAACATCACTAAATCTCTCTAGTTCTTAAAATTAGGCCACCTAATTTTAATGATCAATGTCTTTAGTACCACCACTTAGGAGGCAGACACTGGAGGATCTCTGTAAGTTGGAAGCTAGCCTTACCCACATAGTAAGTATCCCACCTGTACTCTTATCTGTTCATATCAATGGGCTCATTACTTCTTCAAGCATGCCTAAGCATACTTATAACTTAGTATCTTTGTATTTGCCAATCCCTCCCTACATAAGTTGTCTGCATTGGCTCTTGCTACTTTATGTTTCTTTACATGATTTGTCTATATTTGGTACACTACTTATATAATTGATTTCATTATATTATCAACCAGATAGATACTGAATTCGAACAAGGTTTCTTTTGTGGGGAGGAGGGGGCATGGTTACTGATTATATTCAATGTCAAGAATAGTGGCTTGCTAGCATATAATAGATATTCAACATACAGTTTCTGACTTTGAGTTTTTGCTGTATAAGTGAGAGATTAACAAAGGTATTTATTGAAAACCAAGATAAAAGATGAAGTTGAATAATATCATAATATGATAATTAAAGATGGAACTACCTATTATGCCTTTGGTAGTACAAACCACTTTTGTATGGACTTAGGTACTAGGCATATCACTTTAATATTAATTAATATTAATATACTTTATCCATCCATCTTCTCCTTGTTCACTGAGACCTCTATTGCATATTGCACAGTAATTTCAATATCCATAAATGCACACTAAATTCAATATGCATATATGTTATCACATTTCTTTAAAACTACTTGTTCTGCTGTGCTAACTACATCAATGACGGCAACAATTTTTGTCCAAGCAAGTTATAGGGAAGTGATTCTAGACTTTTCTTCACCCTGTCCAGGAGCATATCTGAACTCCTTAGATAAGGACAATAAGCTATCTCCACCTTCCTCTTATCTTTCGAAGCAACTATGGCAAGATAGTGCTGGGAAGAGAAATGTACAGGATTATTTTTCTGCATCGTTGTCTGTTCTGTTGCAAAAAGCAAGAAAATAGATACACAGAAATCCTTTTTAAACCAAATGAAAGTTAGTTTTGTTTTGTTTTTGGTACTGAACATACAAGAGTGGCTTAAGTAGCAAAAGCAAAATATTAATAACAAAGACATTAGAACAGACTCATAGTATTTCATGGAAGACTATGACCTATATATAATAGAGTTCAGACGCTTTAGGAAACTTCTCATTTTAATCACATCATGTCTAGAGTCCAGACTCAAGGACTATATGCACCCTTGACAGTGAAAAACCAGTGCTACTATGAATGACTGGAAGAGGGCCAGTTACCAAACACCTCCTTTATCGTTGTATAAGGTATTTTTGCTACTTTGAATGGTAGCAAAAACATGGAGCTTGGTATCCCTTAGGGTTTTTCCAAGGTAGCAAGTGTTGTCCATGGAGTCCTGGAGTTCTATGGGAAATAAATATCCATTGAATTTAGGTATTTGTAGTCTAGGATTCATCTTGTCAATTTTTTTTCTCTCTCTCTCCATGTGTTCCTCTTCATTAGTTTGTTTTCTTCTCCCGTTTTCTGTTTCCTCTTTCACTATTAAGATGACTAATATTTTAGGTCGACAGTTTCATTTAGGAACAATCCATAGAATTAGAAAGAAAAAGAAAGCTTGCTGCTCTGGGAGCTATAACTTCATCGTACCTTTAAAGTGGAGGAGACTGCAGTTTCATTTCTCTTTTATTAACCAATTTCCCAGTTTTAGAATTGTCCATTGGCACATAACAGAGTTATACCTTCAATGGGATCGGGTTTTTTTGTTTTGTTTTGTTTTTTAAGATTAAAAACAATCTACCCAGAACCTACAATCTTGGAGAGGTAATCAAGTAGAGAAATTACAAGCTGACAGAAGTTATAGAGAAAATGATATGAAACAGCTTGGATACCTAGGTTGTGACTTGTATTTAATGCATCCAGCTCAGTAAGGAACACTTGTGGTACATGCTGAACCAGAATGTTACAGTCACACTTTACTTTTCAGAACTGCAAGACACATAGAAGTCTCTAGTCTTTTCAGAACCATGTCTCTAAAGTGCCACACCTTCTGATAAATTGGAAGACGCAAACCAATTTTAGAGAACAGGTAGATAGGTTTGGTGCTAACGGATACACAATCTTTAACTAAGAAGAGATAGATTTGGTTGACTTATGACAGCTATACCATACTTACAGATCTCTAAAGAATTTTCAGTAATTTAAAACAAGGTCTGTATTATATGCTGGATCTTTTCTTTATATTGAATAATCCACTTTTCAAATTATCCAATATTTTAAGACTGGATAAGTTTACAATTTAATGGATGCACAAAATTACATTCTATTCTTACTATTTTATTCTTTCTTATTTCAAATCCTGATAATCATAAATTTCTGTCTTTTGCAGGCTTCATAATTATGATGACTTTGCAAGACTAGGAACAAATACAGGACACTGAATGGAGGGTTGTTGTAAAAAGTGCTATTTGTGTCTTTTGAAGTGTGCTGGTCAGCTCTTTTATAGAGTGTTCTTCAATTTGAGTTTGGCTGATGTGTTCTCATGATTAGTTTTAGAGTATGCAGTTTTTGGCAAGAACATTAGAGAAATTACATGCTTTTTCTCAGTGCTCTTTTCTTCTGAGATCCAGACTATATAGAACATTCTCAGCAAATGTTCTGCTAGTTCAGAGAATAGAAGATCTTGTCTGGTTTTATGGCTTGGCTAGACTATTCCTCACTTTCTTCCAGTATAGAATGTGGATTACAAAGGTACTTCACTTAATTAAATATGATACTTATAGAAAAATAATAATAAATAGATAATAATAAAAATTATTCATACTCACATTTATGCCTCTTATCAATCAGTCATTGTATATATTGTACAATGTCCCCTTTTCTCCTATCTTTTCTATTTTCTACATGCACACACATACACAAACATGCACACACACACACACACACATACACACCATTGATTACTGTGACTAAAATTCTTCTATGTAATGAAATAAACAACAAAGCAGATTTAATAAAGATACAGTATTTGTTAATTATTATATATTATATTAATTATATATCTGCTGAAAGACTGCTACTAACAGTATATAAGGAAATTAAACAGTCCAATAATAAACATCCAATATAGATTAAAAAATACAAGAATATAAAGTTCCAATGAAGATAAAGAATTCAGGTATATAATCAAAACTAATAAACAAGAGCTCTGATCTTTTAAATCAATTTTCTTATACTAATGACTAAAATACAGAAATAGCACTGAAGTACATGGAAATATATTTTCCTAATGAAGCTTGTATTTTTATCTAGTGAGAATAATTACAATGAAACACAAACAACAGGAAATATGTAGATCTTTTTTTTTTTAATTTTTATTTTCAGCAAATCAAAAAAATTTAAAAAGCATTCAAACAGAATAAAATGAAAAGAAACAAACAAGCAAAATACCAAGGGTCAGATATAGTTATACAAGAATTCTATAGAGCCTTCAAACAAGCAATACTTTTTGAGTTATGTTTAAAAAAATTCAGAGCCACAATAAGCTCCTTCACAAAGCAAATAATATTGAAATAGTGAAATCAAGTGTAAACCCAACAAAAATATATAAGATATAGTCCAGTATCCCTCATTAATATACATACAAAAATTCTCAATGAAGTAGTTGCAAACTGAATACAAGAAGGATTGCAGGCCCTAAGGAGATAGGAACTGCACAGGAAGATCAACAGAGTAAACGAACCTGAACCCTGAACCCTTGGAGCTCTCAGAGACTGAATCACCAACCGTGGAGCATACCTAGTCTACACAGATCTACCTCCATGGGCTGAACCTAGGCCTCCCTGCACATATGTTGTAAATGTGCAGCTTGGTTTTCATGTAGGTCTCAAACATCTGGAGTGGGGGCTATCCCAAAACATGCAGCCTGTATATGGAGTATAGTCTTAAAAAAAAAAAAAAAAAACAGTTGTTCAGTTATTCATGGAATATTATTTTTTTATATCTCTTGTATTCAGTAGATCTTTTAAAAATCCAAAATAAACAGATAGGAAAATAAGATCTGATAACTAAAGTACATGATGGCAAATTGAGTAGAATCAAAATTGGCTTCAAAGCAGCTTCAGCAGAGACCTTAATGATGTACATGAAGGCCTGATGGAAAGTAATTGATACAAGAAAAACTCTGAGATAAAAAGAACATAAACAACAAACAAGTTAGTGAGTACACGGAATAGTAATGCAGGCAAGCATTATGGCTGAAAAGGTGGCTGTGAAGAAAGGAGTCTGAGATAAAGCAGAGAGAAGCAAATGATATTTCAAGGCCACTGAGTCAAGTCAGATTTTGTTTTTTTATTTAAAGAGCAGTAGTAAGCCATTGGAGGCTGAAGAACAATATCACAAGCGACAGGATTGGAAGTGTAATATTCATCCTTACTTTCCCACTTCCTTACAATGGCCAAGAACAGTAAGTCTGGCAAAGGGATGAGTGACAATGATGTTAATGTGGGAAAAAGGTGCACATTAATAGGCAAGCAGATGGAGAGGGGGAGAGAGAGAGAGAGAGAGAGAGAGAGAGAGAGAGAGAGAGAGAGAGAGATATGGAGAGGGAGAGAGAGAGAGAGAGAGAGATCTCAATTGCTTATCAACAACATACTTGACTCTCAGGGTGGAGAGCAGGGAGCAGGGAAAGGGGAGAGGGTTGGAGGGAAAGAGAGGCAGAGAGGCTGAAAGACAAAGACAGAGAGTCAGAGAGACAGAGACAGAAACACAGAGAGCAATTAAGGAAAACATACCAGAACGGAATCTAGAAACAGACAGGAACAATAAGTGAAAGAAAAAAAAATACACTGAATAAGATTTGATTTGAGATTAAAATATCAATACAATAAAGAAGATGCCAACATCAATTCTACAATTATGACAAATATTACTCTAATTTAATATGTTAAAATAAGGTAAATCAGGTATGAGGCATTTAGGAATTCCTTGAACTATATTTTCCCATTTTCTGTTAATACAAATTTGTTCAAAATAAATATTTATTAAATTTGTGGAAACAAAATGCATTATCAATTAGGTAGATAGACTTTTGCCAACCAGATGTAATTTGTCTTCAAATACTTTGATAAGATTAGGTGTGATTTGAAGGGAGATAGAACTAGGAGCTAAGTCAGCATGCCAAATTACACTAGTTTAAACTAATCATGGTTTCAGGTCAAAGGGAAATAGAAACAGTTGGAGGAGTAACAATGTTAGGTGTATAATTAAACGTACACTGTACCTAGCACCAACAGCAGTCCCTGAAACACACTGAACAACTAAGCACTTGTCAATGCTTGAATGCTGGATATGGAATAGCAGTGGAATTCTGCACCTCTATTGGCCTTAACAACCTCAATAACTGTATTTATAATCAAGTTTCTTCTTTTAATATAAGCAATAGAAACACTTGCTTTAACTCATCTCGTGTGTTTGATAGAATTTTTCTAGCTTTTAGGAAAATTAGACAATATAACCCATGCAAAACAAATAGAAGTATGTGTAGAACACATGAAATGATGAAGAAATATTAGAATGGAGAAAATGAAATTGTAAAAAAAATGATTAACCTTGTGATCCTTAACCCCTTTCTTATTTCACTTTCATAGTGTTAACTCAGAAAAACACCCTATGGGAAGAGCTATTCAAGTCTCAGGTTGTTTACCTCAGTGGTTAATCAGTATCACATTTCCTCAAACATTAGTGCTTTCTAAACTAGAGGCCACTCTACAAGCTTCCCCACTATAAGAAGATGGAATGGATATCAAATACAAGCAAACTATCAAAATATATGAATAAAAATATTTCCTTTCCCCCAAGAACCACGGCTTCGATTTTGAAACTGAAAGGCAGCTGGTTTTGAGAGGATGGACGGTGGTGGGATGTATCACTGAAGATTCTTGTGTATTCTCACCTCCAGAGCATTCTGCTAAATTCTGAGTGGCAGTTACAATTGGGGGAAAAAGAGGTGTTTCTGGGTTCCTTGCGTGCCTATCAGAGCTATCTAAAGGCCACTCAAAGCAAAACTTGGAACCTGTGACTCTTGTTCTTTCTGTTTCTGCTTTCTCTAATGAGGCTCTTAAGTCTCACATTTCACAACACAAAACAAGAAATCAAAGTGAGAAAATGAAGCTGAGCATGGTATAGCATAAGAAAGCCAATGTTTATTATTACAAACATTCAATAATTCAGTTATTTTACTTTTGATGAGGAATTGCAACTAGCCTGCATGAAGGCTGAGTGAGAATTACTGTATTGCTACATATTCTGTCTCACTCAATTTTACCCAGGACAAAATTTTGGCTGAGTTATCTGCCTGGAAAATCACTAAATATCCAGCTCAGTTTATAAAGCATAGTTTCAGACTAATGGTTTGGAGATGAAGGTACTTTAGAAAAAAAATTGAGAGCCAGTTTCTTTTGGAAATTATAGTCAAGATGCCAAAAATATTTTTCTAGCAGACTTTAGAAGATGTCTAGTCTGAGAAGGATAACCTTTCGAGATTGAAATTTTCTGTAAGTTCCTAAACCAGAGAATTTCTTTAGAAATTAAACATTGAAGAAAAGATGATGAGACATTACCGAGATGTGAAAGGATGATATTTTAGATGGGAATGCACGTTAAAATCAAAATATAATTCCAGTATAGAATTGTAAAGTCTGTAAATTAGGATAGAAGATAGAGTAATTTTTCTAAATTGACAAAATTGATAGACTGGATGTTACTAGTGTATACCATACCTTAGAGCTTATATAACTGTTATAATTACATTCAATGTATATCTGAGACGAAAGATCTTTTTACTGGACAAAAATGGGACAATGTTGGTTTATCTGATACTGATTGTATTACGTTAATTTGGGTCTCCCAAATTGCGAGAGAATCTGCATGCCCCTGAGAGAACCAACCTGCAGTTTGTTTTGATTGACAGAATAAAGTTGCCAGTGACTGGGCAAGATACGTATGTAGCAGAGGATGGATGGCCCTGCCTGACAGCAATGAGAGGCGAGGCCCTTGGTCCTGGGGAGGTTTGATGCCCTATAGAAGCAAAGGGGAGGGGGGTGATAGGAGAGTTGGTGGAGGGGTAAACGTAAAGGGGATATCATTTGAAGTGTAAACAATAATAAGAATAAAAGTATATATAAACTTAAAAAAGCAAAAAAGGTAAAATTTTAATTACAGTATTTCTCCCTTCATTTTTCTTACCCCAACCCCTCCCCATATGACACTACCTACTTTCCCCCAAATTTATGACCTATACTTTCATCAAATGTTATTGCATGCATATTATTCCCAAATATACCTTGTTGAGTCTGTACAATGTTACTTGCATGTATGTCTTCAGTCTGACCATTTGGGATTGGGCAGCCAATTGTTTACTATTCCCTGGGGTATACTACCTCCCCTTTTTTTTGAGCTCCATACAACATTAAGATTATCATACAATATGTTCCACATAGAAGATCATGGATTTCTATGAATTTACAGACTAAATTTATCATTTATATTGGAAACTGTACAAAAACTACTCTCCAGTCTGTATGTTGGAATACACTTTAAAATTAAGACACACATCTGGATGATGGTAAAGAATGAAATAATCATGTTTCTGCAGGTAGTATATTTTTATTTATACTTATATATTTGTATGTAAATATATATGTATAAAATAAATATATATGTATATATATTTACATTCTATATTATATCTTGACCACAGTTTTCCCTTTTTCTTCTTCTGCTCCTCCTCATTCTCCCAGTTCCTCCCCTGATCTCTCTACTCCCCACCCCCATTCATTCCTCTTCCTCCTCTGTTTTTCCTCAGGAAAAAGAAAAGCAGATATCAAACAGCCATGGCCTAGCAAGTTGAAGACCAGGCATCTCTTTGCCTATTAAAAAGAGAACGGGCAACCCAATAAGAGGAAAACATCCCACAGGGAGGCAACAGAGTCAGAGACAGTCCCTGCTCCCATTGTTAGGAGTCCCACACAATGAAAAGCTTCACAACTGTAGCATGTATTCAGAGGGCCTAGGTCGTCAGTCCCGTTGGCTCACCGGTTGTCGGTTCAGTCTCTATAAGCCCCTTTGAACCAAGCTTAGTAGATTCTGTAGGTTTTCTTGTAGTGCCCTTAACCCCTCTGGCTCCTACAATCCTTCCTCTCCACCTCTTTCATAAGATTCCACAGAGGGCCCAGATGTTTGACTATGAGACTCTGCATCTGTTCCCATCAATTGCTGGGTGAAGCCTCTCTGATAAGAGAGTTTTGCTGAGGCAAGTCCTGTGGGAGGACACATGGTGATGTTTGGAGAAAGTATAAAGAGGACTCAACCACCTGTGATGGCTTATTTGCATAGAAAGTTTTGCAACATGTTGCTGGCCTGAGATCTTCACTTTATTGAGAGAGACACAGCAGAGAATTCCTGGCATTCATGCTGGTCCTACTTGCTTCCACTGACTCGTGTCAATTCAGTGGAGCCCTGGCAGTTTCTGTTGGATTGTGCCATCACTACTGATTCGTGTTTGTTATCCTGACACTACTAAAGTAGACTGGTGGTATCATGACAAACAGAAATTGGAATTGCCATAGGGAACTACTACTTCTAAACAGGTCCACATCTCCTTGTCCTATTTACTATCTTTTCTCCCCTACCTTTGTATGGTGGGCTAGAACGGGGATCGAAACAGTTGAGACCCCTTATTAAAAGTAGGTTTTAAAAAACCTAAGCCTACAGGGCTAGGCATCAATCTATAAGAATAACAGGGTATCATTACAAATCATTTTCTATTCTAGGTCTTTGGGCTATACAGCCTGTGAGTTCTGACCCTCCAGGTAATGTCAGGGATGGACTCCTTCTTGTGGCATGGATTTCAAGCTGAAGAACCAGTCATTGGTTAGCCAGTCGCACAAGTTCTGTGCCACCTTTACTCCAGCGCATCTTGTAGGCAGGACAAATTCTAAGTTGAAGGTTTTGTGTGCTGGGGTTGTTGTCCCAGCCTAGCCGGTGGAGGCCTTCTTGCGTGGTTACAGGAGATGGTCATTTCAAGTAATATTAATAACTTAAATATTGTTTAAAATTATCCAATTCAGGGGCTGGATAAGTGGCTTAGCTAAGAGAGGTTTCCCATTTCCAAGTACTCACATATGAGGTCGCTGAGAACTACCTACATTCAGGGTATCCAACACTCTCTTCTTCTCTTCATACACATGTATATGGACAATTAAAAATAAAAATGAATCTTAAAACTCATCTAGTTATATAACTTAACTTTCATTTTAAACACTGTTCTTGAAACACTAATTAGTTAAATTCGTGTTTCATATTTTTATAGTTTGGGTGATTATTTCCTACCTTATTTTTTTTTTAACTTTTATAACAAGAAATCTCTCTGATTGTTTTAAGCAATTAGGGAAAATTTCACATTGGGAGTACACATTGATCTTGGCTAGTACATGCCATAAGTTTTACTAGAAATTTTAAGAATGTTTTTCAGTAATATTTCCTACTTGTTCTTCCCATGGTTAAGTATGGAAAATCATTAATATAGATAAAAGAGCCTGTTATCCTGTTAATAATGCTCAGTTCTCCTCTCTCCCGCTCTTCCTCCCTCTCTCCCTCTTATCCACCCTCTCTGCTAAGGAGATGGAACCCAGAGTCTCATGCATGTTAAATATATGTTTCTCTACTGAACTACACCCCAAGGCTGATAACACTTTTGTTTTACACTTAAGATTTAGCTACTAAGTCTCTTTATATAAGGTGTTTGAATTAGTAACCTTGCACCTTAAATGTGTTTAATTCCCGATTCCTCTGTCGCACACAGTCATATTTGACTTACTGAATCGGTTTCTTTAGGAGGTTTTGAACATGTTTTCCTTTGTGTGCATTCAATATAAGCATCCCATAATGCCAGACTGCTCTGTGGCCTGTGTGATTTGCAGACATTTATCTCTTTAATATTCTTATTTAACTAAATAAATACATTGCTCTTAAAAATATGAATTATAAAGTATATTGTGCTCTCAGAGCAAATGACTTTAAGTAAAATTTCTTTGTAATTGAATAATAAAATTCAAACATATTATTATAGATAGGTTAAAAGTAATAAGATTTTACAAAACTTATAAGCTTCTAACATGGCTATATGAGAAATATTAATTACTACTTTAATTAAATACTAAGAATATACATAACAAGATAATGAGCAACAGTTTTAGGCATGTTTATTAAAGTATGTGCATAGATATAAGGAATATGTCTTTAAACCATAATTTGAAGAAAATTTTATTTTGAAAGTTTGATTTAATAATTGTCTGGAGTTCCTTTTCAGACTGATTTGAGTATAGCTGTAGATTAAGAGACCATGTTTCATGTAGTGGACTGGTATCTGCCATTTCATTTGCATTTTATAATCTTAACTCAGAGCTCAAGAAAACTCTTTTATTTTGTAAGTTCTTTTTTAAAAATCTTATTTTATTTTTTAAAATTAAAATATAATTACATATTTTTCTATCCCCCTCCAACACGTGAAATGAATATGTATCTCTCCTTACTAGCCTGTCTCTCTTTCAAATGCATGTTGTCTTTCTCTTTTAATTTAATAAAGTTATAACTTCTCTCTCTCTCTCTCTCTCTTTCTCTTTCCCTCTCTCTCTCTCTCTCTCTCTCTCTCTCTCTCTCTCTCTCTTCTGTGTGTGTGTGTGTGTGTATGTCTATATATATACACATACGTGCATGTGAGCTTTTCATATTTTCATTTTTATTTCATGTGTTTATTTATACATAGAAATAAAAATTAAAATTGAAATTGATTTTCTACTAAGTAGGTATGGCTTTAGAAAAGGGAAAAAGTTTTGTGATCATAGACCATGCCCCTTTTTTATTAAGAAGATGAGACTGATGTTGCATTCAGCAGTCCATTCCTTAAATATAAGACACATCTTCCTTGTGGGTAGCGTGGCTTATAAAGGAGTAAGAAGGAGAAAGGTAACAAGAGAAACGAAGTTATAATCTAGTGCTTGAGACTGAAGCATCCAGCCCAGTGCTGCTCTGTAGTGTGTGAAGTCTGCTGAGTAATCATGGCTAACCCACTTATTGTATTTACCATGGGTTAGGCACTGTTCTGTGCACCATGTCATTGTCATTAAGCCTCAAACAGATTTGAACATCAGGGAATTAAATTACTTCACCACTTCATGTTCATATGGTAGTGGACTTGTGATTTCATTTTAGATATTGTATCTGGAGTACTTGTGCCTTTAATGACTATATTCCTTTAAGCTTCTGTTTATGTGCAAAAGGAAGGCAAGGCTGATCATAGCTGTGCAATTCTGCCTACTGTCATAACAAATTGAAGTATGGCTAAATGGATGCTGAAACTCCTTCTTATGATATGCTTCATGTACGTGTAGAATAAGCTGCCAACACAGTGGCCACAGTATCTGGAATGATAAAATGAAGTTTTACAGAGTGTCTTATTTTCACTAAATTTAATTGCTGAGTCAGATATACCATGCCTAATATTAACAGAAAACTTATTTTCCACAACCATTAACTTTGTTAGTCAAATGAACTAATTTTGTAGTATCAGTTCTGATTTTGCTTTGTACAACACAGAATAGTTTTCAGAAAGCTTTAAGAAAGAAATAATTGAAATACTTCAAAGATTTGAAAACTAGTTTCAAAAACTGTTGAATCCAGGAATCAATATCAATTTTTCATTGACATGTAATAAAATAGTGCTGTGCTCTGAGTCTAAGGAGGTCCTCTTTGGATATAACCTTGAAAGATATATATGATTTTCCTGTAACCTGTCTTCTTTTACTCTTTATTTGACTGCCATGAACTGAGCAGATCTACTGTTCAATTATATGAGATATAAGATTCAGATATGATATAATTCCGTTGAACTTGATTAAAATTGAAATATAAGTAAATAGAATTTCAGTAGTCCCTTCTGCCTTGCCCTGCTCCTAAAAGCAATGGATATAACTGATGACAAACTAAAACTTTTGAAACCATAAATCAAAAAAATCTATACTTATTTAAATTGATATTTCACAGATACTTGGTTACAGCAATAGTGTTTAGCATGGAACTCAGCATAGAATCTACTTACCTGATAGCCTGCTAATACCTGAATGAGTGTTTTAAATACAATTTCTCAATTCACTTATAAAATTGCTCTTGTATTAAAAATTTAATATCATAGTCTTGTATATTATTTGGGGAATTCTTCAGAGAAAAGTAGTCAAGAGGACCATAGATGTATTCTCTAGAATCTAGACAGTGTGCATAACTTATAAAGGTCATGAAGACTGCTGAGCCTTTGCACTAAGACCATAGTGTTTTAGTTACAGAAATGTTTTAAACACCTTCATATAATATAAATAGAAACATACAGTCTTACAGGCTGAAGAAATTATGCTTTATTTTTGTAGATATACACAATTGTGGTAAGGAGATGCAATCATTAGTCAGATGTCAGTTTTAAACACAATAATTGTTGTATGTTTTGCTTTCAAGTCTTTAACTGACGACTGTCTGAAATCCAGCATATCTCAACTAACAATATCTTATATGTCCTGTTAAAATATGCATCAGTGTTTTAGTGTTGTTAGTTTTGAGAACTCATCTGCTTTGTCAGGCACTGAGGCATGATATTGTTCTTTGTTTTCAAGAACGATGCTACTTATCTACAGTTTTACTTTGTGCATGTGTGTAGTCTCCACACAGGGCAGTTATTTCTAGAAACTATTTGCAAAAAAATAAGTGGAATGTGGAAAATTATAACATTCAAATTTTCATTTATATCCCCACCTTTCAGGATATCCTTTGCAAAATTACATGAGGTATAAGAGTCAGTTATAATATAATTCCCTTGTACTTGATTAAAATTGATATATAAGTAAATAGTATTCCATTTATTTTTTTTCTACCACTTGGTTAATGTGACAGTTCTGGAGATAATTTCAAGAAAGCAAAACTAAGGGCAAGACTCTGTAAAGATTATCCATTTAAAATAATTTTACAGTTAAAATAAATGTAGAATAGAAAAAATATTTTCATAATAAAAAGTAACACATTGACTGGAGATATATTTTCAGTTGATACAGTACTTGCCTAGATAGCATTCTAAGAATCATGATTGAACTGGATCTTCAGCAACACAAAAACTGTGGTGGTAATATCACAAACACCTGGAATTCCAGTAATCTGGAAGTGGATGCAGAAGGTTCAAAAGTACTGAATTATATTTGGTTACATAGTGAGTTTGAGATCACCTTGGAATGTAAGTGAACATTCCTCAAATAAAAGCACACATACACTTCAAAAGTAGGTCATTAAGAAAAAGAAACTGAGGGTGGGAGAGACTTGAGTGGGGAGGGAAAAAATGGGGACTGAATCAGGTATAGGGCAAGACAGGAGAGAAGTTCAAAAGGCAGTAAAATTAATGCACCCTTGGAGAGGGGAGGGTAGATAGGGAACCTCCAGAAAGTTCCAGAGACCTGGGATGTGAGAGGCTCCCAGAACTCAATGGGATGACTTCAGTCAAAACGCCCAACAGTAGGGAGATGAAACCTGAAGAGACCATCTCCAGTAGATAGACATGGCCCCCAGTGAAGACATGGGGCCACCTACCCATCTTCAAAATTTTTGACCCAGAATTATTCCTGTCTAAAGGAAATGCAGGGGAAAAATGAAACCGAGACTGAAGGAAAGGTTATCCAGTGACTGGCCCAACTTGGAATCCATCCCATGTGCAAGCACCAAACCCTGGGCATTATTGCTGATGCCATGTTATGCTTGCAGATACGAGTCTAGCATGGCTGTCCTCTGAAAGGCTCTACCAGCAGCCGACTCACACAGATGGAGATAATTACAGCCAATCATTGGACTGAGGTCGGGGACCCCAGTGGAAGAATAAGGGAAGGATTGAAGGAACTGCAAGGGATGGCAAATCCATAGGAAGAACAACAGTGTCAACTAACCCAGACCCCTCAGAGCTCCCAGAGACTAAACCACCAACCAAAGAGCATACATAGACTAGTCCGTGGACCCTGGAACATATGTAGCAGAGGACAGCCTTGTCTGGCCTTAGTGGGAAAGGATGTGGCCAACCCTATAGAGACTTGATGCCCCAGGGAAAGGGGATACTTGGGAGGTGAGATGGGTGTGTGGGGATGTCGGTGTGGGTGGGCGAGCACCCAATCAAAGCTAAAGGAGAGTGGGATCAGTGAAGAACTCTAGGAGGGGCAACTGGGAAGGGGGGCAACATTTCGATTGTAAGTAAATAAAATACATACATGCATACATACATACATACATAAAAGAAACTGTGAATCTATTGGAAATAATTTTCTTTTGAGTGGGATGGATTTCTATTGTTTAACAACTTTGCACCTTAGCTTCCTGCTATCTGTGCTATTCCTCTATGGAAAATAGGAAGACATTACTTGTTTTACAATATTATGATAGTACTTCATGAAAATTTTTTATCAGGAATTAATGTAGTGTCAGTAATCTATGGATATTTAATATTTTCGAATAAAATAAATGGAATTGGTTAAAAATAGAATAGGCTAAAAATTTAGCAACATGCTATCTAACATACTGTATTACTAAGGAAATGTCTCAGGTGTGTTTATCCCCTAATAATATAATACTGATATGCCTTGAATAATCTACTGTTAAATCATTCAACTATTCAACCAACCATAAAATTGTCCCTTTACTAACTAATGAGTGACTGCATTGATTAATAGTGATAGATGAGTTCAACTGGAGAAATGAGTATTCCTAGACATGAGTGTAGATCTGTCTGCCCAAAATGATACTTCAAATTAAAAGTTGCCTGTAGCTCTTTCTCTAGAGGTAGTACTCGTGAAACCATCCCCCCTTATGGTAGCATGCCCATCAATATTGCAAGTTTTCCTATCTTGTTTATACAGTCATGATAAGAGAGATTTACCAACTACAATTTTAAAAAAGGCTACTGAAGTTGTGCATCTCTTCCCACCTCCCACATTAGCTCCTCTCCAATTATCGAACTTTATTGCAAATAATGTAGCAGTAGCAGGATATTATCCTGCTATAGGACCCAAAGGGAGGGACCTGAGATGAAATGCCCAACAGTAGGGAGAGTGAAGTTATAGAGCCCACCTCCAGCAAGGAGACAGGGCATCAAATGAGGGAGGGGGTTGCCATCCCACAGTCAAAACTCTGACCCATAATTGTTCCTGTTTGAAAGAACTGCAGGGATGAAAATGGAGAGGGGCCTGAGGAAAAGAAGGTCCAGCGACAGACCCAAAGTAAGATCCAACTCAAGCGGAGGTCCCAAGGCCTGACACTACTACTGAGGCTACGGAGCACTCACAAAAAGGGTATGTGGCTGGTGCCTCTGAAGGTCAGAAAAGGCCATCAGGCATCTCAGGCCTGGAGTTGCAGATGGTTTTGAGCAGCCATGTGGATGCTGGAAATCTCATGTCGTCTAGAAAAGCAGGCTTTTACTGGCAGAGTCATCTCTCCAATCCTGAAAATTAATTTTTAAGCCTTGTCTACCTTTCTATGTATACTTCTTGTTTAACCTGCATTTATTCCACAAATAGCTGTGGTTTACATTTGTTGAAAAATATAATTTTGTTTGGTAAAGGACAGTTAACATATTTATACATTTATATAAATTACAAGTGTTTTAATTTCCTACTTTAGAAAGTATTTTACTTAATTTAATTTACTTTTAGGTTTTCAGGTAGGTCAGACTTCATGATTATTGCCTTTCTAGTTCTGTGATTATAGTCATGGCACTACACTTGAATTTTAATAAATCCTTACAAGACCTATGAATTTTTAGCAGAAATAGCATACTCAAGGTTGATGTCAAAGACTTTACTGTTTTAGAAGGACTCTGTTCTCAGTGTAATCCACCTTTCTTGTTACTCTCAGGAAATTACTGATTCATAAACAGGACTCTGAATCTTTATTATACACTGGACATAGTACACTATTAGCTGTGCAAGCAAATGTTCACTGTATCAGATTGTCAGATCACTGTTTTAATAAAAGAGTTCTTTTTTAAGCTTGAGGTTTGCCAGCCCCCTGTCAGAACTCAAGGGTGTGCGCTACAAATAACATGTCAGTTCTTAGGTCCCGACAAAGGTGATGGGCCTCCCACCACATTCTCCAAATTGCACCAAAGTAGCTCTTCTAAGGAATGCATATGGTACCAGTATTCCAGGAATCATCTAATTTATTGATTGACTTTGAAATTAACCAAGTCTGTGTAGACCTTAGTGAAGACTGATGAAAGGAAATGTAATGGATGCTGGAACCATGATCAGGAATTTGATTAAAACCAGCAAGGAAACTCCATTATGCACAATATAATGCAATATTAAAATAAATGAGATCTAATAATATGATAGGGAAATGTAGTGTTGTATGTGTGTGTGTTTAATAAGTTATAGGAGAATGTGAAAATGATGTCACCTCATTGTTTTGTGTTTATAAATGCTTTTAACTATGAAAAGAGTTTGGAAAGATGCGTAATTATAGCATTAACTGACATGGTTGTAGGAAGTGTCTATATATCAGGAGTTACATATATATAGGAAGATTTCTTATAGCAGTGATTATAAAATAATTCCTATTTCCACAGCATGAAATTTTGCTTTTGAAAAACAGTTTTTGTAAAAATATATTTTTGTTTGGAGAAAACTTGAAAGTTATTGGTTTTGGTAACAGAAGGAATGTCTCATACAACTTTTTCATTTAGATATAATCATATACTTTTAAAACAAGCCATTCAGTAAGTAAATATAGTAAATTATAAGTTTAAAATTGTAAATGGTACAATTAATTATAAAATGAACCATTGCAATCACTTTATAAGTGTTTCCTTTGAGACTATGTCAATTTTCCAAAAATTTCAAATTTATGGAAATAAATTCAAATCTATGACTTTACAGACTTCTCAAGTCTCAAATATACCTCACAACCAAGAAAAAATTAGTTAAACAACACTATTCACTAACTATATATACAAATATAACACCTGTCTTCCAAATTCACAGCTCAATGAGCCAGACAGTGGTAAAAAACAGGATACATTTTGAGTCACATTTTAAAAGAGATGAATAATGTTTCGTTGACTATTGTAATAAACCAAATCATGAAACTAATTTCTGGTCTTGATGGAATTCAGACTATAATGAGACTTTCTCTTGGATTTTATTATTATTATTAAATAAGAAAAGGAAAAAATTATGTTTGTGTAAATTTGGTTACATTAGCTTGTTATCACAAAATGGTCAGTACAAATACAGTAAGAAGGACAAGTTTAATGAATAATGCTATATTACATAATATGATAGCACAGAATAAATCACTCCTGAAAACATAGCTAGTGGTCCCGTCAACTCCTCATATCAGCATGTATATTTTGTAATACTACTAACATTTTGAGACGTTTGCTTATGAAATAGATAAGTGACATTTTTAGTATTGCCATTATCTTTAGCATCCTTTTTTTAATATGCTTTCCCAAAAACCCATAGCACAATTGAAAACTACCATTTACTATCACTCTTCAAATTCAACTAAATAAGAGCTGTCATTATAGCAATGTGTTGCCCCATAATCAACTTTGTTTAACGACTACTGTTCAGATGATTTTTGAAGGTTGAGCATTATAAAAGAAATTTATATAATTTTGAAAGTATCCAAAATTTTCTAAGCAGTACCTAGAAATCTACATTTAAATTAGGATTTTCATGTTTTATATCCTGAAAACCTCACCAGTTACAAATAGTATATTACTAGTATCAAGTATCACAAATTCAAAAACATGTTGCAAGTTTTCAGATATTAAAAATATGTAAAATTAAAAAGAATCCTATACTCTTCTATTTTCACTTCTTATATCAAATTTTATTCTTGAGTAAATTACTCATCATTAAAGACTTTGTAAACTTGCACACACACACACACACACACACACACACACATGCATACACACACATACACATACCCAAGAGGAACATAATTTCCATTAAAATGAAATATAAATTAAAATAGTTGTACAATTCTTCATGTAACTAAGCCAGATTTATTTACAAACCTTAAAGCCATCAAATGTAAACTTTCTTAAGTGATAGTTATTTCTCTCCAAATATTATATGCTGAAGTATTAAGAGTCAGTACTGAGAATGTGACTTTATTTGGATTCAGGTCTATATAAAATAAAATGAGGCCATGTTGGTTTGCCTTTTTCCAGGATGACTGGTGTGTCTTTACAACAATATCCAAACATAGTCACACACAAGGAAGGTCATCTGAAGATAACTTGGAGAAGGTGGCCATTGATAACCCAAATAGAGGAACCATAGAAAATCCAACCCTGGCACGATGTTGACCTTGTCACTCCATTTTCTAGAACTTTGTGACATCAGTTGTCATTATTAAAGTTGCCTCATCATTGGTACTTAGGGCTACTCTGTGAGAAGAATGTAATCTTAAAAGTTGCAGTTGAAAAGTACAATGCTTTGAATTTAGATTTCTATGCCAGTTGCATACAAAAGCACAGAGTCTCAAAACAAGCTAGAATAAAAGCCAAGTGATTATAATTAAATCAAGTGACTACAATTACCTTCCTACTGTGGCAAACCTTCAGCACAGTCAACAAGCCAGCACATCACCTCAATTATGTAATTGCTGTGACAAATGCTCCCTTCAGTGAGCCATTGTTGCTGCCAGCCACTGAGGTCCTAATCAAAAAACTTAAAGGTGACACTTTACATTTAAAGTTTTCAGATTGATGGAATGAAAAATAGGCAGCAAATGTTGACTATTAAACTCAATTCACAAAGCTGTTGGTACCTGAAGACTCTGCTGAATAAAATGGACTCTTTAAACTTGGCAAAGAAACTGAAAAGGCATGAATATCAGTGGACACAAGCTTTAAACTGATGGGTGTGTAGAAACAAAACAAGGATGTTTGTGTAAGTCATATCAGATATTCTGTAACATAGTTGTTGTGTTCCAAACTCTAGTTTCCCTCAGAGATGCATATGTTAGAAGTGCTGGTTGTAACATGAAATTGGAAGGAAGCAGAGGCTAATGGAGGAATTCTGGGTCATAAGTGGTCGAAGGATATATTGGGACCCCAGTCCTTCCAGCCTCTCTTGTTGTTTTGCCTTTTGAAGTGCTCCCTAACATGACGTTTTTCTTCACCATAGGCTGCAAAACATAAAAAAAATAAATAAATAAAACAAAGAATACAGAAGACAAAGGTATAATGGTAGAAACCTTAGAAACTCAACTGAATCATTTCTTTTTCTTTTAAGTTGATTATCTTAGACATTTCACCACAATGAATAAGGTGACTGACATGATGAATATACTTCACAATGGATACTATAGATAAGAAAAGACAACACATAAAAAGAGAATTGAATCTCATTAAAAATTTGAAGGCAATTTACAAAAAGACAGAAACATGTCACGGAAAGGAACATGGGAAAAAGAGAGAATCATAATATAATTGAAATTTCTTACTTCAATTCACTCCTAAATTCTGACTGTATCCTTGGCTCCAGGTTCATGAGTCACCCCTGATTTTTCTTTTCTTTAAACTTTCCTTTTATTTGTTTGGCTTGTTTTAGGGGAGCAGGTGCCACTTATTTCCTTATATATGTCAGACTGGCCTCAAACTTGACATCTTCCTTCTTTAGTTTCATGATGCTGATACTATTGGGCATATATCATTATGTCTTGGATACTTTCATTAACATGCTTACATAGAGTCCATACAAATTATTTTATCAGCTCTTGCAAGGGAAATTTAGTTTTTTATGGGTAAAAAATAAAACAGCAAAGAGTAAGTCAGAGAGAGCTACATATAGATGCATGAAACTTCAGATATAAATGCATTAAGACCTAAATCGATTCAGTTATTCTTTATCAATTTTATTGTGCTTAATTCCTTTCTCTTAGAGTAGATCCTAGTATTCATTTAAAATGAGAATATTTTACATCAGTGGACACATTGAAATGTGCAAATGGCTTCTGATGTGGTTCTTTATATTTTGGAAAATTTAATGTCATCCATTTATGGAAATAACCTTTCTTGAAGCATCACATCATTTGCTAGGAAGGAGCTGGTACATGTCTCTTTGCTTGTGCTTTTACATATGTACAGTATAATTCTTAATAGTCTGTCCGGCAATGATTGTCTCTATTGTCATTTACTATGAGGTCTAATGATCATATCATTCTGAGTATGTTCAAATTTTATTGTTTCAAACTTTATGCAGTATTACTTTTCTAAACTTTCAAAGCTAACCTCTAAAACATCCAAGAAATAATTCTTTATTTCTTTCCTTGATTAAAATCAATTCATCTTGAATTATTTAAATGGCTGTTCTTTCATGGACTTCTCTGCTAAAGTCTGTCAAGAATTTTCACTGCCCTTCATCAATGACTCCTGTCTAATAGTCCTTTTATGAACAATTTTTCCTTTTACATAAAACTAAAACTTCCATAACAACCTGCAGCTATTCTACCCAACAAGCCTTCTTTATAGCCTCTATAAACTTTGCTCTGTTAGTTGTATAGCTTGTAAAACTTCGTTAGTCAAAGCAGAGCAAGTGAAACCTAAGTTAGGGAATTTGGATATAATAATTATCTCAGTTTCATGAAACAAGTTTGGATTAACCTGCACCTTTGAAATGACATGGGCTAAGGGAATTTGACTATATTCTATCTTGACTTGCTCCGATAACTATATTATAACAAATGCACACCTTCCAATTCCTCACCATAATAAGAAACAAGATCTAGAAAAACGTCTTGTTTTCCTAACAGCTTTAAAAATGGTGATCATGTTGCTAGAGTTAAATGAACCAGAAGTTCTTAGCATTGCTTCTATTAAGTATCCCATTTCAAACAAGTACATTATATCTTTAAAATAAATCAACTCTGTACCAAAAGGAGGGAGCATATGAAAAATATCTAACTAAAAGTGAAAATATATCTCTACTATTGTGTCAAGAAAGAAAAAGAAAAAACAAAACAAGTGAGTTAAGACAAGAAGGCATGTGTCCCGCTAAGCACTCCCTTAAAAAGAAGCTTCTACCAGGAGCAGTACTGGTCAACAGCTCCCCTTTGTTGGATTTTAAGGGCTAAGATTTCCCACAGAATACTTCCATTGCTGACTTCACGGGAATGCCTAGAGAAGCTGGTGCACTGCTCAGACTCCTTTCAGGAACAGTCTTTGTGCAAGAATTGATGAAGATTGTTCAGGAACCATGTTTCTGTTTGATGCTATTGCTCCACACAAGCATCCTCTTTTGTCTCACTTCCCTAGGGTGTTCCATGTGAGGTTTCCACTTAACACATCAATCCAATGCTTGTTGCATCTTCTTCTGCACTCTTCTTTATTCTTCTAGGTATTACCTATACACATAGATACATATACACACATATGCACACACAGACACACACACACATTTGTAGGTTTAATTCTATCAAAGGACTCGAGTTTGTTCAGAAAGTAGACATTCAGAAGAAAAACAAAAGTTACATTTCTTCTTTTTCTCCTCCTTAAGGACTATGCATAATTTAAAAATATTTGACTTAAATAGTTGAATAAATTTCAAAACTATCATTTGTTTTATATCAGTGCTGATTGTGGCATTAAATCCTGTGGTAAATGTGAAATGCCAAATAAAAGTTAAAGTTATTATTAAGACTGTATATTTTTCACATCTCATTTCACATCTCACATGTCTTTGAATGACTAATTAGAGAAAATATATACTATTAATCACTAGGATGTATACCAGAAACTATAGCAGTATACACACTGCAAGGTGGATGCAAAGAAAACTTCCTACCTACTATCAATGATTCATGAATTGTAGCCAAAGAAAACATAAATTGTTTGTAAGTACAAAAGTCGATACAGAAGCAAACCACTTCCTAATGTAACTAATTCTCTTCTGACAAAAATAGATTGGATTTAAGTTATAAATACATAAATAAATGAGTAAATAAATAAAGGAGTACTGGGTAAAGTTTGGGGTTGTATTAAATTTTTCTTTTGCCTTTCTTCAAGTTTTATGAGGGTATTGGACAGTTTTCACATCACTCAGGGTGGGGGGCATGTTGAAGCCAGAGGACTGTTGCACTTTCAGGTTGACCCAGCTACACAAAAGAAAACAGCAAAACCAAAGGTCTTAGATACTAATATGCAGCACTCTGTTTTCGCTCTAATTGCCATGTTGATTACCATGACTAAATCTTTAAATGTTTCAGGATTTTCCAACAAAGATCCAGTATGACTGGTATATTTGTCCTTCCCTGACATCATGTTAGTTACTGTCAGTGTCCTCTGTTGAACATCTTCTCCCCAGAGCCCTGTTGAAATCCACCTTCCTTTCACATCCAGAGCCAATGATCTGCCCTTTGATCACCAGAGGAAAAGATGCTTCTCTTCCACATAACAGTCTCTATTTTGTTTTGAAAGTTTGTGCCCTCCTAAACTCGAAACTGTAATTTCTTTTAATAACTGTAATTTCCTTTAATAACTACTATCTCTTTCCTAATGACTGCTTCTTAACAATTGTGTCTTCCCAGTTTTTGACATATAGTAGTACCAACTTGAGAAAATCTTTAAACAAAGCCTGGTCATAGTCCAATGTCAGCATCCTTGAGTATCTAAAAAATATGTTTATTTTTCCTCACATTTAAATAAAAATTTGCTGAGATAATGAACTCTAAATTCTCCCCACCTACTTTCACTTAGAATGTAAAAAAAAAATAAATAAATAAAAACAAAAACAAACAACTAAACTACTTCATTTACTTATTGTGGCCAATATGAAAACTGAGGCATCTGAAGTCTACCTACATTGCTTTACCGTTTAATATATAAATTACAGTTTTTTTCTTCTTTTAGAATGCCAAATGTTGGGGGATCTCAACTATCTTTGTCAAACCCAAGGCTTCCTGCCAGTCTGAATAAATGCCATCTTCCATTTTCCTTTGAGCTACCCATTTCCTGTCACCCAAAATTCTCTTGAGGAAAAGATAGAAAGGTTTCTTACTTTGTAATATTCCTGGGCCATTTTATTGGCTTACATTGAAATTATTTACTTGGTCTATTGTCATTTACATTTTAATATCCAGCTCCCTCATGAACATTAAAATACCATTTTATTTGATGCAGTCCAAACTTTTTATTGTTCTGTGGCTCCGCCCGTCTTATGAAAGCCTGATTTGTTTTCAGATTCATTATCCTCCAGACCCTTCTGAGGACACTCATTAGAATTTTTAGTCATTGTTCCCTAAATTATCTGTTCTCTTTCATGTCATTTGCTCTGCTTGTTTGCATGAAGCTTTCTATCCAGTGCTGTTAATTTTCCTAAATTGGGCAGATCCTGCATTTCCTAGATATGCTGTGAGGTAACCAACAAAGGTCTCTCTCCAATGCCTTGTCTAATTCCAAGGGTAAGGTCCTATTTAGTGAGAAGAATGATGAATGACTAGATTGTTCATCCTAGACGTTCATCATTTTCTGAGTGAAAATTCCTCCCCATGTACATATGGGAGCAATATTTGTGTGCAGTCCACATATGTGAAAGTGAAGGTGCATGTGTGATCATGTTGTAAGATGAGGTCTCCTTTATTGTTGTAAGATGAGGTGTCTTACTGAAACAGAATCTCATCTCTTTAAGTAGGCTGTCTAACCAGCAAGTTCTCTGGCCTTCAATACAGCTTTACAGGCATGGGAATGCATGCCCAGCTTTCTGTGTTGGTACTGGAGATTTCAATTCAGATGTCTATGCTCATGCTTGCACAGAAAGTTTTCCTAACAACCAAGCCATCACTACTTTTCTTGTAGGGAGTGGGTCTGATGCTAAAGGTCCTGCTTTCTGATTGGTTCGTGATCTATCAGTAATGATGCCAGGGGCTAATTGCAGAGTAGAAGTAAAGAGACAAGATGTCCTTCTGAGTCCCCACCGGGGAGGTGAGTGGCCTCAGAGGAGGAAGGGAATTTTTCCCCCATGCCTTGTAGGGACAAAAGGTAACCAGCCATGTGAAATCTCAGGTGGAGTAACCATAGGCCACTTCTCCAGGAGGGAGATTAGGGCATTGAGCTGGGACTAGGTAACTGTGCAAATGAAGCTGAGGGCAGGTTGAGAGGTGCTGAGCTAAGAATAGTGAGAAGGCACGCTAGCCATGAGAGATTAGTAGTGTCAGCAAGAAGGCAGGTTGAAATCGAGCAATGCGTGTGTATCTGTGTTGTCTTCTGTGGATCAACATTCTCTAGGTGGGGGCTGGTAGCACTGTCCATCTGGAGCTTAAAGGGGGTAGCAAAGGCTACATTCAACACTTTCAGCCATCAGGTATTTCTTGGGGTATTCCAGGGTGAGATTACTAAGCCAATCCCTGCATGATCTTATCTCTAAGTACATGCTTTTCTCTTCAGTACCACATGTTCTTAATTACTTGGTTGAATTTTCACTGTGTTCTTTCATCATTTTCTTCCTATATTTCTCACTTTCCTTATTTTATTTCTTCTTAAGTCCTTGATGTCAGGACCCACTTCCCAGAATCTGTTTTCTTCTTCTATTGAGTTTTTACTAAGTAGCTTGTTTCTTTGTCTCTTCAAGAATTTGCACTTAGCACTTTGAATCAAATGGAATCACACTACAATCTTTATAACTTGCTTTTTTTGCCTTCCATTTGCTGTAAACATGCCTCAAATATCTACCAATAGCAAAAAGGGAAGAACAAATCTTTCCTGTTATGCATAGTGAAATGATTCCCCTTACCTCAATAACTGAGGTGCCTTATGTTAGTGCCTCACTAAATAGTGACTTGAAGTGATATTACTGTTGCCAAAAGATAACAAATATTATCATTGACTTGTCCATACATAACCTGTACTCAGACATCAAAGTTATGGGTCTTGGGATCAGCATTTTTTTTGCATTATTTAAATCTTTTGCCATGAGTGTCAACCACTATTATCTACCGCTATATAGAACTAGTAGTCAGTAGAGATATATTGAAATGTAGAAAGCAAATGAAGGTATCAGAGGTAGTGTTTTGTTTTTCTTTTGCTGTTTCTAATAGAGAAAAATGAAGACATTAAGCCACTGATTTTGTATTGCCCTTGATATATCTTCTCTTGTAGCATCACAAATTCAAGTCACAAACATAAAGTTCATTTTCATGAAAGGTCTAGATAGGCACATCGGAGGGAAAGGAGGAAAATGATCAGGTTGGGGTTTTTAGAATGTATTCATGTCTTTTTTTTACATGACAATGGTTATTAATACCAAAAGTACATATTTTTTAAACTAATGTAAATTAGCTTTTGAAAATATTAGTTTATATTAATCATACCAGTCTATGACCATAGGAGATAGTTCCATCTTCTAATGTCTTCTTTGACTTCTTTCTTCAGAGACTTGAAGTTCTTGTCATAAAATTCTTTCACTTGTTTGATTAGAGTTGCACAAAAATACTTTATATTATTTGTGACTATAGTGAAGAGTATTGTTTCATTATTTTCTTTCTCATCCCGTTTATCATTTGTATAAAAGTAAGAAACTGATTTATTTGAGTTAATTTTATATCCAGCCACTTTGCTGAAATTATTTATCAACTCTAGAAGTTCTCTGGTAGAATTTGTGGGGTTGCTTAGGTATGCTATCACATTATTCACATAGAATGATACTTTGAACTCTGCTTTTCTAATTTTTATCCACTTGATCTTCCTTTGTTATCTTGTTGCTCTAGCTAGAAATTCAAGTACTATATTGAATAGATAGGGAGACAGTGGGCAACAGTGTCTTGTCCCTGATTTTAGTAGGATTGCTTCAAGCAATTCTTTATTTAATTTGATATTGGCTGATGTTTTGCTGTATATTGCTCCTACCAATAACAATCTATAAAATAAATGCAATCTCCATCAAAATCCCAACTCAATTCATCATAGAGTTAGAAAGAGCAATTCTCAAATTCATTTGGAATAACAAAAAAAAAAAAGAATAGCAAAAACTATTCTCAACAATAAAAGAACTTCTGGGGAAATCACTATCCCTGACCTCAAGCTGTACTACAGAATGATAGTGACAAAAAAAAAACAAAAAAACAAAAAAACAAAAAACAAAAAACAAAAAACCCTCATAGTATTGGTACAGAGACAGACAGGTCAAACAATGATCTTGACTTGAAGACCCAGAAATAAACCCACATACTTATGGACACTTGATATTTGACAAAGAAGTCAAAAACATGGGGAAAAAAATAAAGCATCTTCAAGAAATAGTGCTGGTCTGACAGTCCTTATGTAGAAAAATGACAATAGAACCATATTTATCACCTTTCACTAAGCTCAAGTACAAGTGGATCAAAGACCTTGTAATAGCTATTCCTGGTTGTTAACTTGACTATATCTGGAATGAACTACAATCTGTCATTGGAAGGCTCACCTGTGTGTGATCCAGATCTTGAGGCTAGAAGACATAAGTTTCTGATCTGGATCTTTGCATGGAGATCTTGAGACTGTGGCCATGAAAAGCTTAGGCCCAGGCAAAGTAGTATACACCTTTAATCCCAGGAGAGTAGGGCAAGGAAATCTCAATGTTCAATGTCAGACTGGGACAAAGCAAGTCCCAGATCCAAGCGTGGTGGTACATACTTTTAATCTAGGCCACACCTTCTGATTGAGGCCTACATAAGAACATTGGAAGAAGGAAGATTCCCTCTCCTTTGCCTGCTTGTACTTACTTTCCAGCACATTTGTTGGAACCTACTTTTACAGAAGACTAGCTGAAACAACGAGCCTTGTGGGACTGTGCAACTACTAGATTCCTGGACTTCCCATTTACAGCTGGCCATTGTTGTGTTAGTTGTATTACAGGATGTAAGTCATCACAATAAATTCCCTCAATATAGAGAGACATTCCATAAATTCTGTGACTCTAAAGAACCCTGATTAATACAGACTTCAATATAAAACTGGATACATTGAATCTAATAGAAGAGAAACTGGGAAAAAGGCTCAAACTCATTGTCACAGGGATAATTTCCTGAATAGAACTCCAATGTATTAGGCTCTAAGGTCAACAATTAATAAATAGGAACTTATGAAATTGAAAAGCTTCTGTAAGGCAAAAGACACAGTCAAGAGGACAAATCTGCAACCTATAGATTGGGGAAAAAATTCACTAGCATCACATCCAATAGAGGGCTAATATCCAAAATATATAAAGAACTCAATAATTTATCTCCCCAAAACCAAGTAACCCAATTAAAAATGGGGTACAGAGCTAAAAGAAGAATTAACAACAGAAGAATCTTGAATGACTGAGAAGCACTTAAAGAAGTGTTCAAAGTTCTTAGTCATCAGGGAAATGCAAATCAAAATAACTCTGAAATTCCACCTGACACCAATCAGAATAGCTAAGATTCAAAGCTCAAGCAGTAGCAGATGATGGCGAGGATGTGGAGAAAGAGGAACATTCCTTTATTGCTAGTGGGATTGCAAACTGGTACAACCACTCTGGAAATCAATCTGATAGTTCCTCAGAAAATTAGAAATAGATCTAATTGAATAGCCAGCTTTACCACTCTTGGGCATATACCCAAAAGACACTCCAGCATACTACAAGGACATGTGTTCTCTACATGTGTTTCTAGAGCCTTATTTATAATTAGCCAGAGGCTGGAAACAACCCTGATGTCGCTCAACCAAAGTTGGATTCAGAAAATGTGGTTCATTGACAACAATGGAATATTATTCAGCTATTAAGAATGAGGATATCATGAATTTTGCAGGCAAATGGATAGAATCAGAAAATATCATACTGAGTGAGGTAACTCAGACCCAAAAGGACATGTAAGGTATGTACTCACTAATAAGTGGATATTAGCCAAAAAGTACAGAATGCCCAGGATACAACCCGAAGACACTAAGAAATTTAACAAGAAGAAAGGCCCAAGTGAAGATGTTTCAAACCCTCTTAGCAGAGGGAAGGAAATAATCATGGGAGGCAAAGAGGGAGGAACTTGAGTGAGAGTAGGGAGGTGGAGGGGAAAGGGCGAACAGAATAAGTCATGGGGTAGGGAGACAAGAGAAAAGCCCAGAGGGACAGCAGGATGAATAGAAATATGCAGCCTCCAGTAGTGGGAGGTGGGAGCAACCTCTAGAACATACCAGAGACCTGGGTGGAAAGACTTTCAAGACTCAACGGGGATGACCTCCACCAAATGCCCAATGGGGAGAGGGAACTCAATGAGTCCACCTTCAGTAGATAGGGTCTCAAATGGAGGGACAGAGTTATCAACCCATAGTCAAAATTTGTGACCCAGAATTGTTCCTGTCTAAAAGAACTGAAGGGACAAAAATGGGGAAGAGATTGAAAAAAAAGTGGTCCGTTGACTGGCCCAAGTTGGGATCCATCTCATGGGGGGGCACCAAGGCCTGATACTATTACTGATGCTATAGTGTGCCTACAGACATGAGCCAGCATGGGTATCCTCTGAAAGGCCCAAGCAGCAGCTGACTGGGACAGACACAGATACTTACATCCAACCATTGGAGTGAAGTCTGGGACCCTTATGGTTGAATTATGGGAAGGATTGAAGGAGCTGAAGGGGAGGGCAACCCCATAGGAAGACCAGTATCTCAACTGCCAAAGACCCCTGGCATCTCCCAGACACTGTGCTACCAAGCAGACAGAATAAAAGAGATGGTCCAAGGCCCCCAGCACATAAATAGTAGAGGTCAGCCTGGTTTGGCATCAGTGGGAGAAGTGCCTAATGCTCAAGAAACTTGAGAACCCAGAGAGTGGGGAGACTTGCTGGGGGAGGGTATCCTCTTAAAGACAGGGTAACATAGGAATGGAGTGAGAACTGTGGAAGAGTGAGGGCGGACAATGACTAGATTGTAATTAAATATAATAATAAAAAGAAAAGAAAATATTATTTTAAAGTCTTAAAAATGTAGACTATATGCTTATTCCAAATCACTAAAAATAGAGCACTGTTTTTATCTTGTCTCATTCAGAGTCTGGTTACTTTCCAGGGAACAGCAAGATATTACACATAGAGAAAAACAAAACATGATTCACATGTTTTCCTCATTAGTAACTATCAAAACAAAGACAGTCATGTAAGAAAAACCTGGAATTACAGAATTATACACTGGGATTTCCAAGACATAGTCAAAATTTTACCAAGAGAAAACTTAGATACATTTAATTAATAGTTCATTTCTTTGGCATGAAAGTAGGGGATCTGAAAACTGACTTTAAAATATTTCCAGCTTTAGTGCCATGTAGAACTGTGCCTTGGAGAAGTGGCCTGGCAACACATGTACTTAAGATGGAGATAGCAGTCTCTGTCTTTTATGTTGTGCTCCAAGAACATACAAATTACAATATACCCATGTGAGATGACAGAGGAGTTCTCTCAGGTCAAGAGATAAGTAATAACCTATCTATATCCTAAAAAGGGCAATTCATTTGAGGACATTGTAGGAAGGAACTTGTAGGTAGAACTGTAGTTTCTTCCAGTATATTAATATTTGAGATCTTTTAAGCATGGATTTCTTTATGAGGCTCAGAGGTTTCTGTTAGTTACATGACATCTCTCATGATCCCCTTGCTACTTGGTTGCATGGCTCCTATTGCTCAAACATTGACACTTTATCGATGCAAACATAAAAGAGAACAAACACTGAGTATGTATCTGAAATAGCCAAAAAAGAGTCATGATGCTAGGGCACTGTTTAAAATATTATTTATGTGTTTATTCATTTATGACATATTTAATGTATTTGCTGAGAATAAAGTATAAGCAACAATGTATTTGAGATTCACTGAATATTTTTTTAAAAAAACTCTCCTCTTATAGGTTTTATTCCATTTGAATTACTCAATCACACAATATTTCAACAACATAGAACTGAATGAACATGGTGCCTTGCTTTACGAAAGTTAGATCTTTGTTAATGTTCGCTTCTTAACACATTTTTGTTTCCTTGTGAATCAAACACAATTTTGAATATTTTACATATGAGCCAAAATGAAGGCTCAAATTGTAGAATTCAAATTACACTCATGATTCATACTTTTCCCAGTGGCAAGCCTAATCAACAATCTCAAGCATATAAGTTATTGGAGCCAGATAACAAAGGAAGAAAGCTAGATATACCAGATTCCTGGTTCCAGATACTTTGTTTTACACAACTGTGTGCCAGAATAATACATAAGGTCCCTAGTAAGGAATGAAAGTCTGCTTCACAAAACAAAGAGCATGAAAAGACTATTAAAAATCTTCATTTTACACTCATAAATAAATGAATGCTATGTCGTTGATCAGAAGGATAATTTCATGTCTCAATGCATACCAGATATGTTGGCTGACCCTTTTTTAAATAATCTTCCTTCTCTTATAGGTTTTATTCTATTGCAGTAACAGAATTCAACAGCACTCGACCTGAGGTCTGGAACAGGTAGGGAATGAACAGAAGTGAGAACTCTGGTCCCTGGTACAATGTTCTGCATCACTCATTTTTGTTATTCCAAATCCATAAGAACATAGAAGCTTAGTTTTTCTCCCCTCTTCTTCAATTTTATTTTAAAAAGTATTCTGATGCTTTTAATATATTGAAACATCTCTATTCCAAAATGATTTAATTTCATGAGAAACATAGTTTTCACATTGTCTAAAATGAATAATGAGGCCCAAATCTTTGGCTAAATCTTAATGCAATGATCCTGTATTTTGGGCAAAACCCATTATTTTTCTATGCATGAAAGGAATTCTGGAATTAGGATGGTAGTCAAAGAAGCTTAATAACGTATCAGGGCAGACCTCCTGATCTTCAGCCTTGCTCTTCTCTTTCCTTCTCACAGGGATTGATGGTCGCTTCAGTTCCAGACAGCACTTCTGTGTCAAGAGAGAAAGGATGGTTGAAGTTGAGGTGCTTAACTCCATTCTCCTAAAAAATAAAAGTCTTTCTGGGACAAGTGACAGGATACTCCTTTCATCTCATAGACTTGAAATATATTTTACAGAATTCCCTACAAGTAGAAACATAGTCAATTTTTTTTTCAAGTTAGAAGTAATGTTTTTCTTAAAGGAAATTATATTTTAATTAGTTAAAAAGTTAAAAAAATATATTTAAGATTTGACCTATAATTAACTTTGTCACCAAAAAAAAAAAAAAAAAACAAATACTTTTTTCAAGTTATAACATTCTAGGACACATACACTCAGTCACAAATGCAATGACTCATCAAATGCTATGACCTTACTAAGTAATCTACATATTTAAAAATACATTGTTTTATGATATATCTATATCATCTATATAGATAGACTGTAGATAGATGATAGATAGATAGATAGATAGATAGATAGATAGATAGATAGATAGATGGATGGATGATAGATAGATAACAGTTTGAGCTCTTCAGACTTTCAAGCAGACTTTAATAATTTGGCATCAAGGAACAAATTCTGGGGAATGTTGTCTGAATTCCAAGGCTGCTTCCTCTTTCCACTGTCCTTTTCCTTCCTAGTCACTTACACACATGATTCTGCTAGTCTCCTGCATTTATATTCTCAGTTATAAGCAGATCAGTGTATAGATCACCCTGGTTGTCTTTTGTGCTACAAGTAGAAGCTGCTATCTCAAACTATGCTATCTGTGAGATTTTCTGGGTATTTGAAATGGGAATAAGCACCATATCTTATGAAACTCTAGATCATTTGTATGTTTAAACAGTGCAGACCAAAAGAAGTCAAACAATAATGTCTATGCATAGAATTATTGATTATTAGTGTCACATTTGTAAGTTGTTAAATAGTATCAAATATTTTTGTATAAATTAGATGAGTATTGTTGTTTTAATCAATAATTTCATAAATATCTCAGAATTTCTAAGGATAAATGAGTACATTCTAGCAATTCTAAAAGGCATATATTTTCTCCTAGTTTGTTGTCTAGAATGGGGCTCAGGAAGTCATTTTTGTTAATAACAGATTCTCTCACATATTCTGCTACAATTTTTCCCCTCCTCTCCTTTCAGCTCCCTCATACCTCCTCTCCCTCCAGATCCATTCTCTCTCCCTTTCCCTTCAGAAAAGAACAGGCCTCAAAGGGACAACAACCAAACCAGACAAAAACAAACAAACATTCAAAAACAATCAAGACAAAGCAAAAGCCCTCAACAAAGTTGAGCAAGGCAACCAAATAAGGGGAAGCACGGGGCTGGGAGTGTTTGTACAAGGTCCTCTGCATATATGTTGAGTGTTAGCTTGGTGTTTTTGTGGGACTCCTATCAATGGGAGCTAGTGTTTCTCTGACTCTTTTGCCTTTTAGGACCTTTTTCCTCCTAATAAAAATGCACGATTTTAAGAAGCCCCTATTCTGAAGCAGATGAAAAAGTAATAGTTATTTTCTGATTCTTCTCATATAATATGTGATAAGATTAAAACCAGTGTTCTTTTTTTAAATTTTGAACCAAAATTATTTATTAAGAAGTAAAACCCTAACATTAGATGGCTCTCATTTGTGAGATCCCTCTGACTTATTAAATTCGATATTTAATTATTTACATTTCAGATGCTATCCCTTTCCCCAATTCTTCCCCCTCCCCAATTAACCCCTGATCCCATCCCTCCTCCTCCTTTTTTTGCTTTCCTTCCTTTTAAATTACATACAAGTATTAAGGTCAGTACTTGGTTGAGGAACTAGCAATACAATAGATGCAATAGTCAAGGAACGAGCAAGACAATAAACCCAGATAGTCAAAGAAAAAGCAGGACAATAAACAGAGTCCCATGATCACTATTTCTAAAGGCTTATCAGGATGACCAAACTATATGAGCCTACTTCCCTGTCCTAACCCAAAGTCATTTTCATGCCTGAAGCCTACTTCTTTGTTCTAGCTTAAAATTTAGATTCATGACTGTAATTACTTTTTTGTTCTATCCTAAGATTTAGAGTCCTGCTTGAAATTACTTCTTTATTGTAGCCTAGGATTCAGATTTCTGCCTGTAGTCCATTTCCTTGTCCTTGGCCAATGTCAGATTCCTGCCAGGCAGCCCCCAAAGCTTTCTACATCTCCCATTTTTTTATTACATAAACCAAAATGAGCCTATCTTAGGTGGTTCTGACAAGAATTCCTTCCTTACCCATTGTGGAATATGCATTATCAAAAGCAATACACTTCTCTCTTAGGTTGGTAAGGCTCTGTGCATAATCTTACCCATCCTTGGCTTGCCAACCTGTTAAATTAATAACTCTGTCTGAGGATCCATTTTCAGTTTCAAGGCATGTACTTTGGCTGACAACATGTTGATGTTGTTAGAGACAAGCTTTAACATGATGGCAGGAATAAAAGTATTCCTAGGATAGAAAGGGCTAGCATGATCAAGCTATATATGCCATTCTTGAGGGTTGACCAAACTGAAATACAGACAACAAGCCATAGATAATTTTATCACCATTATCTGCAGCATCAAAGCTCAGCTGAGCAGCATTCTTTAAATTCATAATCTCACTATGCAAAGTTAAAACATCCAGAGAGGTGTTAGAATTATGCCAAATACCCTACAAGGGTCTTTAAACTTTTTTCTAATTATAATGACTATCATTGTAAATTTTAGAAATAACACAACTCTAATGGTATTTGGCATGACACTAGAGATGACTCCTAACTCTTAAACCCTGAAATTCCTTCCAATAATTTGAATAGGATATAGAGCATCAATCCATTGTTCCACACACCTATATAGATCCTCTTGTATACTCAACAAATTAGTAATTTTTTTTTTGCTAAATGATTAAAAAAGTAGCTGTCATAACTTCTTGTGTAAAAGCTATTGCAGAAGCAGTAGTGCTAGCAATTAATGCAATTGAAGCTGTTACACCAGCAATAATCAAGCCCACTACCCTCTTGCTTCTGCTTAAAGCCTAACTCACTTCTTCTAGCACTTGCAAGCTTTTTTCAGAAAATCAAGGTTTATAATACTTAGGGCAGTAAGACAAAAGCTGGTTGATAGATCCCAGTAACAGACATGCCAGGTTTCAATACACTAACACAATTAGAAAGTATACAGTCAATGCAACTTACAATACATACTGTAGAAGAGACAAAAGAAATTTTAAATTGACAATGAAAAAAGCCTTAACACATGTGCTAACACATGTTTGAAATCCAGATCCTGTCCCAACTTTATCTCTTACTAACATAACATCATAGAAAACTGAAGCTAGTTTTCATATATGTCTCTGAAAATGTTCAGAAGCAGACTTCTAAATGAAGACTGTTATTTCCAATATTGGATTGATTTCTAGACCAGTACAAGATTTGTCCAAATAACTTTAAGAAAAAAACTTCTCTTTCTGATTCTCTGTTCCACAAGGTCTAAAATCTTGAGACAAGGGAGCTTGTCCGATCAGGATATAGGCAAGCAAAGGTGGGTCAGGAACATATGTCCAATGTAGCTTCCCATCATCCTTGTTAGGGCACTCAGCAAGCTCACAGGTCAGCATCATTCTTTGTCTCAGCAACAGCATGTCTCACCAGTCATTCTAGCAGCCACCATGCTTCAGAATGCTGCAGAAAAACAAAAAAAAACCAAAAACATGTCCTCTTCCCCATATTAGATACCTGGTCAGGATCATGACATATGCCAGTAAGTGGATCCTTCCTTTTCATGTAGGCATAAGTATGTCTAGTTGTAGGGTGCTATAGACACTCAACAGAAAGTTCCTTGGCATCCAAATTTTTAAAAAAAATTAAAATAAAAGAGCATGATTTAAATAAATTTGTGGTGTATGAGGATATACCTCCCCTTTTTTATTTTATGAAGGTATTGTTTTAAAGTTCCATGGGCCCCTTCCCCAATACCTTGTTCTTGAGGATTAAAAGGAATTCCCGTAATAAACTGTTTACAAAAAGTCTCACCTGCTCGACTACAATTGCCAGCTACATTTTCTGTGTTTTTTTAAGTTGGATATTTTATTTATTCATCTTTCAAATATGATCCCCTTTCTCCATTCCCCTCCAAAACCCCCTATCCCATTCCCCCTCCTCCTACTTCTATGAGACTGTATCCCATCCACCCATTCCTGCCTCCCTGCTCTTGAATTTCCCAACAATTGGGCATCCAGCCTTCCAGAGAACAAGGCCCACCTCTCCCATTGATGTCTGACAAGGACATCCTCAACTACCTATACAGGTGGACCTGTGAGTCCCTCCTTTTGTGTTCCCAAGCTGGTGGTTTAGACCCTGGAAGCTCTGGTTGGTTGGTATTGTTGCTCTCCCCATGGGGCTGCCAGCCCCTTCAGCTCCATCAGTCTTCTCTCTAACTCCTCCATTGGGGACCCTGTGATCAGTTCAATGGTTAGCTGCAAGCATCTGCCTCTGTTTATGTCAGGCATTGGGAGAGCCTCTCAGGAGACAGGTATGTCAGGCTCTTGTCAGCATGCACTTCCTGGCATCCACAACAGTGTCTGCATTTTGAGACTACACATGGGATGGATCCCCAGGTGGGGTTGCTTCCAGACAGTCCCTCCTCCAGTCTCTGCTTGGCACTTTGCCTCCCTACTTGCTCACGTGAGTATTTTGTTACTCCTTCTAACAAGGATCAAAGTGCCCACACTTTGATCTTTCTTTTTCTTGGGCTTCATGTGGTCTGTGACTTGTATCTTAGGTATTGTGAGCTTTGGGGCTAATATCTCCTTATCAATGAGTGCACACCATATGTGTTCTTTTGTGATTGGGTTAACTCACTCAGGATGATATATTCCAATTCCATCTATTTGCCTAAGAATTTTAGGAATTCATTTTTAATAGCTGAGTAGTACTCTATTATGTAAATGTATCACATTTTCTGTATCTATTCCTCTGTTGAAGGACATCTGGGTTCTTTCCAGCTTCTGGCTATTATATATAAGGCTGCTATGAACATGCTATGAGCATGTGTCCTTATAAGTTGGAGTATTTTTGGGTATATGCCCAGGAGTTGTATAGCAGAGTCCTCAGGTATTACGTTCAATTTTCTGAGGAACTGCCAGACTGATTTCCAGAGTGGTTGTACCAGCTTGCAATCCCACAAACAATGGAAGAGTGTTTCTCTTTCTCCATATCCTTGCCAGAATCTGCTATCATCTGAGTTTTTGATCTTAGCCATTCTGACTGGTGTGAAATGGAATCCTAGGGATATTTTGATTTGCATTTCCCTGATAGGTAAGGATGTTGAACACTTCTTTAGGTACATTTCCACCATTTGAGTTTCCTCAGTTGAGAATTTTGTTTAGCTTCTCCACAATTTTTAATAGAGTTATTTGGTTGTCTGGGTTCTAATTTCTTGAGTTCTTTGTATATATTAGATATTAGCTTTGTATCAGATTTAGGATTGGAAAAGATCTTTTCCTAACCTGTTGGTTGCTATTTTGTCCTATTGACAGTGTCATTTGCTTTACAGAAGCTTTGCAATTTTATGAGGTCCCATTTATCAATTATTGATCATAGTGCATAAGCCATTGGTATTCTTTTCAGGAATTTTTCCCCTGTGCCCATGTGTTCAAGGCTTTTTCCTATGTTTCTCTTTTATTAGTTTCAGTGTATCTGGTTTTATGTGGAGATCCTTGATTCACCTGGACTTGAGCTTTGTACAAGGAGATAAGAATGGATCAATTTGTATTCTTCAATATGCTGACCTCCAGTTGAACCAGCACCATTTTTTGAAAATGTTGTCTTTTTTCCACTGGATAGTTTTAGCTTCATTTTCAAAGATCAAGTGACCATAGTTATGTGGGTTCATTTCTGGGTCTTCAATTCTATTCCATTGATCTTCCTGCCTCTCTCTGTACCAATACTATGTAGTATTTATCACTATTACTCTGTAGTACAGCTTGAGGACAGGGATGGGATTCCCCCAGAAGTTCTTTTATTGTTGAGAATAGTTTTCGCTATCCTGGGTTTTTTGCTATTCCAAATGAATTTGATAATTGCTCTTTTTATCTCTGTGAAGAATTGAGTTGGGATTTTGATGGGGATTGCATTAAATCTGTAAATTGTTCTGGGTAAGATGGCCATTTTTACTGTATTAATCCTGTCCATCGATTAGCATGTGAGATCTTTCCATCATCTGAGATTTGCTTCAATTTCTTTCTTCAGGGACTTGAAGTTCTTGTCATACAGATATTTTACTTGCTTGGTTTGATTCAAACCAAGGAATTTTACATTATTTGTAACTAATGTGAAGGGTGTCATTTCCCTAATTTCTTCCTCAGCCTGTTTATCCTTTGAGTAGAAGAAGGCTACTGATGTTTGAGTTAGTTTTATATCCAGTCACTATGCTAAAGTTGTTTGTCAGGTTTAGGAGTTCTCTGGTGGAAGTTTTGGGGTTACTTAAGTATAATATCATATCATCTGCAGATAGTGAAATTTTGACTTCTTCCTTTCCAATTTCTATGCCTTTGACCTCCTTTTGTTTTCTAATTGCTCTGGCTAGGAGTTTGACTACTATATTGAATAGGTAGGGAGAGGGTGGGCAGCCTTGTCTAGTCCCTGATTTTAGTGGGATTGCTTCAAGTTTCTCTCCATTTAGTTTGATGTTGGCTACTGGTTTGCTGTATATTGCTTTTACTATGTTTAGGTATGGGTCTTGCATTCCTGATTTTTCCAAGACTTTTACCATGAAGGAATGTTGAATTTTGACAAATGATTTCTAAGCATCTAGTGATATGATCATGTGGATTTTTTTTCTTTGAGTTTGTTTTTGTAGTGGATTACATGATGGATTCCTGGGATAAAGCCTACTTGACCATGATGGATGATTGTTTTGATATATTCTTGGATTCAGTTTGCAAGAATTTGAGTATTTTTGCATTGATATTCATAAGGGAGATTAGTCTGAAGTTCTCTTTGTTTGTTGGATCTTTGTGTGTTTTATGTATGAGTGAAATTGTGGCTTCATGGAATGAATTGAGTAATGTTCCTTCTGTTTCTGTTTTGTGGAATAGTTTGAAGAGATGTGGTATTAGGTCTTCTTTGAATGTCTGGTAGAACTCTGCACTAAAACCACCTGGTCCTGGGCCTTTATTGGTGGGGAGACTTTTAATGACTGCTGCTATTTCTTTAGGGGTTTGGGGACTGTTTAGATGATTTATCTGCTCCTGATTTAATTTTGGTAACTGGTATCTGTCTAGAAAATTGTCCATTTCATCCATATTTTCAAATTTTGTTGAGTACAGGCTTTTGTAGCAGGATCTAGTGTTTCTGTTTTTTTTTTTTTTTTTTTTTAATTTCCTCAGTTTCTGTTGTCATGTCTCCCTTTTCAGTTCTGATTTTATTAATTTGGATACTGTCTCTCTGCCCTCTGATTAGTCTGGCTAAGGGTTCATCTACCTTTTTGATTTTCCCAAAGAACCAGCTCCTGGCTTTATTGATTCTATATATAGTTCTTTTTGTTTCTACTTGATTGATTTCTGCCTTGAGTTTAATTATTTCCTACCATCTATTCTTCTTTTGTGTGTTTGCTTCTTTTTGTTCTAGAGCTTTCAGGTGTGTTGTCAAACTTCTAGTGTATGCTCTCACCAGCTTCTTTTTGTAGGCACTTAAAGCTATGAATTTTTCATAGCACTGCTTTCATTGTGTCCTATAAATTTTGGTATAGTGTGTTTTCATTTTCATTAAATTGAAAAAGTCTTTAATTTCTTTATTCTTCTCTGACCAAGTTATCATTGAGTAGAGGGTTGTTCAGTTTCCATGTATATATGGGCTTCCCATTGTTTTTGTCATTATTGAGGAGCAGTCTTAGTCCATGGTGATCTGATAGGATACATGGGGTTATTTCAATTTTTTGCATCTGTTGAGGCCTGTTTTGTGACTAATTATATGATCAATTTTGGAGAAGGTGACATGAGTTGCTGAGAAGAAGGCATATTCTTTTGTTTAGGATGAAATGTTCTATAGATATCTGTTAAATCCATTTTGTCATAACTTCTCTTAGTTTCACATGTCTCTGTTTAGTTTCTGTTTTCATGATCTGTCCTTTGCTGTGAGTGGGGTGTTGAAGTCTCCCACTATTATTGTGTGAGGTGCAATGTGTGCTTTGAGCTTTAGTAAAGTTTCTTTTATGAAAGGGGTGCCCTTGTGTTTAGAACATAGATGTTCAGAATTGAGAGTTCATCTTGGTTGACTTTTCCTTTGACAAATATGAAGTGTCCTTCCTTATCTTTTTTGATAACTTTCAGTTGAAAGTCGATTTTATTTGATATTACAATGGCCACTCCAGCTTGTTTTTAAAGACCATTTGCATGGAAAATTATTTTCCAGGCTTTTAAACTAAGGTAGTGTCTGTCTTTGTCACTGAGGTGTGTTTCCTGTATGCAGCAAAATGCTGGGTCCTGTTTAAGTATCCAGTCCTTCAGTCTATGTCTTTCTATTGGGGAATTGAGTTGATTGAAGTTAAGAGCTATTAAGGAAAAATGATTGTTGCTTCCTGTTATTTTTGTTATTAGTGGTGAAATTATTTTTGTATGACTATCTTTTGGATTTGTTGGAAGAATATTACTTTCTTTCTCTTTCTAGGGTATAATTTCCCTCCTTGTACTGGCCTTTTCCCTATATTATTCTTTGTAGTGTTCGATTTGAGGAAAGATAATTGTGTAAATTTCTTTTTGTCATGGAATACATTGGTTTCTCCATTATGGTAATTGAGATTTTTGCTGGGTATAGTAGCCTAGGCTAGCATTTGTGTTCTCTTAGGGTCTGTATGACATCTGTCCAGTATTTTCGGGCTTTTATAGTTTGTGGTGAGAAGTCTGTAGTAATTCTGATAGGTTTGTATTTATATGTTACTTGACCTTTTTCCCTTACTGCTTTTAGTATTTTTCTTTGTTTTGTGCATTTGGTGTTTTGATTATTATGTGTCTAGAGGTATTACTTTTCTGGTCTAGTCTATTTGGAGTTTTGTAGGCTTCTTGCATGTTTATGGGCATCTCTTTCTTTATGTTAGGGAAGTTTTCTTCTATAATTTTGTTGAAGATATTTACTGGCCTTTAAGTTGGCAATCTTCACTCTCTTCTATACCTATTATCCTTAGATATGGTCTTCTCATCGTGTACTGGATTTCCTGGATGTTTTGGGTTAGGAGCTTTTTGCATTTTGCATTTTCTTTGACAGTTGTGTCAATATTTTCTTTGGTATCTTCTACACCTGAGATTCTCTCTTCTATCTCTTGTATTCTGTTGTTGATACTTGCATCTATGATTCCTGATTTCTTTCCTAGGTTTTCTATCTCCAGGGTAGTCTCCCTTTGTGATTTCTTTATTGTTTCTACTTCCATTTGTGTGTCCTGAATGGTTTTGTTCAATTCCTTCACCGGTTTGGTTGTGTTTTCTTGTAATTTTCTAAGGATGTTTGTGTTTCCTCTTTAAGGGCTTCTACCTGTTTACCTGTGTTCTCCTCTATTTTTTTTGAGAGTGTTATTTATGTCCTTCTTAAACTCCTCTATCATCATCACAAGACGTGATTTTAAATCTGAATCTTGCTTTTCCAGTGTGATGAGGTATTTGGGACTTGCTATGGTGAGAGAACTAGGTTCTGATGATATCAAGTACCCTTGGTTACTGATGCTATGTTCTTGTGCTTGCCTTTTGCCATCTGATTATCTTTAGTGCTACCTGCACACACTATTTTTGACTGGAGCCTGTCTTTCCTTTTATCTTGGTTGTATCAGAACTCCTCAGAGTCCAGCTATCTCTGTGATACTGTGATCCTGAGATCCTGGGTGTAAGCGCTCCTTGGAGTCAGGCTGCCTCTGGGATCCTGAAATCCTGGTGTGACCAATCTTCTGAGATCCTGTGATCCTATGGTCCTATGTTCCTGATCATGTTAGAGCTCCTGGAAGTCCAGCCCCCTCTGGGTTTTGTGGGATTGTGTGCAGAGATTACATTCAAGTTCTGCTCAGTGCTCAGGTGCAGACCAGAAGGAACTGGTGCCTTTGGCCAGGAGTCGGCTCCTGGTTGCCAATGGGTCCCAGTTATTCCCTGTTTGGGGTGGGTGTTGCTGCCTCCTTGCCTAAGATCCAGATAGAGCTCCTGGAAGTCCACCCTCCTCTGGGATTTGTGGGTGCAGACACTCAAGATCTGCTCAGTGCTCAGGCACAGACCAGAAGGAACCAACCAGTGCCCCTGGCCAGAAGAGTTCCTGGGTCTCCATGGGTCCCAGTTATTCCCTATTTGGAGCAGGTGTTGCTGCCTCCTTACCTAAAATCCTGGGGGGGGGGAGAGCGGGAGCTCCTGGGAGTCTAGCCTCCTCTGGGTTTTGTGGGATTGGGTGCAAAAACCAGTGTTCTGTCAGTTATTATCAGAATACTTTATATCCTACAATAAAAAATCTCTAAACATCTTACAAAAGAAAGGAACACTTAAATTTTATGTGTGTGTGTGTGCGCATGCGCGCGCACGCACATGCAGGTGTAAAAGTGGGGCATGCATACAATAATTCAAATAAAACAACCTTTAATTTTTATTAATATGCAATAATTTAAACCTACCACTCTAGATGATATCATCCACAGCATATCAAACAACTAAAACCATCCATCTCAACTTAAGGAATTGACAGTCTTCTTATAATTGCTTCATGCTGAAATGGGGAGAAGAACTCCTCTTTGGGGATCCTGGGGGGGATACTGGTTAATCAGAAACAAAACTAAACTAAACAAAACCTAGCTGTAGCATTTATTGCCTATATAAATATCTCTCTTCTTATCTAGTCTATGAATACAATCCACGTGCTGTCTGTCAAGTTTATGTGTTGTCTGTCAAGTCCATTATGTATTGTCTAGTCTCTGTGTGGTTGGTCATTTGGGTTAGCCATTTTGAATTAGATTTTCATGCATATTTTGGAAGAAATCAGTAACTGAGACAGTCTGAGAGTGATTCACCTGGGCTGTTTGATTTGAGAAGATATTCATGTCTCAGCTTATGAAAGATTTTCCTTGGTTAGATCTAATTTTTATAAGTTTTGTTAATAACTATATTTTCTCATTCCCTGTAGATACTTAAAGATAACCATGTCCCCATCTTAAAACTACCACAGGTTTTCACTGTAATGTCAACATATCCTTATAGTATATTGTGTTGACCTAGTTCCTCAGTTTTTTCCAAAACTCAGTGTCTCTCAGCTGCCTTTATCACCAACATCAAGAAAATTTAGAGTTAACAAGCCATTATTTAATCTTTTCCTGGGATTTTCACTCTACTTTTTGTTTAATAAGCATCACTTTTAAGGTACAGTTGGCTCTTTCTAAAACTGCTTGTCCCATGGGATTGTGTGGTATACCAGTAACATGCTTTATATTATAATATGTAAAGAATTGTTTCATTTTATTGGATACATATGTGGAGGCACTATCAGTTTTGATTTATGAAGGTATCCTCATTATTTCCAATAAGTGTATAATAACATAATCAGCCTTCTCAGAACTTGGAGCAGTTGTCTATGGAGAAACCCTAAGTATGTGTCAGTGGTATTGTACATATACCTTTGTTTTCCAAATTCTGAAAAAATGAAAAACATGTTTCTGCCACATGTCATTTTTTGGTACCCCTAGGGTTTCTACCAGCTTATAATAGAATCTGGTTGTATAGAGAATACATAGTACATTTTTTATTATTCCTTTTGCATGTTGCCAAGTGATGGAAAAATTTCCTTAAACCTCTCCCATTAATATGTTGTTTTTCATGAAATTTTGAGAGTTCTAACATATTTCTTAGTAGTAGTTGGTCAATTTCTTCATTTCCTTGAACTAATGGACCTGACAAACCGGTATGAAACAGATTTTGAGTAATATATAGTAGATTATGAATAATATATAACATATAATAGATGGTTCTTACTTCTGATGGCTTGCTCCAATTGTATAAATAATAAGGTTAATTGTGAGTAATTAGGTACAAATTAAGCAGTCTCTATATGCAAACCAACTCTGTCTGCATACAAAGAATCAATGATTATGTTAAGAGATTCAAGATAATATAAGGATTGTATATAATTTTAAATGTTAAACTGATGTATATGGACTTTTGACCAGCTTGTTTATTTTGTCTGATTTATAATCTGTCATTCCCATCTCATTTGCATCCCATACAAAACGTTGGTGTCTTTGGAACTGTATCCTCTTAACAATACTTTGAAGAATCCAATTTAGTTCTTTTTATAATTGTATACATTTGCTTTTCAGATATTTGTTATTAATTTCACCCAAGTAATTACTACACACTCTTTGCCAGTCTTCATTGATTACTAATAATGACATAATCTCAGCATTTGTAAAAGATACTATGTTGCAGAATTCAATTATTGCTACTCTAATCAATATCTTGACATTGGCAGTGTCTGTGTGTGCATTCCTTACTACCTGGCCCAATGTTCTGAGATGCTGAATAAAAGACACACACATGCAGACTTTATATTTTAATATGCTTTTAACAGCTCAAAGGCTGAGCCAGTTCCTAACCTCGATGTGGCTAAAACACTCCCCTCTGATATTCCTGAATTATTACTTACTAAAATCTATATTCCTTCTTTTTAGCCCTAGACCCAGTTGGCAGAGGCTCCCTGGGGCTACTCTTCCTGGCCCTTACATGTCAGCTGTCTCTCTGTCGTACACCTCAGATATGATGTCTCCTCTTCTTCCTGACATGACAACTATATTCCGTCTTCCTGCTTCTTCAGTCCTATACCTAGTAATCCTAAATTCCTGTCTTCAACCTGTCAGAACTGCTAGAATGAATTAAATATTAGTCAAATATATAGGAAGCACAAAAAAAAAAAAGCTTCCAAACTTAATTGGAGAGAAAGCTGGCTGCCTGGATCCCCTATATTCATTATAATATATGAGCATCTATCTTCAGGCAAGAACCATCTGATAGACCTTAAGTGAAGCAGGAATTCTAAAAGACTAGCTTTCCCTGGCAGATCTAAGTTGTTGACTATCCCATATAATGTGTCCTTTCCTGGACAGTATTACTTTGTCTAAAGATGAATTAGGGTGATTCTTGACAAGTATCTACCTTGTCACAATTGGAGCAACTCTATACGGAGGTTATGACGTTCAATATCTTCTTTGAACTGTGAAGGGGGTACTATGAGCAGACATGTCTCCTCATCAAAAGATCTAGTAATAATGAAATGATTTTAAATGCCATATTCTGTGGATTTCTGATGCTTTTGAAGACTCTCTCTATACAGTCAGTATATCTGAACTGTTAAAACTTGACTACTCTTAGCTATTTCTACTTGAACAAATTGAGAACACTTTAGTATAATTAAATCAGAACCTAATATAACAATGAGTTTACTATCTGGTCCTTAATTTCTATTACATAATCATTCTAAACAGTTTCCAATAGCAGCAATTAGAAGGACTGGATCTAAGTGATGTATTCTTAAATGAGTTCCTTAGGCACAATGCCTTTATAAGAGTAACAAAATTAATTTTAAATTTTGTATTAATATACAAAGATTAATACCAATAAAAACCTTAAATCTGTATCAATATATAAATTCTGTGCACATATAAGAAATTCAATTTTGCATGAAATATAAAGATTTCTACAAATGTGAAATAATGGCTATACAATGCTTTATTTAAGAATAAATATAGTAATCCATCATATATATCTAATTTCTAATAATATTGCTCTATCCCCCTTTTTCTTTTCAATTCCCTTCCCATTACCTAAGAAAGAAAAGACAGAGAAGAGGAAAGGAATGACAGAAATCCCCAAGCATAAGCTCTTTAATTAGTTTCCTCCCTGTGCAATATTATGACCATTTACAAATTATTCCTTAAAATGACAACCTATCTACAATTTATAAAATAATCATAACCAGACACTCAAACCTGAGAATAGGAAAGACAATTTTCCATGGGTTCTTCCTGCTGAATATGCACAATGTAACGTCTATATATACATATATAGGTATATACATAGACATACACACTATATATAGAGAGAGTAGGGACGGGTAGGAAAATTGAAAAAATTGATTAGAATTAAGAAAACTAACTTTAGCATTTGTTATCCAGTCTCTGCTTAGAATGTTCTGGGCTTGACTGAAGTTCTGACTGGATCTGTCTGAAAGGCTGGATGAACCAAGGTCATTGGGAATCACCAACTATTCCTGAAGCTGTTTTGGGAGCAAGAAAACAGCTTCGGGAGGCAGAGAGCTAGAACAGCATGTCATTTCAGTGTCCCTGACAATGTATCTTATCAGACCTAGACATTCTGCAATATATGAAGCTTACAAACACGTTTTTAGTACTGTATAGATATTTTTATGGATTGTGCAAGGTGCACAGATCAGTAAGGATCAATTTTTTTGCTCCTTGTTTGAGCATCTAAAAGACAACTGTTTTTTTATGAGTTAATTTGACTAATAACCAATATTAATAAATCCTCATTCATGTCATATGAAGGATGGTACTATGAATCTTAAAAAATTCATAACCAACAGGATTTATTTGCTATTTTAGCTAAAGTTTTGGCTAGAGATATTTTTATATCTAAGCCAGATTCAGGACTGTTCTGATGTAGAGGAATCATCAAATCATGTTCTGTCCTGTTTGTCTACTTGAAGTATTTTTTGTCTGTAGCCAAGATCTTCAGGGGGTCTCCACTATCATATCTAATCCATATCACTTTGGAAGGGGTCCAAAGCCTTTTCTTCTTTCCTGTTAACAAAAATACAGAGCCTCTCTACCAATAAAGCATATCCTTGGTCCAGCAAACCCCAAAATCATTCAAATTAGCAGCCTCCTTTTTCTTTAAGTCTGCTCTTTTTGGACCTCTCTCACAGAGGACTTTTAATACTATAACCACCAGACTTATAACCACCTGCATTTTGATAATTAAAACAATTCAAAGGCATTAAAGTAATCTAAGTAATTATTATCCATTGAGACAGGTGCTCTGTCCCATTTCCTGCCTTTGTTCTTATACAAGATCAAAGGTTAAAGTTACTACTGTCTGTTGAGATAGAGACCTTGCCCTATTCTCCTGCCCTTGTTCCTATTTAACTTCAAGTAAATTTCCTTCTATTTAATGTGTATGCTGAGGGAATTGCTCTGAATTATTTCTAATGGTTGCTGCACAAAAATAGACATAAAGTTGGACTATTTAACATTCCCATGGAAGTAACTTTCTAGTGGTATCTCTTTAGTGGATAACTATTATTCAAGGTAGGTATTGAGAAAGCAAACCTTTCCTTATCCTGCTCATGCTAAGGGTATTATGAAAAAAAGGTCTTTAAGTCAATTATTATTATTATAGGTCATGATACCAATAACAAAGATGGTAAAGGAAGTCCAGGCAATAAAAGATCATTGGTTAAATTACTTTGTTAACTACTCTTTAATCCAGCATCATACACTATTTTCTTTATTTCTTTTTACAACAAACACTGGAAATTCTATGGCATATCCATGTCACTTTGGCAGACTCACTATATGTTGAGACTCAACTGCCCTGTACCAGCTTTTCAAGTGCCTCCAGTTTTTCCTTTGTTCTGGGCCATCTCTTGTCATACAGATTTGTTTGATACAATTTTAGGGGCAAGGCTGTTGATACATCAACAGTGTCCCCATTTATAAATTTAGAAATTCAATTCCTGTTGATTTTCTGGTTTTGGATCATGGGCACAACTTGTAATTTTTCTCCATCACCCAGGAACATATAAATATAACACTTAATTTCCTCATCTGCGGTCCCTCAAATTGCAGGGTTATAAATTTGGGTACCCCATTATTGTTAAGGATTCCTTCCACATAAATTTATGGGTATGTCAGACACATAAGGTTTCAACTTTCCTGCTTGCCCTTCTGGTCCCACACAGTTAATCCATTAGATACTTACACCTGATAATTTATCAATTTCTATAAACTGTGTAAACCTTCTGAAGTGGCCAATCTGGATTCCAATACTTGGGGGAATGTATACTAACATCAGTTCCTCTATCTACCAAACTTTCTATGTCAACACCTTTCATTTGTACCATTAATTTGAGTCCCAGATCATTAATCATTGTTGGCCAGAACACATGTTTTTCCAGTACTCCAAAAAGCTCTATCCTTTCTAGTACAGCACCCTTAACCTTAATGTAAGGAAACAACAACAATTTCTTCCTTGCTATCCCCATCTACTATACTGGGATGCACAGTAAGTCCTTAAGACATTAACCCACTTCTTCTCAAGATTATTGCCACTGTTCCCGAGGGTTTAGGACCATACACACCAGTGGTTAATTTGTAAAAATCAACTTTGGGGAATGGGGTGAGAGGCATATCGTGGTCAGATCCAAAGTTACATTCTCTTCTACAGCATCTATAGATCAGAAATACTTAGTTTTGATTTTCTTTCCACTTGATACTTTCTGTATGACCAAAGCAAGATGGCTCACATTGTTTCTGGGGGATAATGAACTGACAGACACTTTTGTTTCTGATGGCAAGAGGATACCTCATATGTCTCTTTTGGACCAACAATCCTTTGACGGTGTTTACCCTTTCCACAGCAGCTACAATACCCTGGAAACCTTTGTGGTTTACAATAACCAGAACTTGCTTGTTACCTTCTATGAACACCATATTTCCTAGAGTCAACGCACCTGCTATTTTGAGTTCTGAATCTTCTAACCTTACAGTTTCTTTGGAAATGGCCAAATTCACCATAATTGAAACATAAGCATTTTGATTTCCGAGACTTCTAGCTATGGTTTGCCTATGATATTAGCATGATGCTCCTGATAATCAACACCAGATGTCTCTCTTTTTCATTCATCTCTTGGGACTCTTCATGCTTTCAACTGTCTGACTGCTCTCTTACATTCAGCATTTGTGTTTCAAAGGTCCAATATTTCTATCAATGACTGTTGGTTTCAGGCTCCATTCACATCTCAACCCAATCTTTGTAAGAAATTGTGAATGTTTCTATGGGTCCCTGTATTACCTTCATAAATGAGGTAGATTTTCCCCTAACTCCTCAATTATATCATAGACTCTTTTTTTTTTTTTTGTTTTGTTTTTTTTTGTTTTTTGAGGATTTTGTTCTCTTGTATATTTCCCATAACCCTTCACAAGCCAATTGGGCATTAGTAACATTTATCCCTTTTGCCATATTCTGTAGTTCTATTTTTGTGGCTTCGTGCCTCCACCACAATAACCACTGTAATTGTTGTCAAGCTTCTAGAACAACTGACACTAATCTCTTCCAATCTCAGGGAACAATCCTATTCTGCATAGCTCAAATATTTAACATTTCTTTAACAAATAGAGAGTGTAATTTATACAAAATCATGCTTCTTTAAAATGCCTTAGATATATCATTTCTATCAAATGCCAGGTCAACTCTGATAGACAAAACTATCATCAGTATCAAGCATATGATGCACAAAGACTGGGAAGGCTAAAGGTGCCTGTGGAGGCCCAAGCAAATTCTTTGGTGATATCTCAACTGAACACTATCTCGTTGTACCTGTACAGTTTCCTTCTCTTCCCAGTCCCAAGTTTAATGGAATTCCTTTAGGCATCTGTCAGAGAAAGTGTGTGAAGTAGGGCGAAGTGGCAGTTTATCTTCCAGCCTATTTTGCTTCCCTTTTTCATCATGTGGTACAGTCCTAGTCTCAGACATCAAGCCTGAAGCCTCTCATTCTCCTTCTACTGGCTTGTTTTGCTTCCAACACCCTTCTGCCTCTATTAGCAAAATCTAATTGCTTACCCAACTTTGCAATCTCCTCTAATATAAGAGAATTGTCAGCTTTCCCTCCAGTCTTTTCCAAAAGACTATATGTAGAAATCACAGAACAAAGCAAACAAATCCCTTGTCAGGGACAAGGTAGGAGACTACCTAGTGGCAGTAACTGCTATTTTGCTAACCTTTTTAAAGAACATTGCTAAGCAGTCATAACCTGACCTTTCCCCTACCACATATAAAGCATAATTATACATGACTAAGTGTCACCTTTAGGCTTAGATTTTTCAAAATCTACTTTAATAAGGGTTCTCAAATTCTTTGACCCCTCTTCTAGGTAGGGGAGAAAAAATGGTAAGAGAATAAGGGTAAGAGAATAAGAGAAGCAGGTAGGGGTTGTAAACATGCTTAGGGGTAGTTCTTTGGAACAATTCTAATCTCTGTTTGTCAGGATATCAGCAGTTCAGTAAAGCAGTGTCAGGATACCAAACATGAATCATCAGTAGTGGCACGGTCCAGCACAAACACCCAGGCCTCCATTGATTCAGCATGAGTCAGTGGGAACAACCAGAACTAGCCAGCATGCCTGGAGAACTTCTCTGCCATGCCTCTCAAAATGAGGATTACCAAAGACATGAGACCAATGAAGCATGAAAGTCTAGTTACGCACACACCTCACCACTGTCCACTGAGTCCTATTTATACTCTCTCCAAACAGCACGCATCCTTCCATGAATCTTGCCTCAAAATGCCATATGAGTCTTCATCAGATGACAGAACCAGAAAACTTCCACATCAGGTGCATTTGTTGGAAGGGAGGGCAGTAGTATTTTTTTTCAGTTTGCTTTTACCTTAATTTTTCAGAGAGAGAGTCTCTTCCTGGGATTACAGCTCACTGATTATGTTAACTGATTATAGTAACTGGCTGATGAGTGTTACTCTGGGAACTATCTCTATTGCCCACACTGGGCTGACAAGTACACATCACCAGATCAAGGAAACCAGACAGCATTCATTCTATCATGGAGGGGAAGGAAGATCACAAGCTCCCATCATAATTACAGATTTATTGACAGTTTTTGGCTTCTAATGAAGGGAGAGTCAGTTTTCTTTAAGGATATGGCTTCTGGTAGATCAACCATGTTCCACTAGATACTGTATACCATGAATTGAAGCTAGTGAGTATTTATGAAGGAAATGATAGATAGATAGAAAGAAAGAAAGAAAGAAAGAAAGAAAGAAAGAAGGAAAGGAAGAAGAAAGAAAGAAGAAGGAAAGAAAGAAAGAAAGAAAGAAAGAAAGAAAGAAAGAAAAGAGAGAAAAGAAAAGAGAAGAAGAAAGAGGAAAGAAGAGAAGAAAGAAGAGAAAGAAAAGAGAGAAAGAGAGAAAGAGTGAAAGGGAAAGACAACCATGAAGTTTATGGGCATAAGTAGTTGAGTGTGGATCTGCAAGAAGTTAGTAGAATGAAAATACATTATATTACATTCTCCACAAAATTTTTTTAAAAGTGTTATATAAAGAATCATAGATTCTCGCATGAAACTGAAACTCAAGTCTGTTGTAGTAATTATTTAAAGAGAAAAAAATAATAAAAAAAATAAAAACAGCTGCTGGTCAAGCCGACTATCTAAGCTGCGGAAGCTCTGCCGGTCTCAGGTGCCATGTTTCTCAGCCAGAGGCTACATGCACACCACAACTAGAAATGACCAGCCAGAAACACCAGCCCTGTCAACCATGAGACACCAGCATGGGAGATGACTCTGCCAATTTTCCACGCTGTCTCCGCAAGGCTGGGCATTGCCCAGACCATCCTGCCAACCATGTGGGCCCAGTAAGAAAAATGAGACTCTAATGCTTAAATATTAATCAACAGCTTTATAAGTTTGGTAATGTTCAATAACAAGATGCCCGTACAATCAGAAGTGTACCCCAATACCCAACCTGGATATACCAACTACCTTTGACTGCCAAGGACACGTGAACATCTGCCTCCATTCCCCTCTCTAAACCTTTCTCATCTAGCTCCTCCTCTTCCTTTTCCTTTTCCTCTCCTTACTCCTCTTCTTCCTCTCCTTACTCCTCCCACCTTAGCTCCTCCTACACAAGTCCTACTGCTTGAAAGACAATTGAGATATCTTTCCAGCCCTAAAACATAATTATTAAGTGCTGAAAATTAATCTGACAAGAACTTCAAATTTTTGCCTCCAAAGTGCTCCCTAACTTCACTTCAAGAAATGTTCTATACTGTCAGTTTGTATTGTAAAAGCATGCTAAAAAGATGTCTGGTTAAGCATTTGTATTCTATACACTTAAATATTTGTGGTTAAAATGAGGTATGTAACTCATTTAATATTAGAAAATGAATAAATACCCTTAACCTCAACCTGTGTTTTTCTGATAGCTACCAAGAAGTTTTGACTTCTAAGAATCAACAAAGCACTGGTATCTAAAGAATTAAATATCTTAGTTCCTAAAAGATGAGAGCACCATTGCTATCAGACATTTTGTTGTTTTACCTCTAACTTAAAAATACTATTACTGTACCTAAAACCTCTTTGGACCAAGCATTTTTTTCTGTAGACTTTAATGCTTGCACTGAACACCCAAGCAATTTGTTTAAGTTACATGACCACAAGCTGGTCAAAGGATGTAGAAAAGATAAGACACAAGAGGGGATGGAGAGTACCAATATATGACACATACATGTATGAAGATGTCACAGTAAAATCCATTAATTTGTCCATTTAATATTCATTAATAATTATGGTGAAAACTGTTTTTAATCAATAACCTTATTTTTTACTATTCATAGCAACAGTGATTTTCGAAGTATGTGGAACATAGAAAAAAACGATGAGTTAATAGATGGATGAATAAGCAGAATAATAAACAGAAAATAGCACATTGTTTAACTCCTTAAAGGAATTAATATCTGACATGTGATGTAATATGAATGAGACTTGAAACTATACATATAAAAATGAATCAAAGATAATGTACTCTAAATGATTTTACTTACATGGAAACCCTAGAATAGGCAGATTCACAGGTGCAAATGTACTATACAGCTGATCAACAGTGACCGTTGGACAAATGGGAACACATTATTCAATGGGTTTGGCGTTCTCACTTGCAATGAGGAAGAAATTCTGGAAGGCATGGAGATGGAAGCATACTTATTACTGTATACTTTGTAAAAATAGCTGATGCATTAAATTCTGTTATATAAACATGTGATGTAACAGAAATTGATCACATTTGGCAAAAAATGTGGTTTTTCAGTTTTACATAATCCTTCTTGCTCTTAGAACTATGACTGTACTAATATTGTATACATGTAAATTTAATGATATTATAATAATGACTACATGAAAAGAAAATGAAATTGGAAATTAAAGTTAAGAAAAAATTAAAATTATTTACCTACTAACTTATTTATTTAATTTTAAGTACTACTTTTGTTCATTTTTGTAGATGATTCTGAACCACATGACTTCAACTGTATATTTCAAAATTCATTTATTCATATGTGGATAAAGTTTTACTTTTTTCTTTTTGTAGCTTAGCTTTACAAATGTATTAAAATAATTATAAAACACCATAGAGAATGTTATTTTAAGTTCTATGTTTTAAGAGATTGATTTATTTAATGTTTTCACATGTAACATTAACATTGGTACTTTTTTATAACTAAAAGCAATTGTGAAGCCATCTATAAACTTCCAGAACCTTTTATATTGGAGTCTGACTAAATTACTCAGGTATAGCAATGTTAAAAACCAGGTTCAGCAGCTTTGAGAATCTGCATGTGGTGCTATAATCTGAAATTTCATAACAGTCACTGCTTATTCATGTGCATTTATGGTGGTTTATTTTTAAACATGTTTATTATATGTTCACATTTAAAGCCCCTAGAACAAATCATTTAGTGTCCAGGCCTGCAGGACATTAAACAGGGGCCCGGGGAGATAACCTAAGAGAGAATGAAGAGAAACGGGAGAACACAAGGAACACAGCTTGTCTATAGGCTAATCAAACCGTAAATTTTACTTTTTTACACACAGGTTATATACACAAAAAGGCAGGATGTGGGGAAGGGGATGACAAAGAAGCATAGGTGTTTAGGGGGAGTACAGATATCTTCCAGAACAGAGTGTCAGCTGGATGAAGGTTCAGGAGACAGACCACTATGACTCCGCCTATGATTCACTTGTCTTTATCTAAGTTGGTACTATCCACCAAGGTTACCTATCTACAAGGTCTGTGACTACTCAGGCTTGGCAGCCTTCCACCAAAACTGCCAGTTTACAATAGCTTCTAGGCTTCTGTTTCGGTGTTTTTTCCACAGAGACCCAAGACTTGGTGCTAGCAGGCATGTATGTCGGGCCTATTGCTGATTTTAGGCCTTCAGTGTAAGCAGGGCTGCACCTGACAATTGAGTGTATGGTTTCATAGGATATCTTTAAGAGATTGTTTTCTTAGTGGCATTTATTAGTTGCAAATATGAATGTTTAATCTAGCCCAGTCTCCTTTTTCAGCATAACCCACCAGGTGACCTTCATAAACATTCAAAATAACATTTGCTAATTTCTATAATATATATGATTTGAAAATTATAGCAAGAATCAGATTCCTCTTCATGTTTAACTGGCAAAGGAGAGGCTGCTGAAAGGAGGCTCATCTCTGGGCAGTATTATGAAGGAGAAACAGCAAGTCACACTGATCCCTGTCTCTGTGCAGTGTCACCCTGGTGAATAAGCAGAAAAAATGAGTTATTTTCAATAAGAAGCTCTATAGCAGTTGCATATTTATATAAAAAAAAATATGAATCATAGCTCCAGTCTTACACTATGCCAGAAATATGGATCATGAAATTTACATTTGAAGAATATTCAAAAAATAAAAATAGTGATTCTCTGTGCATTACTTAAGAATAAATAAAAATGCCTTATATACAGAAAGCACCTAACATAAAACAGTGTGGGGTGGTGGGCTGTGAGAGGCAGCTGGGCGCCTGGACGAGCACAGGCCTTGAACCCCGAACCCTCATCAGAAGGCAGGTGTTCGGCTCTGCTCCTGGGCCCTGGTTCCTTTCATTTAGTTTCAACCCTTCACAGTCCCTCCACAGAGAGGTCTATGGGCATCAGGCATGAGGAACAGTGCCTCAGGCTCTCCCACATGTAGATGAGGCATCTCCAAGCTCTCAGACCAAGTCAATAGGCATTATCTGCTGCCAGAGCCTGACCCACCCCAAAAATTGCATATAAGAGCCCTACTCAGGAGAAGTAAAGGTATGTGAGAATCATCCCATTTTCTGAGCATTTCTGTCTGAAGAGCTGTAACGCTTGGGAAGAGATTTACTCTCCTGAAGCAACTTCAGGAACCTCCCCTCCTTGGTAGCTAGCCAGAGTCTCACTGGTCCAGGCCAGGCTGGCTCAGTGAGGAGAGACAGGTGTGGCACCTGGGAGTAAATGGGTAGCAACAACGGAGAAGCCGGCAGAGGCAGCAGGGGAGGCAGCAGAGGCAATTCGGCCTCCCTGCTTTCACTCTATCCCCTGCACTTGGCCAGGCTGGAGGTCATCCTGGGACACCCTCTGGAACAGGAAACCACAAAACAGAAGCTTTCAAGGTTGACCAGTTGATATTGGATAACAGACTGCTGGAGAAGATTGTTCCTCCCACACTCAGCTTTTCTGGGGGTGACTATAATTTATTGTGTAGAATTGAAAGCTTCTTCCTGAAAGTCCAGGAGTAGTCTTCATCTACACTGACATTTCATATATATATATATATATTATATATATATATATATATATATATGCACATACAACAACAATTAATGAAAAAGGATGCCATAAATTCAAAAAGAATGAGGAGGATTATATGAGAGAGTTTGGAGGCAGAAAGGAGAGGGGTGAAATGATATAATTATTAAACAATCTCAAAATAAAATAGATCAAAAAGAAAAGTTTGATATAATAACCACTAAGAACTTTTGTTTTCCATAGATATCATTAAAACAATCAAAATACTGTAAAATGTTATATCTGTCAAGGTAGCTCATATTCTAAATATTTAAAGAACCACAAATAAATAAAAGAAAAGAAGAGAAACAATTTAATTTTTAAAAATGAATCAAAATGTATGGGTAGTAGTTTCACAGATGATACTAAGTAGCAAATATGTACATAAAGTAATTAGAAAAATGAAAATTAAAACTACATTTGGATGCCACTAAGCATTGAGCAAAATGTCAAAATAATTGTATGGCTGTCCAAGGATGCATTGTTTATATATTTTAAAATATCTTTTAAATTAAATGGGAGATTGCCTCAGTCAGAAAATATACTAGTGCAAAGCAATTTGAATGACTGACTTGTTCTCTACATACCACCATGAACATGTAGTGGCCATTGGTGAATGAATGACTAACAGCACAATTATACATGCCAACTGGAATTAGACATGTATTGTATGGTTATATTGACTTAGTGCACTACAAAATAAGCATTTGAATAAATAGTTTGAGAGCTGAAGAGAGTAAAATAGATGGAGGGCATATGTTACTTTTGTGGTGTCTTATAAATGCCAGGAGGAAAGAAATACGCAAATTGAAATAAAATAATTTTAATGATTCATTGGTTTTTAGTAATGTATGCCTTCTTGCATTAGACTTTTTCATATGTTGTAAAAGCTAAAGAAAGAGATGATGTTGACATGAAGCAGCAGAAAAGAAATATATCTAAGAAATCTTTAAAACTGCCTTTTATTTAACTGTGAGAAAAAGATTTTACTGAAATTGTTGTAGTAACTTATAATGAAAAGTATGGCTAATTGAGGTACTCAAAATAAATAGCTATTTTAGGGAGCCAGTATTCTTGTGAGAATTAAAGACTGTCTGGAAAGGAACTAAATGTTCATATCCAGAAGTACTACAAAAAGGTGAAACTCCAAATGTCATATCAGCAGCTCTCCTACAGACATGGAGACAATGACCAGATTCTTCATGCTATTCCTGGAATGTCTGCTTTTATCAGTTTCATATTTTGCTATTGTAAAGTTTAAAAATATAAAGAATATTTTTAAGATAACATTAAAGTTCCTAATTTCAAGTAATGCTACTTTATGTTTGCAAAGAGCCTCCTTCTCACTACATTGTACAAAATATAAACATATGTATTTATGTACACATAGAGTCTGGAATCCTGCTGTTAGATGTGGTCAGGTTTTGAGATTTCCTCCCACATCATTCATCTTGGCAGATAGTTAACATCTTTGCTTTGGAACTTTGGCTGCATATCTGAATTCCCAGTGTGATATTTTTAAACTCCGATTGTACAAGCCCCAATCATCTAAATCAGAGACTGTGGTGGCAAACCAGGCTTGATTGTTATTTAGATTTTGTTAACTCTATCTGGTAATTGTACAGTTTAAAAGACTGTCTTGGTGAGCTTGCTGAGTGCCCTGATAGTGGTGAACATATTGGACATATGTTCCCGACCCACTATTGCTTACCTTATACCCCTGATGGGACAGACTGCCTTACCTCAAGTTTTAGAATTTATGGGACAGAGAATCAAAAAGAAAAGTTATAATGACTTTTGTATTGTTCTTAAATGTGAACAGGTATTTGGATTCAATCATGGACTGGTACAGAAATCAATCTAATACTGGAAATAACAGTCTTCATTTGGAAGTCTGGTTCTGGACATTTTCAGAAACATATATGGAAGTTAGCTGCAGTTCTCTATGATGTTATGTTAGCAAGAGATAAAGTTGGGCAGGATCTGGATTTCAATCAAATGTTAGGACATGTGTTAAGGCTCTTTTGTCAAGTTAAAATTACTTTTGTTTATTCTACAATATTTAATCTAAGTTGCATTGATTATAAACCTTCTAATTGTATTTGTGTTTTGAAATCCAGCATGTCAGCTTTGGAAGTCTATCAACCAGCTTTGTTTTACTGCTCTGAGTGTCACAGAACCTTGGTATTCTAAAAATATCTTGCAAGTACTGGAAGAATTGAGTCAGGCTTTAAGGCTTGATTATTGATGGTATAACAGCTTTAATTATATTAATTGCTAGCACCACTGCTTCTGCAATTGCTTTGGCACAAGAAGTTAAGAATTCTTTTTAACTACTTTTTTCTACTTTTGTTAATCATTTTGAAAAAAAAAATTTTTACTAAGTGTTGAATATACCAGAGGATATAGATAGGCATTTGGAAGAATGGATTGATGCTTCTTTATTCTATTCAAATTATTAGAAGGCGTTCAGAATTTAAGAGTAAGGAGCCATCTCAAGTGTCATGCCAAATACTGTTGAATTCCTGGTAGTTCTAAAATTTACAGTGGTAGTCATTATAATTAAGAAAAAGTTTAAAGATATTTGCAGTGTATTTCGGCATAATTCTAACACCTCTCTGGATGTTTTAACTTTACATAGTGAGCTTATGAATTTCAAGAAAGCTGCTTTGATGTGGTAGTACTGCTGATAAAATTACCCATCCTGAAGCAAGTATTTCTATTTTGGCCAAGCTTCAAGAATGGCATATAGAGCTTGTTCATGCTAGCCCTTCTTGTCCTGGGAATACTTTTATTCCTGCCCATCATGTTAAAGCGTGTCTTTAACAACATCAACATGTTGGCAGCCAAAGTACATGGCTTGAACCTGAAAATGGACCTCCAGACAGAGTTATTAAATTAACAGGCTGGCAAGCCAAGGATGGGTAAGATTCTGCACAGAGCATTAACAACCTAAGAGAGAAGTATATTGCTTTTGATAATGCATATCCCATGATGGGTAAGGAAGGCATTCTTGTCAGAACAACCTAAGACAGTCTCAGTCTTTTTAATGAAATAAAAAATGGGGAGAGGTGGAGAGCTTTTGGGGCTGCTTGACAAGAATTTGACATGGGCCAAGGACAAGGAAATGGGCTGCTTTGCAGGAAAATGACTTGGCTAAGGACAAAGAAGTAGGCTTCAGATAGGAATCTGACAGTAAGTGAACAACAAAAAAAAAATACTTTCAGGCAGGAATTTAAATCTTAGGCTAGAACAAAGAAGTAATATCGGGCAGGAATCTAAATTTCAGGAGTAGAACAAGGCAGTAGGCTTCAGACATGAAAATGACTTTGGCCAGGACAGGGAAGTAGGCTCAGATATTTTGGTCATCCTGATAAGCCCTTAGAAACAGTAATCAAGGGAGTTTTCACATAATTGAGTTTAATGCCTTACTTGTTCTTTGACTATTTGTGTTTATTGTCTTGCTTGTTCCTTGACTATTTACATCTATTGTATTGCTAGTTCTTCAACCTAGAACTGACCTTAATACTTGCATGCAATTAAAATGGTATAAAAGCAAAAAGGAGGAGGGGTATGGAATAAGGGGTTTATGGGGGTGGAATTGGGAAAGGGGATGTGGGACTGCGTAAGAGTATCCTGGTTCTTGGCTGGGCATGGGCCTAGAACCCCGAGACTCCAAGGGAGAAACGCAGGAGTTTGGTCATGTCCCCAGAACTCAGGGTCCTAACAAGAGTCCAATCTCCATAGACCTACATTATTCAGTCACGTAGGCCATTACAGCCCCTCCCAAAGTGCACAGGTAGAGGGTGTACTCAGGCCTCAGGCCCTAGAGATTTACATACTAATGAAGGTCAGAGGCGAGCCAATAAACATTCTTCCCCAGAACCTCCCCCTTTCTCCCTTCCTACTTAACTCAGGTCTGCCCTGAGTTTGGGGGGGTACATCCAGATCCATCTACCATCCGCCATGACAATAAACCCTTTGGAACCAAGGACTTCCTTGTTTCATTGGGGCCTGCCAGGCCTGTCGTGCCAAAGGTTCCAGCCTGTGGAACCCCAGACCTTTCTCCTGGATGTGGGACCCGCCCGTAATGGAAGTCTCCAGGCAGCCTCCCCCATGCAGCCCTGTTTTCCCTACAGGAAGGCATCTGAAATATAAATAAATTAAATATCCAATAAAAAAAAGAAGATTGGAAGCCAAAAAACAAAAGAAAACAAAAAAACAAAGAAACAAACAAAAACAAAGATGTGGCCCAGAATTTTGTACTTGAATGTGAGTTTAGATTATGACTTTATAGCTCCTTAGTGTGACTGTGAACATGTAGCAGACCATTTTTATAATCCTTAGATTGTCCAAGTGGAAACTGGTTAATAATTCTGCTTAATATTTGTGTTTGCTAGGCACTAGGGATGCAGGTATAGGGAGAATTCACTCATTTACTATGAGCACAGAGTTCCTGCTCCCTGTAAGTGATTGTTTTTAAACAGGATCTTCTATAGCCCAGGCTAACCTCAAACTCACTAGCCAAAAATGATTTTGAATGCTTGATATTTATGCCTCAGTCTCCTGGGTTCCAAGATTATAGACAGAAACTACAAACCCAGCACTAAGTTATTTACTTTTATTTTTTAATAAGAATCTGTATGTGATGTGCCATAGTAACCTAATTGAAGAAAATTATTTTATATGTGTAGATAAGAGTTAATGTTATAGGATGTTACATAGCTGGCACAGAAGGTAAACATTTTGTCACCAAGCCTCATGGCTTGAGTTCCATTCCTAGACTCAAATAATGGAGAAAGAGAACAAGCCCCTATATTCTGACCATGTATATGCACACATACACCAAAATTAAATGTTTTTAAAAATTGTTCAGTTGCAAATATCTTTGTAATTAATCATCTGCTGCAATAGAAGCTTCTCTAATGAGGGCTGAGTGAGTCCAGTGATCTATGGGTACAGCAATAAGTCATTAGGAATCATTTTATTGCTGCATTCCTTTAGCAGTAGTACTAGGTTTCATGACTTATTTAGTCTCAGGTTCCTGGTTTCATTAACAATGCCAGGTCCCCTCCCTCAAGAGTCAGGCATCTATGCTGAAGAGGAGGGAAAAGGATTTTAATACCACACGGGGTGGATTATTCTATGGAAATGATCTTTACCAGACAGAACAATTTGGATGAAGTACATATAAACTATGGAGACTATGATATCATGCACAAGACCTGTACACATTCATACATCTCAGACAAAATCTAGCACAGAGAAAAACAAGTTGGTGTAAAGTCCCATCTTGATCAAGAAGCTATTGACAATTTATAGCTATTGGAGAGAGATAATTGATTTTCTCCAATAGAATGGTAGTCATTATATCAACCACACCCCAGGGAAGGCCCCATGTTTAGGAGTAGCTGGCTAATATAAATTGGATTCAATGTTTGTATGTGAGTATGTTATATTTTGTTTTCTTGTTTTGGTTTGAGTTTTCTTTTTGTTGAGTGAGAGAAAGAATGTGAAGTTGGTAGGGAAGATCAGGGAGAACTTTTAGGAGAACAAAGAATATTATCTAAATATGTTGCATGAAAAAACATGTAACGAAAACATATTAAATTAACAGTTTACCTTCTCTCTATTTTAATGTGAGAATATATTTTATAGTCCCATTGCAAACATTTTACCAGTCTTAATAGAATTTTTAATATAAGCCATTCTCAAAAGAAAACCAACCAATAGAACTCAGGTATTCAGGTCTCAAAAGGTGTATATTAGAGAAGTTCGTCTTTTGTTATTTTCATCTTTTTACAAATGTATGGGTTTTTGAACTTCAAACATAAGCACTGAATCCACATCATGCCTATCATCCCTACCTCCTCCAACTCCTCCCTTATCTTTTTCCCCCTCCTACACTCATGGTATCTTTTAAAACTTTTTATGGCTACAGAATATGCACACATGTATATACAACCGAATGATTTCATTTAGTCTTGCTTGTATGTAGATGTGTCCATGGCTGTCTGGATGTATCCAGGGCAATGATGCTGTCCATATTGCTTGCCTTGATAACAGTGAATATGTGAGCATTGGACAGATATAGAGATCTGCCCCAAATCAAACAACAACAAAAACAACAACAAACAAAGGAGCAGATAACATTCAAAATTGACTTCAAGGATGCCTTTTATCAATTCACTTTCTACTTTAACATTAATGGACACGTGATTTTATCTAGAATTTGTGAACAAAAGTCAATAAAGAATCTGGAACTTCTACTGATCCTTTTGCAAGGCTGATTAACGGATTACAACTCAGTGACTGTAGGGTGTTTGGAATGTTGCAAGTACAGGGCCAAATTTCTTGTGCTATTTTCAGCCCCGTAAGTAGCTATTATTGCTTTGGTCTGTGTGTGAAATAATATCTTTGTGAATATTATGTAAATCCATTGGAATATACAGAAGACACCTAGCTCTCACCAAGCAAAAGCTAGGAATGATATCAGATAGTATATGAAGCAGAGATTTTCCCACTTCACTTTAATTCACATACCTAATGTCTCCACCAAAGCATTTGAGAAGTGCCTGTCATGACATCCTTTGCTGTTACCGTAAAACCTCATAAAACTCTTGCTATGTTGGAACGTAGAATTTGGTGTAAAGTGAATCTGTGTTCACAGGCTATAGTCACTCATATTTGATGCCAAAATAAACTATATCTTACCTTCTTTGAAAAAAAAATAGACTGGCCTGAGAATTGAGTTAATGTACAAGTTATACTAATGTAATTCAATGTTTTAAGGAATATGGTTAACCAACTTGTCCAGGTTTTTCCTTCTTCTTTCTCACAGTAATAATTCTAAATGTTAAAATGTGCCAAACACAAACAAGTACATGCATCTAGTATTTAGAAAATTTACTCTGATTTTTATGTAATTTAATATTTCCTAGTCTTCAAGAGTTGGTTAAATGTCTGGAATTTTGAACCTATACTGGTGACTGGCGTGAATGTTCCTAATGTATGGTTATATTTCTAGTCCTCTTCCCTGTGCATAATCCTAATTTATCCATTAGACCATAACAACTTAAAAAGTAAAATTATCTTCATCACACTCTATGTGGCAGATAGCACTGGAAGAATGAATGACTCAATTTAGGAGATTTTCTTTTACTATTTCCTATTTATAAAATTAGTGTATCTTCACTACAGATCATGTCTATTAGGAAAATGATACTGAATTTGTTGATTTCCTTGCCCTTTCTTTCTTTTTTTTTTTTTTTTTTTTTTTTGTTTGTTTGTTTGTTTGGTTGGTTGGTTTTTTGGTTTTTGTTTTGTTTTTTGGTTACTTTCTTGTACTGGATTTCTTGGTAGATTTTGTAGATAAAGATCTTATAACTGCTGACTGACATGGCCAACTCTCTGCATTCATACATTTTTTATCTGTTTTAAAATTGTTTTCTTTTTATTGGATTTTTTTTGCTTATATTTCAAATGTTATCCTCTTTCCCGGTACTCGCCAGACCCCCTTATTCCACCCCTTTCCCCCTACTTCTATGAGGGTGTTTCCCCCACCCACCCACACACTTCTGTTTCCCCGCCCTCAAATTCCCAACTGGAGCATTGAGGCTTCACAGGATCAAGGGCCTCTCCTCCACTGATGCCCCAAAAAGCCATCCTCTGTTACATGTGTGACATGAGTCCATGTGTAGTAGTCCTTGGTTGGTGGTTTAGTCTCTGAGAGCTCTGGTGGGGGGGGGGCGACTGGTTAGTTGATATTATTGTTCTTCCTATGGGGTTATAAACCGCTTCAGCTCCTTCAGTCCTTTCTACAACTCTTCCACTGGGGACCCCCTGTGCTCAGTCCTATGGTTGAATGTGAGCATCCACCTCTGTATTTGTCAGGCTCTGGCAGAGCATCTCAGAAGCCAGATATATCAGGCTCCTGTCAGGATGTACTTCTTGGCATCCATAATAGTGTCTGGGTTTGGTGACATTATATGGAGTGGATCCCCAGGTGAGGCAGTTTCTGAATGGCCCTATCTTCAGTCTCTGCTCCACACTTTGTCTCCATATTTGTTCCCGTGAGTATTTTGTTCCCATTTTTAAGAAGGACCAAAGCACCTACAACATCTCTGACCTCAAGCTGTATTTCAGAACAATAGTGATAAAAACTGTATGTATTGGTACAGAGACAGGCAGGAAGATCAATGGAATAGAATTGAAAACCTCGAAATGAATCCACACATCTGTGGTCACTTGATATTTGACAAAGGAGCTAAAACCATTCAGTGGAAAAAAGGCAGCATTTTCAACAACTGGGGCTGATTCAATTGGAGGTCAGCATGTAGAAGAATGCAAATTGATCAGTTCTTATCTCCTTGTACAAAGCTCAAGTCCAAGTGGATCAAGGACACCACATAAAACCAGATACACTGAAACTAACAGGGAGAAAGTGGGGAAGAGCCTCAGACATAGGAGCACAGGGACAAATTTCTTGAAAAGAACACCAATGACATATGCTCTAAGATCAAGAATCGACATTTTTTTTTCTTTAGACACCAAATATATGGTCAATAAATTTTAAAATGTGTTTTTTTCTTTTTTAAACACATCCATGCAGAGATTTAAGAGGTATGTATCCTACGACAGTCCTTACTGTAAAGTAAGTTTAGACCCAGCATTGTTTTATCTTCCCACAGGCAACTTGTAATTCCTCACTGACCATTTTCATTTTTTCATCATTACTCAACAGACACAAGGATTTATTTCCTTTCTATAACACCAAGTATCGTATGCTGAGTTTCTATACTGAAAGACAATAGTTACATAAATTTTTCTAACTTCTGCTACATCATCTCCTCACTATATATACTCACTATATACAAAAGGTACTCAATATGTATACCCATCATAAAAATGCACTGTAAAGTAAGTTTAGACCCAGCATTGTTTTATCTTCCCACAGGCAACTTGTAATTCCTCACTGACCATTTTCATTTTTTCATCATTACTCAACAGACACAAGATTTTAGATTTTATAATATTAGATTTTATATTTTTATGAAAAACATTTCTTTATAATAATTGTTATTCTTTCAAATTGTTTCTGTTTAATGATTTGAGGTCATATCTTATGTTAACTTTCTAAAATATTTAGTGAGCTTTGGTTTCCTACCTATACTTAAGAGTTGAGTTTTAAAAATCTGATCATGAGCTTTGCATGGCAGGACAGCTTTGATAGACATGCATTCATCATAGAATGAAATGACAGGATTCTTTGGGATATCATTGATATCAATACATTTAAATTTCTTCTGAAATATTTTATAAAGAATAATTTTTACCTCTCTTGTATAGAGGCAGCAATCTAGTTCCCAAAGCAAAAGAATGCAAGAGATTAGTAGAGCTTGGAAGTTACTTACCCAGAAAATGTCCTCTAAACTCAGTAAACATCAGGGCAAAACAAGATAATGTGACTTGACCATATGAATCAGGCAATAAATATCATATGGTGGTGAAGATGAGGTAAAATTGTAGTGCTCAGGAGGATCTAATGGGTGTAGGAAATAGTATTCTCATCTTAGCATCTTAGAAATTAATTTCCATATACATAATATATATATATATATATGATATTTTTAAGAAAAAATCTAGAATAAAAATGAATGTGTAGCCTCCACTAACAATATAATGTAGACACAGAGAGAAGAGAGAGGAAAGAGAGAGAAGAGAGAGGAGTGAGAGATAGATAAACACACACAGAGAAAGAGACAGAGAGAGACAGAGAACACAGAGAGAGACAGAAAGAGACAGAGAGAGGGGGAAGGGGGAGGGGGAGGGGAAGGGGGAGGGAGAGGGAGAGGGGGAGGGGGAGGGGGAGGGGGAGGGGGAGGGAGAGAGGGAGAGGGAGAGGGAGAGGGAGAGGGAGAGGGAGAGGGAGAGGGAGAGAGGAGAGGGAGAGGGAGAGGGAGAGGGAGAGGGAGAGGGAGAGGGAGAGGGAGAGGGAGAGGAGAGGGAGAAGGAGAAGGGTAAGTTCTCCACCAGTGAAGTGAGCCAAATCAAACTAGATTATATTACTTTAAATACAGGTTTATTGGGAAGCTGCTCTCTGGATGTTGAATTCTCTGGCCCCATGGAAGAAGGCCAGAGAATTAGCCAAGGAAAGAGAGAAAAAGAGAGGTTTGGGGGGAGACCAAAATGTCTAGATTATATAAGAAAGAGCCTCTGGGGGAAAGGGCAGCTCAGTCTCCAGGCTGGAAAATTCAGGGTTGAGGACAGGGTATGCCAGGCAGGACTGCGGGATTCTAGAAGAACCTGGAGGCCAGGTCTGCTTTGATATGTAAAATATGCATCTTAGTCACTTGTCCTAGCATCTGAAACCAAGTAACAATATTCTAGGTACTCATTGTACGCATGTTTTCTAGACTGACAGCCAAAATAATAATTGTTGAGTTATTTTCTGTTATAGTATAACATATTGCAAATGCTTTTAAAAGAGGACAATTGTTATTATATAAAGGGGTAAACACACATTTTAAAGTAAATGATAATTAATAGCAATTTTTTCTGTTCTTTTATGTTGACAAAATAAATTTTGTGAGAATAAGTTTCACTTCATATTAACTAAATATCAATATCATATTGTACTATCATATTGAGATGTACAGCTGTCTAAAATCCCTGAAAATCTCTCTCTCTCTTCTCTCTTCTTTCTCTTTGTGTGTGTGCAGTGTGTGTGTGTGTTGTGTGTGTGTAGAGTATAGGAATATTCTTCTATGATGTAGATAGGGAGATAAAAGGGCAATCTCAAATGTATATCCTTGCCTACCACCTTTATAGAACTGGTTTTCCTGCAGTTAACAACCACTACATATGCTGGGCTAGCTGATCCCCTGTCTCCACCTCCCATCTCCCAGTAAAGTCACACTGGAATTACAGAAGGTTTTTATTTGGATTCTGGAATCCAAAGCAAGTGGTCAGGCTTGTGTGGCACTTGCTGAGCCCTGTATGTAGCAAAATATCTTGAAATGCTTTTTAGATTTTAATTTATTTATTCAGTGTGTATGTCCATGGATACATCCATGGAATTACACACAAGTAGAATTCAGAAATAATTTGCAGGAATTGATTCTCTTCTTCTGTCCTATCGATTCATACCCTGTAACTCATTAAATCATCTCACCAACTCCAGTGGAACCATTTGAATTATATTCTGAAAACTCAGCTGAGCAGAAGGATTAGTTGGAAAAGAAAGCCACATACTTGTCTGAGAATCTAAGTGAATTACAAAATTATGGATTTCTTAAGACTTTAATATGAACTCCATCAGTACTCTACACATAAAATATTTACTGGCAAATTCATTGGAAATCATAACAGTGTATGTGTGAATTTTAAAATTAAAATTTAGCATAAAATAGAGCTTTTCATCTTTTCAGGAAAGAGCCAGATGGTCATGTAATGCTTTAACCTGTCATTGCTACCACTGGTCAGTTGTTTAGATTTTTCATTCCGGAGCTGAGCACTAATCCCTCATGTCAACACAAGGGATTCTCTTATGCAATTACGCTTATATATAATCTTCAGATCTATTTATATCTAAAGGTTAAGATCCTCTTAAAATGATTTTTAAATACAGTAACTTTTTACACATACAATAGTCACAGAAGTTAGAAAAAATATTTAAAATAATCACAGAAGTTAACTATATATATGTATAATTACAGAACTTAGAAACTATATCTACTATATTATATATTATATATGATAAAATGTGTTTCAACCCTAATACTATTCAGCATATTTTGTTTAATACATCTATTTTAATATGCTAGTGTGACCACCCCATAATTGTTTTTTTCCTGATTTAATGAATTCTATTAGTGAAAAAGTCCTCAAGAGCAGAAACAATCCCGTAAGTACTCATCTATAAGCACAGTGATTCTATTTAAAGAAAAAGTATGCTAAAGCATGGGCTCAGTACAGACGCACACCATTCTAAATTGATGTATATTTTGAGGAGCCTCTGGAGGGGAATACAGGCACTGATAGTAAAGATGCTAGAGAAGCAGAGGCAAAGCTCTCTCACAAACAGAACCTTCTTTACACTACTCTCTCTCACCCTGTAACAAAATACTACATGAACATTTTTAGTTCTACACTCACCTGCTCTTCTATATAGAACCTGCTTTCTTCCTCGACCTCAATAAAGACATCATCGCTCTATAGTGGCTGATAAGTTGTCTCCCTACTGCTGGTTTAAACTGCATCAGTTAATTATCATTCATTTTCTTGGATGTATGGATATCATGTGCTTGGAAAGTGTTTTTCTTCCCAATGACGGACCCTCTACCATTCTGACAATGCCATTTCTCTTTATTCTTCCTATTTTGTTAAAGGAGATTTCATTTCATTTTCTTATTCTTTTAACCATTCACATATGCCATACAATTCTATTTCATAACCATCCTTCTACAACTCTCAGATTTCAACCACTATAAGCTAGGATCCAATGTTTCCTTAAAAGTAAACTACTTAACTGTTTCTACATCATTGAAGGACATATTAAATTTAACCCATCTTTCTCATTTGCTACAGAATTTATTCAGTCATAAAATGCTCTCAGGACATCACTATGTACTTAACTTGTGATCCACTTTCATTGGGTTTCTGGGTATTGGATTGCAAGAATGGACCACCACTCCTAGCTTTCCTCTTGTGTTTTTATTCACACTGAAATAAAGTGAAACCTGATGTTTTTCTGGTATCAGCAATGTCAAGCACATTCTTACTTAGATTCACAAGTTTAGTCTCCTTTAAAACCAATTGATTTTTGGAATAAAATCTTTTATGAATATTTTCAAATTTCTGCATAGTCTGCATTTTGTGAGTAGAGTATAGTTAACCCAGGTTAAATAATAAGTGAATGGTAGAAATACCTAGAAAATTAAAGATAATGAATTACACTTGCGAGATTTAATGCTATGAAGGGTGTTTATCCCTAATTTTATGTTGAAAAGTAATCCTCAATTTGAATTAAAAAATAGAGTAGTTAGGCAGGTGGCAATTTGTGAGTGTAGAGTGCTCGTGAATGGTATTAGAGCCTTTTCAAAACAGAAACCATCCTGGGTGGGGGGTGAACTGAACTTCTGTGGTTTCCACCAAGCAAGGATGGGTGGAAGGAGTGCACTATGTACTAAGAAAGAACCAGCCAACACCACACATAGCATATAGAAGAGCCTTTATTTTTAGCCTTCAAAACTAAGAAATTATTTCCTGTCACTTATAAATTACCCAATTTAATGCTTTTGTTATAGCAGTCCATAAAACTCATAGTTATTTGCTTGTTTTCTAAAGATTATCACATCCATGTGCTACTTTCTAATAGAGATGTTCTATGTATTGAAGTTCCTTCACTCAATGTAAACAGCATTGTTCACATAAACAATATAGAAATAGCAGTGTAGCATGCCTAAGGTGATCTCTAAACATCTGCTTCTGATACATGTTCATCTTTTCTTTTAAAATAAATGTATTAATTAAATAAACAACATGCTAAACAATCTTTAAAAAATAATGCTTTTAAACACCCAATATTAATCATTCACTTTTTATAGAATGCTTATATGTAAATATATAAAATATTACATCAATATTTGGTATACATATGTACATATTCTTTTTGCTACCTGTCTTTCAAAATCCTCACTATCCCTCAATGGGATTACATACTGTAATTTGAAATTGTTGTTTCACAACTAAATTATATTTCCTGATTTCCTGAGGAAGTAGGTTTACCTGCTTATCAAGAGATTTTGGAATAATAATAAATTCTTTAAAGAAAAAGACAGACTTTGAGGTACAACTCATATTGAGATGAGTTAAATATATCAGAGAATTAAATGTAAATAATAACACCTATATAAAAAAAATCTGTACTCTTAGAGAAAATATTTTCCTAAAGAATTGTACAACAAAATTTTAAATATTTTCTGCTCTTTCAGGTTTCTTTGGCATCTCCCATTTGTCTTTTGTTGACTGAGCCTTACTTTCATTATATGTATTTATGCTTAACTGAAAATGTTTGATGCATTTTTAGATGCCTGAATGGGTTTAAGTCAACTCCAAATGAATCAAGCACCTTAAAATATGACAAAAATCAATGAGCCTGATAGAAAAGAAAACAGAGAATAGTTTTGAACTTACTGGGACTGGAAAGGACTTTCTGAACAGGATATGTATTATAAACATTCAGTACAATAATTAATAAACGAGGCCTCATAAAGATACATGCTTTTGTCAGCAAAGGATACCATCATTGGAGCAATGCAGCAGCCTATAGAATAGGGAAAAGTCTTTACAAATTACACATCTGAAAGAGGCTTAAGATCTAGAATATACAAAACAAACAAACAACCCTAACATCAAGAAAGCAAGTAACACAAATTAAAAAATGGAATATAGAATTAAACAATGGATTCTCAAAACATGAAACTCAAATAATTGAGAGTTGCTTTTAAATGTTAGACATTCTTGCCACCAGGGAAAACAAATTAAATCTACTTTAATACTTCCTTTTACCCAACTCAGTTCATCTGTACTACAAAGCAATAGTGATAAAAATCATATAGTATTGGTACACAGACAGACAAGTCTATCAATGGAATAGAATTGAAGACCCAAAAATAAACCCACACACCTATGGACACTTAAGCTTTGACAAAGAAACCAAAAGCATCTTCAACAAATGGTGCTGGTCTAACAGGTAGTCTGCATGTAGAAGAATGAAATTGATCCATATTTATCACCTTATACAAAGAAAGCTCAAGTCCAAGTGGATCAGGGACCTCCACATAAAACCAGATACACTGGTTCCAGTAGAATGAAAAGTGGAAAATAGCCTTGAGTGCATTTGCACAGGGGAAATTTTCCTGAACAGAACTCCAATGGCTCAGGTAAGATCAACAATTGACCAATGGGACCTCATGAGACTGAAAAGATTCTGTAAGGCAAGGGACACTATCAGTAGGACAAAATGACAACCTACAGATTGGGTAAAGATCTTCACTAACCCTACATACAATAGCAGCATAATAAGTGGGTATTGGCCAAAAAGTTCAGAATACACATGATATAACTCACAGACCATAAGAAACTTAACAAGAAGGAAGACCCAATTGTGAATAATTCAATCCCACTTTGAAGGGGGAATGAAATAATCATGGGAGGTAGAGGGAAGGAGGGACCTGGATGAAAGAGGGGAGAGGGAGAGAAAAGTGGGGGAGACAAAGAGAAGCCCAGAGAGTCAGGAGAATGAATGGGAATGTGCAGCAGTGTGGGTTGAGTTGTGGAGGGGGACCTCTAGAAAGTCCAGGAGACCTAGGATGTGAGAGGCTCCCAGGACTCAATGGAGATGACCTTAGCCAATGTGCCCAACAATGGGGAGTTGGAACTGGAAGAGAGCACATCCAATAGATAGACATGGCCCCAGCTGAGGGATGGGGCCACCCATCCATCTTCAAAATTTTTGACTCAGAATTATTCCTGTCTAAAGGAAATGCAGGGACCAAAATGGAGCAAAGACTGAAGGAAAGGCCATCCAGAGACTGGTACAACTTGAGACCTATTCCATATACAGGCACCAAACTCTGACAGTATTGCTGATGCCATGTTGTGCTTGTAGACAGGAATCTAGCATGGCTGTCCTCTGAGAGACCCTGTCATCAGCTGACTGAACCAGATGTGCAAATACTTACAGCCATCCATTGGATTGAGGTCAGGAACCCTATGGAAGAGTAATGGGAAGGACTCAAAGAGCAAAGGGGATTGCAACGATATAGGAATAATGACAGAATGAACTAACCTCTGAGCTCCAGGAACCAGCCACCAGAAAAAGAACATAAATGTGCTGGTAAGTGGATCCTGGTACATATGTAACAAAAGGCTGCTTTGTCTGGCAGTCAGTGGGAGCGGATGAGTTTAATCCTGTAGAAACTTGATGTTGCAGGGAAGGGGGATTCTGGTGCAGGTGAGACAGGGTGGGTGGGGTGGGAACACTCTCTCAAAATCAAAGAGGAGGGTATGAAGAGAGGACCAGAAAGGGAGGTAATCTTTGGAATGTAAATAATTTAGTTTAAAAAAGAAAAGAACACTAATAATTAAAACAAATGACAGCACATGCTGATGAGGATGTGGAGAAAGAAAAACACTTATTCACTACTAATAGGAGTGTGAACCAGTAAGATCCAGTTTGGAAAATCAGTGAAGAGTTTCCTCTAAAATCTAAAAATCAATCTTTCACAAGATCTGACACTACCACTCTAGGCACACATCTAAAAGAGCACATCTTACTATAGATATATTGTTCAGGCATGCATCGGTTCATAACAGTCAGAATTGGAAAACATCCTAGATGTTTATCAACACAATGCAATATGCTTTAGCAGTTAAATGCAACAGAATTTGAAAGTAAATGGATAAATATAGAAACAATTTTCCCAAGTAAGGTAACTCAGATCCAAAAGGACAAATATTGAATGAGTGTTATGTATACATCATAGCTTCTAACTTTTTGAGATGTGTACTATAATCTGAACAGCTACAGAGGTTATAGTAATGGGACAGGGCAGAGGAGAATATCATCTGAGGAAAGGAAAATGAAACAGTTTATACAGAGATGATAGGGGATAAAAATGAAGCTTTGCTATACTTTTAGATCAATGAATCACTTAACTTTCATCAAAAAAGCATCTCCCTGTAGTAGATGTTAACTTAAAAAAAATAGTAGTAAGTTTTCCCCTATAGTCCATGACCTACTTGATTTCAGGTTCTTGGGCACTTTAACACTGTCATGTCGCAGAATCAGGATGGTCATCTGAGGGCTAAGGGCAGATTTCTCTCGGTATAAAACAATCTTGGAATCTTAGAATCCAAAGCATCGACCTAACAAGCTTCTTTAGCTCAAATGGCCTGATCTGTGGTATCTTGTTATGGAGTGTTGTATCCAATGTCCGTGTTACTTGGAAATCTCAAGATCTTGATGACATAACCACATTTTTTTTAAGTTAAACAATTGAACAAATATTGATTCCCCGGGAGAACACACCTACATCAAGGCTGATTGCCTGCTATGGGAATGGAAATGGCTCATTTAATATGTGTGTGATAACTATAAAGTGAACTATATGGAAATATAGGTCAATGCTTAGTCATGACCTATAAGCTATTCAAGAGATTCCCAGCAGGTTGGATTTTCCAGGTAAGACTTATCTTATAGTAATTCATTCATCTTCTATAAATGCATACCCTGACATTCTCTGTTGAGAGTTCTTGGGGTTCTTCATGGTACCTTCAAGGCTCCACTTCAATTCTTACATCTAACAGCCCTGTTTCTGTTTGATCATTAGGGCATAACATGCTTAGAGTTTGCTTTAATTGAAAGTTCATTTTGTCAACATGAAACAGCTCTAGTTGGCTTTTTATCTAAAAACACCTTCCAAGATCAAGGTTATGTTAAGGTACCTTATTTGATCCAGGAAGCACATTTGCTTTCTTTAGTATAATTAAAGTCAAACACAATATGAGGCAGTTCTTTGTATCCTATTAAAGTTCTTTCTTTTAAAATAGCTGATATTGTTTGATCCACCCATCACAGTTTTATATTAGGCATTAATCTTTGTACAATAATAAGAAAATAAATTTACATAAAATTATTGAGGACATGGTCAAATGTGTTATTGATGCTACCTGGATTTCTCATAATTATTTATGAAAAATCTTGGTTTCTTATTTCAGAAATATAACTACATTTATGGTTTATTTTTTTTGAATACCATAAGATCCATTTCTCTACTTATATGTTTTAATCTACAATATTAGCACAGCTTATTATTTTCTCAATATGATAATAAGGAAGTCTTCTATTTCCATTAAACTTTTATGATTCACATTCATAGTGGCATAAATCTCATTATCATTCATATTAATCATTGTTATCCAAATTAACCTGGATATATTTTCTAAGTGGCTGGCTCGTGGTGACCTTTGAGAGTGATTATGATTGGGTAAATTAGAGGCATAGTTACATTTTACTACTTTCTTACTCATAAGCATATGCTCCATGTTCATCTATCAAAAGAATATAAATAACATACCATCCCACAACTCTTTAATAGGTTAGTTGCCTCTTTTTCGCATAGTTTCTTATGGTTTTAAATGAAGGGGTTTTGGCAAGCAAAATCTTTCGCCCAAGGTATTTGAAGCTAAGCATATAAGCTTCTTGTTTTCTAGTCTTAAGCCCCTACTAAGCTTATGTTAGAGTTTCCTGTACAATAGTTTGAGTGTTGGTTGTTTCTCCTTCTGAAACCCTCATAACATTCTTCAATTTAACATTTTATTTAAAAAATTTACTTGAAGTAGATGTCCTTTGAGTTAGCCATCTATTTGGTCATATTGCCAATATGAAGCTACACTGTACTACTGCTGCCATTATGATCTAGTTCAGTTGCAGGGAGATAGGTACATGACATATGGATTTGTTGCTCTCTACTTGGCAGTGTATGGATAAAAGTAGTGATTTCACAAATTTAGTTAGAGTTTTGGCAGTTATGTCCAACTTGATAGACATGCCAGCTTGTTGTGTGCTTATTTTGACCTTCATTCCAAGGATTATTGGGTATGTCAATGTTAACAAAGTCAACTGGTGAAATATGATGCTAAGTATATAAGTTCTATACATCATTTCCAAATCCAACTTCATGATTATACCACAAAGTATAATAATTTATCTAATAGAACTATATATCATTTTAATATTGTTTTATATGTATGCATGTCTGTGTAGCACAGGCATGCCTGATATCCATAGAGGCCGGAAGAAGTTTTTAGATACCTAGAACAAGAGATATAGTTATGATTCACCATGTGAGTGCTCTGTTTTGAAGCTGGGTCATCTACATAAGCAGCTAGTGCACTAAACTACTAAGCTATCCCTTCAGCAATTAGACATGTATTTTGTGTGTTTAATTGAAGTTGTAAATAGAATATGTATAGCTCTTCCACTATTTACCAACCCATGTCTAATTTTCTATTAATCCATCATTTTGAGAATCACTAAGGGATATGATAATTCTATTGAAAATATTCTTTCTTCATATCTTGCTGCATCATATGGAAAATGAGAGATGTGGATTGGTGAGCTATGATAAGAAGATCAAATAATAGAAGAACTCACTTTAGTCAATAGTGCTGCAGCATCAACTCTGGAATGCATCATCACATCTTGTCAGTATCCACATATATCCACCAGAGACACAAATAGATAATGCAGTCTCTTGTCCAGCTATGTACTAAACCACCATAGGTAACATGTCTCATTGTGAAGTCCACCCAGTGACTTTTGTCTTGTCAATCAGGCCAATTTTCAATAGTAGTGTGTAAGACAACAATCAATGCTACGGATCACTTATTTTGTTCATCTCTGTAGATTTCCCATCATGGTCATTAATTTTGTAAATTTAACTCATCACTTTAAAAGACAGAACTGAGTCTATTATGTTGATTCAAACCTCGTATCTTATCTGATCGATTAAAATACTTAAACATTCCCAATTCCACTTCAACTTTAAGTTTCCAGAAAGTGATGTTATATGTAGGAATCACCTTGTTATTGTTTTTATTACCATGCATTTATCTATGTGATGTGTTCTAGTCCAGATTGCAGGAAATTTTGAGATCATGAAGACTGCAACCTCAGAATGATGGAACCTAAATGGAACTTCAGAGAAGGTTGCATATACACTTTTGTATATTTAGAAGGGTTTGTTGTTGTTGTTGTGTTGCTGTGTTTATTTTTGTTTTCCTTTTTTAAACGTAAGATTCCTCTGTAGAGTCTGTAAGGTAGCTCAGCATTGTAATAGACATACTGGTCTTGCACAGGACCCGAGTTTGGTTGCCAGAACCCACATTGGGTACCTCACAATTTTCAGCAACTTCAACTCCAAGGTGATTCATCTGGCATCTAAACGTACTGCATTAACATGTATATATTCCACGCCATAAAACACATGTAATTCAAAATAGTGAAAGTAAGTCTTTGAAAAGAGATACATAATAATAGAATCCTTAAGATATTTTCCTCAGATTAATTGAAATTTATCAGTTCTGTTCTCAATATGCAATATTGAAAAACTAAGATGAAGAGCCTCATTTACTAGAGCTATAGTTATAAAAAAAATTTAGTATGATCTCTTTTGACTGAAGACCAGTACCTGGCATTTCTATTTTAAGTAAAATATTTTCAGGAAAATGTCAGCCTTGTTAGAATTATTGCTACAATCCAGCTGTCACACTGTCTTCTTCCACTGTCTCAGTGCAATGACCATGAACTTTAATATAAAATGTACCCAAACAACTTTCCTACCATAATAACTATAATAAGAAATCTGACCGACAAAAGATAAATTTATGACAATCATTTGAGCATTGATAATGAAGATACAATTTTTATATCTCTCTTCACCCTGGATTGCCCATTTTCATTGTGTGAGTGTTCCTTATTTCATTATGGATGATGGTAGAAAATGGTCCTCAACAACTGAGCACAACATGTTCAGTTTTAAAATGGTTGGGTGCACTACTGCTGAGAGCTGCATTTTCAGGGATGTATAAACTATCTAGCATTTGGTTTATATTCTCAACTACTTTGTCCAGAATAATTGCTTTACAGTTCTTAATAGTGCATACAAAAATGTTTAAAAACTGTTATGGAAATATCTAGACCTCTGAACATTTTCCATTCCTTAAAAAATAATAAAGTAAAATAAATAAGAATGCCAGATCCCAACTCTAGATAGGCTAAAAGCAGTTCCTCACCTCTGCCTCCTATCCTCCAATTCCAATCCGTTAGTATCGGTCCCAAATCTGTAGCAGACCACTGATGTTGGGCGTACTTCACTTCCTGCCCCTATCTCCAGTGGGTCACACATATTTTCCTCTCCATCACAGTCCTTTATCCTAGTCCTCAACTCCACCAGGCATTCTCTGTAAACTACAGATTTCTCAGGCCAGGAAAGCAGGAAGACTAAAGAAATCACATACCTCTCTTTTCTTCCTTCTAAATCCAATGAGAGTGTTACTCCATCTCTGCAGCAGACTACCTGCTGTGGCTTCTCCCTCCTCTCTGCACCATTAAGAGCTTATCTCCCAGCCTCTTTCACACACACACACACACACACACACACACACACACACACACGCACACATACACAAACACCTTCTCCTCAAACTTTCTTCAATAATCCTATTATCCTAGGCCCGAACTCCAGCAGGCTTTCTCTGGGAACCTGCCAGTCAAGGCTGTTAGAGGAGCAAGTAGGCCAACCATGCAGGTAGGAATGATTCAGATAATTCCCATTCCCCTCTTTCAGATCCAATCCCTGAGTCTCATTGCCACCTCTGTAGCAGCCTAACTACTGTGGCCTTTCTTATGCTTTGGCCAATTTCCCAGGAGACCAAGCAGATTCTGGTTGAATACATACACTGGTTTCTTGCCTCCTGTGTACTCCATCAATTCCACCCAAGCCCATTCCTATTATTAAGGCTTAGCTCCCAATACCTAGAAACACATTTTACCTGAAACTCCCAGTGGTTACACTTATAAAGATTCCAAAAGAATTCCCTGCCATGTAAAAGACAACCAAGAAATCCACCTAAGAAATAAAAAGGGCAACAGAAACTAAGGAACAAAACTCTCACTCAATAAAGACTAAATATCAACACCTAGAATTTTAATCTTCCCAAACACAGATTGATCACATACTTCGGATACAATGGAAGTCTCAGCAGACACAAGTAAAATTGAAATAGGTCCTTATATGTTACATAACCACTATGAATTAAAACTGGATACCAATAACAACAGAAACAATAGAAAGTTTACAAACTTGTATAAAACTAGACAACTTCCTACTGAATGAAAAAAAAATGGACCTTTCAGTCTGTGCCAGTGCCTTGAGCAGACCTAGGGCACCAACTCTGCTCCCAATCCTAGAACACCCAGAAAAGGCTGGACTCCAGGAACTCTAACAAGACCAGGATCTTAGAAGGCATGTTTGTGTTTTTTTCTGCAGGATGCTGAAGGAGCATGTCGGTTGCCAGAGTGACGGGTGAGACATGCTGATGCCAGAAGAAAGTTTGATGCTGACCTGTGAGCTTGCCGAGTGCTCCCTGACAATGGTGACTGGGGCGCTGTATTGGACACATCTTCCTGACCCATCTTTGCTTGCCTATATCCCAGATGGGACAAGCTGCCTTGCCTCAAGTTTTTAGACCTTGTGGAACAGAGAATCAAAAAGAGAAGATAGAATAACTTTTGTATTTTTCTTAAATGTGACAAGTTATTTAGACTCAATCATGGACTGGTCTAGAAATCAATCCAATATTGGAAATAACAGTCTTCATTTGGATGACTGGTTGTGGACATTTTCGGAGACATATTTTGAAGTTAGCTGCAGTTCTCTATGATGTTATGTTAGCAAGACATAAAGTTGGGACAGGATCTGGATTTCAAACAAATGCTAAAATATGTATTAAGGCTCTTTTAATTGTCAATTAAAATCACTTGTGTTTATTCTACAGTATTTAATATAAGTTGCATTGATTGTACACTTTAAAATTGTGTTAGTGTGTTAAAACCTGGCATGTCTGTTATGGAGGTCTATCAGCCAGCTTTTGTTTTATTGCCATGTGTATTACAGAACCATTCTGAAAAAAACTTGCAAGTACTGGAAAAAGTGAGTTAGGCTTTAAGAGGAAGAAAGATGGTAGTGGGCTTCATTATTGCTGGTATAACAGCTTTAATTATATTAATTGCTAGCACTACTGCTTCTGCAATAGCTTTGAATCTAGAAATTATGACTGCTACTTTTGTTAATCATTTAGCAAAAAATGATCAACATTTACTAATATGTTGAATATATAAGAGAATTTAGATAGGATTTAGAACAATGGATTTATCCTCTATGGTATTCAAATTATTGGAAGGAAGTTCAGAGTTTAAGAGTAAGGAGCCATCTCCAGTGCCACGCCAAATACCATTGGAATTGTGTTACTTCTAAAATTTACAATGATAATCATTATAATTAAGAACAAGTTTAAAGACACTTGCAGTGTATTTGGCATAATTCTAATACCTCTCTAGATGTTTTAACTTTGCATAGTGAGATTATGAATTTAAAGAATGCTGTTCTGCACTGAAACAGCCGGCTATAAGCTATTGAAAACAGACAGGTTCTGTGGAAATTTACCAGCCCAAGTAGTCATAGGTCTTATAAATAGGCAGCTTCGGTGGACAGTACCAACTTAGATAAGGACAAGTGAATCATAGGCAGAGCCATAGTGACCTGTCCCCTGAACCTACACCCAGCTGATAGCCTGTTCTGAAAGGTATCTGTACTCCCCCTGAACACCTATGCTCCGGTGCCATTCCCTTCCCCACATCCTGCCTTTTTCTGTTTATAATCTCTGTGTAAATAAATAACTTAGGAAGAATGTGATTTAAATAACTAAATAAAAAAAATTAAAAGAAAAAAGAAAAAAAAAGAATGCTGTTCTGCTGTGTGTTGATGCGATAGATACTGCTGATATAATTACCCATGGCCTGAGGTCAGTATTTATATTTTGGTCAAGCCTCAAGAGTGACATATATAGCTTGATCATGCTAGCCCTTTCTGTCTTGGGAATACTTTTATTCCTGCCCATTGTGTTAAAGCTTGTCTCTAACAACATCAACATGTTAGCAACCAAAGTACATGGCTTGAAACTGAAAATGGACAGAGTTATTAATTTAATAGGCTGGCAAGACAAAGACAGGCAAGATTCTGCACAGAGCTTACCAATCTAAAACAGAAGTGCATTGTTTTTGATAATGCATATTCCATGAGGGGTAAGAAAGGCATTCTTGTCAGAAAGACCTAAGACAGGCTCAGTTTTGTTTATTAAATAAAAAAGAGGGAGAGGCAGAGAGCTTTTGGGACTGTTGGCAAGAATTTGACGTTGGCCAAGGACAAGGAAATGAGCAGCTTGGCAGGAATATGACTTTGGCCAAGGACAAGGAAGTGGGCTTCAGGCAGGAATCTGACATTAGTCTAGAACAAAGAAGTAATTTCAGGTAGGAATCTAAATATTAGACTAGAACAAAGAAGTAGGCTTCTGACATGAAAATTACTTTGAGCTAGGACAGGGAAGTAAGTTCAGATATTTTGGTCATCCTGATAAGCCCTTAGAAATAGTGATCATGGGAGTAATCACAGAACTTTGTTTATTGCCTTACTTGTTCCTTGACTATTTGTATTTATTGTCTTGTTTGTTCGTTGACCATTTGCATCTATTGTAGAACTGATAGAACTGATAACATAGAACTGACCCTAATCCTTGCATGTAATTAGAATGGTATAAAAGTAAAAAGGAGGAGGGGGGATGGCATAGGAGGTTTTTAGGGGGTGGGAATGGGAAAAGGGATGACATCTGAAATGTAAAAAATAAAATATACAATAAAAAAAGAAAAAATGGCTGAAGACAAAAATTAAGAAAGAAATTAAAGCCTTTCTCTAATTGAATGAAAGTTAATACACAGGATATCCAAAATTATGAGACACATTGAGGATAGTTCTAAGAAGCATATTGTTGGTGCGCCCGGACCCTGGTCCTCTGGCCTGCGGCGGGCGCGTTGCTGGTCTGCTCCTGTGGACACACAGGATCCGGAGGCATCCTAGGGGACCCACGGCACACAGAGCACAGGTTCCTCAGCTGGTCTGCTCTGGTGGAAACACCTGATTCTGAGACAACCTAGAGGACATACTGCATCCAGTGCAGAGGACACTAGCTGGTTTGCGCCTGTGGAAACATCGATCCTGAGACATCCTAGAAGACCTATTGCATCCAGAGCAGAAGGAGCTTAGGATCACAGGAACACAGAGACATCTGGAATCGAGGAGATCTGACACAAGCAAGATAACTGGAAAGACAGACTACAGTCAGACACAGTGAGCACAGATAACACTAGAGTCAACCAGATGGCGAAAGGCAAGCGAAAGAACACAAGCAACAGAAACCAAAGTTACCTGACATCATCAGAACCCAGTTCTCCCACCATAGCAAGCCCTGGATACTCCATCACACAGGAAAAACAGGACCCAGAATTAAAATCACTTCTCATGATGATGATGGAGGATTTTAAGAAGGACATAAGTAACTCCCTTAAAGTAATACAGGAGAACACAGGTAAACAGGTAGAAGCCCTCAAAGAGGAAACACAAAAATCCTTTAAAGAATTGAAAGAGAACACGGGTAAACAGGTAGAAGCCCTTAAAGAGGAAACACAAAAATCCATTAAAGAATTTCAAGAAAACACAACAAAACAGGTGAAGGAATTGAACAAAACCATCCAGGATCTAAAACTGGAAATAGAAACAATAAAGAAATCTCAAAGGGAGACTACTGTGGAGATAGAAAACATAGGAAAGAGATCAGGAGTCATAGATGCAAGCATCACCAACAGAATACAAGAGATAGAAGAGAGAATTTCAGGCACGGAAGATACCATGGAAAACCTCGACACAACAGTCAAAGAAAATGCAAAATGCAAAAAGCTCCTAACACAGAACATTCAGGAAATCCAAGATGCAATGAGAAGACCAAACTAAGGATAATAGGTATAGATGAGAGTGAAGATTCCCAATCTAAAGGGCCAGTAAATATCTTCAACAAAATTATAGAAGAAAATTTCCCCAATCTAAAGTACAAGACACCCATAAACATACAAGAAGCCTACAGAACACCAAACAGACTAGACCAGAAAAGAAATACCTCCCGTCACATAATAATCAAAACACCAAATGCACAAAACAAAGAAAAAAATACTAAAAGCAGTAAGGGAAAAAGGTCAAGTAACATATAAAGGCAGACCTATAAGAATTACAGCAGACTTTTCACCAGAGACTATAAAAGCCAGAAGATCCTGGTCTGATATCATACAGACCCTAAGGGAACACAACTGCCAGCCCAGACTGCTATACCCAGCAAAACTCTCAATCACTATAGATGGAGAAACCAAGATATTCCATGACAAAACCAAATTTGCACAATATCTTCCCACAAACCCAGCACTTCAAAGGATAATTGATGGAAAACGCCAACACAAGGAAGGAAACTACAACCTAGAAGAAACATGGAAGTAATCGTCCAACAACCTCCCCAAAAAAAAAAGGTAGCTACACAAACATAATTCCACCTCTAATAACAAAAATAACAGGAAGCAACAATCATTTTTCCTTAATATCCCTTAACATCAATCGACTCAATTCTCCAATAAAAAGACGTAGACTATCAGACTGGATACATAAACAGGACCCAGAATTTTGTTGCATACAAGAAACGCACCTCAGTGACAAAGACAGACATTACCTCAGAGTGAAAGGCTGGAAAACAATTTTCCAAGCAAATGGTCCCAAGAAACAAGCTGGAGTAGCCATCCTAATATCAAACAAAATCGACTTCAACCAAAATATCAAAAAAAGATAAGGAGGACATTCATACCATCAAAGGAAAATCTACAAGATTAACTTCAAATTCGAAGCATTACCTCCAAAATGAAGGGCACCTACATACAAAAGAACACATTTACAAAGCTCAAGCACACAATTGGACCTAACAACACGGGGGTTTTAACCCCGCTCTCTCAATGGAAACTGAAACAAAACTGAAATACAAAGAATGACCAAAGATTAACAGATATATACAAATTATTTAAAAGTATATATATGAACATTTCATCTAAAGTTAAAGAATAACCTTTTTCTCAGCACCTATGGTACCATTCGTCCAAAATAGACCTAACAATTGGTCACAAAACAGTTCAACAATCAATAAATTGAATAATCCCCTGCATCCTATCAGTCACACGACAAGGTGGTACAATAATGACAGAACCAAGGGTAAACCCAATCCATGTGAAACTGAAAATGTTCTATAAATACTTTGTCAAGGAAGAAATAAAGAAAGAAATTAAAGACTTTCTAGAATTAATAAATGAGGAATCAATACCAGAAACTTGTGATCCATGAAATGCAGAAAGGGAAACCATAGCTCTAAATCCACAAAAAGAATTAGAGAGCGCACATAAACAACTTGACAAACCCAGAAAGCTTGAACAAAAAGAAGCAAATACCAAGAGGAGTAGCCAGTAGGAAAAATCAAACTAGGGCAAAATCAACAAAAACAAGAAAGAACTATACAAAATTCAACAAAACCAAGATTGTCTTTTGAGAAATTAACAGAGACGATAAACCTTAAGCCAGATTAAACCAGAGGCAAAAGAGCAGTACCCAAAAAAAAACTAGAATCTGAAAAAGGACACTAACAACGAAACTGAGAAATCCAAAAAATTATCAGATCTACTACAAAGGCTATATCACAAACTGGAAATCTGGATGAATGGACAATTTTCTAGACAGATACCAGGTACCAAAGTTAAATGAGGAGCAAATAAACCATCTAAACAGTCCCATAACCCCTAAAGAAATAGCAGCAGTCATTAAAAGTCTCCCACCAAAAAAAGCCCAGGACCAGATGGTTTTAGTGCAGAATTCTATCAGACCTTCAAGGAAGACCTAATACCAATTCTCTTCAACTATTCCACAAAATAGAAACGGAAGGAACGCTACCCAATTCGTTCTATGAAGCTACAATCACACTCATACCTAAACCTCACAAAGACCCAACAAAGAAAGAGAACTTCAGACCAATCTCTCTTATGAATATTGATGCAAAAATACTCAACAAAATTCTAGCAAACCGAATCCAAGAACACATCAAAACAATCATTCATCATGATCAAGTGGGCTTTATCCCAGGAATGCAGGGATGGTTCAATATTCGGAAATCCATCAATGTAATCCACTATATAAACAAACTCAAAGAAAAAACCCACATGATCATCTCATTAGATGCTGAGAAAGCATTTGATAAAATCCAACATCCCTTCATGGTAAAAGTCTTGGAAAGATCAGGAATTCAAGGCCCATACCTAAACATAGTAAAAGCAATATACAGCAAACCAGTAGCCAACATCAAACTAAATGGAGAGAAACTTGAAGCATTCCCACTAAGATCAGGAACTAGACAAGGCTGCCCACTCTCTCCCTACCTATTCAATATAGTACTGGAAGTCCTAGCCAGAGCAATTAGACAACAAAAAAAAGTCAAAGGAATACAAATAGGAAAGGAAGAAGTCAAAATATCACTATTTGCAGATGATATGATAGTATACTTAAGTGACCCCAAAAACTCCACCAGAGAACTCCTAAACCTGATAAACGCCTTCAGCAAGGTGGCAGGTTATAAAATCAACTCGAACAAATCAGTAGCCTTCCTCTACATGAAAGATAAACAGGCTGAAAAAGAAATTAGGGAAATGACACCCTTCACACATAGTCACAAATAATATAAAATACCTTGGGGTGAATCTAACCAAGCAAGTGAAAGATCTGTATGACAAGAACTTCAAGTCCCTGAAGAAAGAAATTGAAGAAGATCTCAGGAAATGGAAAGATCTCCCATGCTCATGGATTGGCAGGATTAATATAGTAAAAATGGCCATCTTGCCAAAAGCAATCTACAGATTCAATGCAATCCCCATTAAAATACCAACTCAATTCTTTACAGAACTTGAAAGAGAAATTCTGAAATTTATTTTGGAACAACAAAAAACCCAGGATAGCGAAAACCATCCTCAACAATAAAAGAACTTCTGGAGAATCGCCATCCCTGACATCAAGCTGTACTACAAAGCAATAGTGATAAAAACGGCCTGGTATTGGTACAGAGACAGGCAGGAAGATCAGTGGAATAGAGTTGAAGACCCAGAAATGAACCCACAGAACTACGGTCATTTAATCTTTGACAAAGGAGCTAAAACCATCCAGTGGAACAAGGACAGCATTTTCAACAAATGGTGCTGGTTCAACTTGAGGACAACATGCAGAAGAATGCAAATCGATCCTTTCCTATCTCCTCGTACAAAGCTCAAGTCCAAGTGGATAAAGGACCTTCACATAAAACCAGACACACTGAAACTAATAGAAGAGAAAGTGGGGAAGACCCTCGAATACCTAGGCACAGGGGAAAAGTTCCTGAATAGAACACCAATGGCCTCTGCTCTAAGATCAAGAATTGACAAATGGGACTTCATAAAATTGCAAAGCTTCTGTAAGGCAAAGGACACCGTCAATAGGACAAAACGGCAACCAACAGATTGGGAAAAGATCTTTACCAATCCCACATCCGATAGAGGACTAATATCCAATATATACAAAGAACTCAAGAAATTAGACTCTAGACAACCAAATAACCCTATTAAAAAATGGAGTAAGGAGCTAAACAAAGAATTCTCAATTGAGGAAATCCGAATGGCCGAGAAGCACTTAAAGAAATGTTCAGCATCCTTGGTCATCAGGGAAATGCAAATCAAAACAACCCTGAGATTCCACTTCACACCAGTCAGAATGGCTAAAATAAAAAACTCAGGTGATAGCAGATGCTGGCGAGGATGTGGAGAAAGAGGAACACTCCTCCATTGTTGGTGGGATTGCAAGATGGTGCAACCACTATGGAAAACAGTCTGGCGGTTTCCTCAGAAAATTGGACATATCACTACCTGAGGACCCAGCTATACCACTCCTGGGTATATATCCAGAAGATGCTCTAACACATAACAAGGAAATATGCTCCACTATGTTTATAGCAGCTTTATTTATAATAGCCAGAAACTGGAAAGAACCCAGATGCCCTTCAACAGAGGAATGGATACAAAAAATGTGGTACATTTATACAATGGAATATTACTCAGCTATTAAAAACAATGAATTTGATAAATTCATATATAAATGGATGGAACTAGAATATATCATCCTGAGTGAAGTAACCCAATCACAAAAGAACATACATGGTATTCACTCCTGATTATTGGATTTTAGCCCAGAAGCCTGAAATACCCAAGATTCAACTCACAGACCACATAAAGCTCATGAAGAATGATGACCAAATAGGGGAGCCTTCAGTCCTTCTTAGAAGGAGTAACAAAATACTCAAGGGTGCAAATAAGGAGACACAGTGCAGGACAGAAACTGAAGGAGGGACAGTCTACAGACTATTCCACCTAGATATCCATCCTATGTGCAGTCACCAAAGGTAGAGGTTGATGTGGATGGCAGGATGTACACGCTGACAGGAGCCTGATATAGCTGTCTCCTTAGAGGTCTGCAAGAGTCTGACATACTCAGAGGCAGATGCTCACAGCTAACCATTAAACTGAGCATGGAGTTCCCAATGGAGAAGATAGAGTGAAGGCTGAAGGAGTTGAGAGGATTCGCGACACCATGAGGAAAGCAACAATCCCAACCAACCAGAGCCCCAGGGTCTAAGCCACCAGCCTGGGAGCGCTTAGGGAGGGACCCATGGCTCCAGCTATATATGCAAGGGAGCTATATATATAAGTAGGAGAAGAGATCCTTGGTCCCATGAAGGCTGGACATGGGGGGTAGGATATTCGAGGGTGGGGAGGTGAGGTACAGGGGAGGGTGGGTGGGGGTACACCAACGTGGAGGCGGGAAGAGGGGGGAAGGGATAGTGAGTTCCTGGGAGGGAGGGGGGAAATGGGGTATGGAGAGAACATCTGAAATGTAAAAAATAAAAAATTTTTCAATAAAAAAAAAAAAAAGAAAGAAAAACCAGAAACTTATACAGTATAAAAAAAAAAAAAAAAAAAAGAAGCATATTGTTACACTATGTTTCTTCATTGAACAAAAAAATAATAACAGTACACCTGCAATTCTAGAACAAAAGATGAATTTTTTTTGTTATTGATAAAATCACTAATATTGAAAGATTTCTTTCTAAATTAACTAAAAGGTGGAGAAAGAAGAACCAAATTAATAGAATTAGAGATAATCAGGGGACCTTAAATATGGACATTAGAAGAATTCCAGAGGATCATACCTTAAGACCCAGCTTTCAAATATATCCAAAGTACACTTCCTTATTCCACAGAGATTCTTGCTCAACTGTGTTCATTTATGCTCTATTAATAATAGCCAGAAATTGGAAACATCCTAGATGACCCTCCACAGAAGAGTGGATTAAGAAAATGTGGTACATTTACTCAATGTAATATTACTCAGCTCTTAAAAAACTCAGCCCATTAAATCCTATTTTAGGTAATCCTGACCCAGAAAGACAAATGTGCTATTTATTCATTTATGTGAGGATATTACCAAGCTACCATCTGTACAACCACACATGTTAGTTTAGAGTAAGCCATTAACTAACTTACTTGGGGAGTTGGGGAACAGATATATCTTCCTAGGAAATGGTAATAGAACTGGTAGATATGGATGGATTAGTGGGGTACTAGAATGGGAAGAGCAAGTGGATATTAGGAGGGAAGAGGGGAAGACTGAGGGAATATTTTAGAGATATCTAAAAGCTATTTGTGGGATAGAATTGGAATGTAGCACAGTAGAAGCTTCCTAAAAATTTGTACATAAGCTATCAAAATGAAACAACCAAATAATGTGGGAAGCAGAGCCCCAAGTGGACAGCTCTTGTCACCAAATGAAGCTTCTTGCACAAGTATTGTGTTACACCTAATTGAGTGGTTGGCCAAAATGGTACAATGATAAACCCGAACAAGCCAGGCTGTAACCAAGACTATAGGTTGCTTACAAAAAAATGATAGCAAGGCATCATTACTAAAGGCAGCACCTATACACATCATTGAATATGGAAAAGTCAAATCAGTACCTACCTAGATCCTTCATCCTTAGAATTTTTAGTATAGTAAAGTACTCTGCTTGCTACAAGGAGAAACAAAACACTAATTCAACCACAACCCTTTTGCTCTACAATAGCATCATGCCTGAAAATAAGATAGTGGCACAACGGTTATGGTGGTAATCAACCAATGTCTGAGTTGACTTAAGAACCACTCTATATTTTATAAGATTGAACCGATACCCAACACTGCTTTGGCTATTAAGAACCTGAGACTGAATTACTCATAACCCTAAGGCAAAACCAAATACTACTGTTCTAAAAACAAATAAACAAACAAAATAATAAAAATAAAGCAACTTTTAATGATATTCTGCTATACTAATAGATAAATGCCTTGCTCAGCCATCATCAGAGATGCTTCCATCTGCAGCAGGTGGGAACAAATACAGAGGCCCCCAACCTGACAATATGAAGAGAATGAGAAAACTTGGAATACTCAGTCTTAAAAGGTATATCTCCATCAAACCCCTTCTCTTACGGCTTGGAGAACCCTGTAAAAAGAGGAAGTAGAAAGAGTGTCTGAAGAAAAGAAGGCCCTCTAAATCAACAGGACTGATGTACATATAAATACCCAGTGACGGAGGAAGTTTGCACAGAGCTTGCATGTTTGTGACAGATGGGGTCCTGAAGCAGAAAGAAAAGTGACGACACTTCAAAAGCATGCCGTGGTACATGTGTACGTTCTTAAATTCTGAACAGATAAAGCAGTCATCCTAGTCTTGCCTTCAACATTTTAATAGTTGATTTCAGTTTCCTCTGTGAGTTCTTTCTGTTTCAGTTTGTATCTGCACATAACAAGTAACAGTAACCAAGGCCAACCTGATTAGTCAGCTTTCCATTGTGAGTATCCCATTTTCTAAGATCCATTTTGTTATCATGAAGAGAAAAAGAAGATTCTGGGAAGAAAAATCTACAGTTTGCACAGCTCTCTGACAATAGGGAGATTCTAGCGGAGAGAATGTGAGAGTGGGGATTGAGACATTTGCAGCAGGAAGCTGTACAATAAGTACTGAGATTTGTTTCTCAATCTTCTAAGTACTAGGCTGAAACACCAATTTTCATTCCATTTTCTAGGTTTTACTTAATCTTGCCTTGGATTCATTTCTAATAAAATTATGTCTTTTAAGTATATTACTCAGGACCAAAAAAGGCTGAAATGAAAACTTTGGTATAAAAATTAATATTTCTGTTAAACTGAAAACATGCTGTGTATCATATCCCAAATGACAGATGTACCCCTGATCAGCCATCACTAATTCCTTATCAAGTAAAGAACTGAGCACAAACTTAGTAGAAAAATATCTATGGAAAGGGCTGGGTTGGTGGTGATGGATGATACAGTGAAAAAAGAGGATGTCTTACTTAATTCCTCAAATGAACTTTTATCTTCTTTTCCTAACCTCTCTTGAGATTCATTAAAGGATCTGGCAGGAATTCCATCATGAGCATAACTTTATCATGGTGCAGTAAACACTTTTATTATTTAAGAATATAAATACTAGTGCATTCAAAAGGATTTATGTCAGCTAAAAAAAAAACAGAAGAAAATGGCTTTAAAGCGAATTTTAATGTGTTCATTTTACAAATGCAAATAGTCTGCTGTGCTTGAAGACCAAAGCACTGACGCCTACTGAGTATGGTTTGAAAGCATGAGGTAAACTCGACCTTTCTCTCTCTAAGTTGTATATGGCAAATAGTGTCTAAGTGACACAAAACTGTCTAACTCATATAATAAAATACCTGAGGTAGGTTAGATTCAAGAAGAAAAGAAGTCAGTTTCCCTCACAGTGCAGGATGTGTAGGGTATATCTGGTGATGTCCTTCCTGCTGTAGAGTGCTAGGTAGCACAAGACATCACATGACGACAAGTAGAGCACATCCATGTACATTTACATCCTTCTTATGTAGGCAATAATAATCGGTCATGGGCATTCATCCTGATGACTGAATTCACCTATTTACTTTCTAAAAGCTCCATCTTTCAGTACTGGGGTGGGAATAAGTTTCTAGTCTCTGGTATAGCAGAGTGGAGGAACTACAGCAATTGGTCATAAGCATACCAGGAAGAATAAAGGAATAGAAACACAGACAAATATTATAAAAAATAGTTTTGTTTCTAAAAATCCAAACAGAAAGCTTTGTGTATTTATACTTTCACCACAGGTTAATCTTATCAATATGAATTTCAGACTATCCTAAAACAATTTTATTACATTTTTAAAAATAATTTAAAATTTTAATGATATTTAAAATCCTTCTAGTTCATTCATGTTCACAACCATTTTCAGTATTAAAAGTACATATTAGTAGTTACAACACAATATAAATATATATCTTAAAATACGGAAATATATGAAATATCTTCATCTGATTATTTGGTTTTCCTATGCTCTTACTCAATTGACCCCTTTGTCTTAAATGCCCTAATATTTTTATTATAAAGTAAATATGTCCTTCCTCAAATGTGTATGTTGAACTTTCAAAATAGTACCTCCAAGTAACCATGTAGATAGACAAAACTTTTGTATTGACTAAGTAGAATACGATCATTTGTGTGTGCTCAATCTAATCTGGCTCATCTTGTAGAAGCAACAGAATATATACACATTACCATGTACAGACAAGTCTGGAAAATTGGCTTCAGGAGAAATCTACACCATTGATATTTCAATCTTTGCTATTCTAGTTTTCAGAACTGTATAAAATAAATTTCCCAAGTGTAAGCTTTCGGTCTGTAATCTTGTGTTGTGCAGCTTTGCCATACTTAAATGTCCTCATTCTTTAATTTCAAATGTCTATGTCTTTTCTCCCAGCAAACCTTGTGGTAAAGCTGTTTATTCCACGGTGATATTTGAATATCCTCTTCCCATGCACCTGCAAGTAATCACTTTATCATTTTAATTCACAAAATTCCCTGACACTTTAATTTTGCTTGTAAGTGCAATCTCTTTGGAAGTATACCTAAGCATCCAGGAAGATGCTTAATACATTTTTGTGTTGCTTGTTTATTATCGAATCCCTTTACGTAGCAGTCTGGCCTTAAATTCACAATCTTCCTGCCCTACCCACCCAAGTGATGAGATTCAGGAGCATTCCACCACATACAGCTTAAAATATGTTCCTGATTATGAGTGTGTCTTTGGGAGTCTTAGTTGGCTCTGAACATACCCAGATACCGAATTCTCAACACAAAAAGGGATTTATTAACCCACTAGAAACAATACCATGTCTCCACCCTCATCCTACCCCACACTGCTGCTGGGGAGAGTGATGATGCTGTTACACTTGGGAAATTTGTATTTATAAGTTCTGAAAGCTAGAATAGCAATCAAAGACTGAAATACCAACAGCAGACAGCAAGCAGCAGGTTATTGTGTTTTGTTTGATTTGAGGTTTTTAGGTTTTGGCTTTTTTTTTTTAATTTTTGTTTTGATGCTTGTTTTGTTTTTAAAGGGGAAGTATGTGCTGGGTGAGTTGATACATCTTGATTAGACAGGTTAGCTATAGGGACAGCCCACAAAGACTCATGTGTTTGAATGCTTAGTCTATCAGGAGTGGCATTTTTAGGGGAGTGGCGTTATGACACGTTTAGGGGTGGGTTTTGTGGTCTCTTATGTCAAGCTATGCCTACTGTGGCACATAGTCTATTTCTGCTGCCTTTGGATCAATATAAAGCACTTCAGTTCCTTCTGCGGCACTCAGGTCTGCTTGCACGTAACTGTTTCCTGCCATAATGATCATGGACTCTGAAATGTAAACAAATCCCAGTTACATGTTTTCTTTAAAAGAGTTGCCATGGCTATAGTGTCTCTTCACTGCAATAAAACCATAACTAAGACACCAGAGTAGCGGGTAGCTAAATTATTTTTGATAGCTGGATCTTAGTATTTTGATTTCTGACTTTCAGTCTCAGGAATGAATAAGTGACCAATAAGGAAAAAATCTGTTCTGATCTATGAGTATGTGTCTTTGGGGGTCTTTTAGTTGGCCCTGAATATACCCAGACACAGTTTAGCAAGGTTAGCAAGGGAGAGGAAAAAGGAAAGGCAAAACCTGTCTGTGTCATGTTTGCTATGATTGGGCCTCATAGCCCTTTATTTGTACTTTTTTTTTTTTTTTTGCCATTGGGTCACTGGGTGTTGGGTAAGTGGGTTTCATTACTCTCCCTGGTAGCTTCCAGTTGATATTGGGGCATCATAGTTAGGGATCCAAGGAAGCTGGAATTCTTCCCATGGCTGGGTAGAGGAAGCTGTGTCCGTCGTTGTCCAGACTCTGCTGGACTATACTGGGACTAGAGAAGTGCAGACAGCATTGGAGCAGTCTGTGAGGCTGGACCATCTGAGACTAGCCACTTTGGAGCTGTGCAGTATCCAGATTCAGATGGGCAGATGCTGAAACTTTGGCTGTTGATTGACAGGAGTACTTATCTAGAGTCGTCTGACCTGTGAGATGTGGATTTAAGTAGACTCCCTGAAGCTTACAGTAATTTTTAAGTTTATTAAAAGTAAAAGTTTTATTATTGTTTGTAATCTGTACTAGAATTCACTTTGCTGAAAGGACAGTATACTCATGTCTTTGAGCCATAGTAGAAGTCTGGGATTTCAAACAATATCATAGAAGGAAAGAAATCTGAAACGATTTTTCATATACCTTAAACTACTTTTTTAGACTCATACCTTAAATCACTTTCTCAAACCCTCACAACTTACTTAAGCTTTCATATCCATAGATCTTAGACCTTTATAACTTGTTTTTGCAGACTTTCTCTAAGATTTTCTATCCCTAGACCTTCATAACTTGTATTTACCTACTTTAAAACATTTTCTTAGGCTTTTACAATTTCAGACCTGTATAACTTGGTGAAAGTGAAAGGTAGGGGTCATATAATGGAGGCGGTGTTAGTTTTATTCAGTGACATTTATAATAAATTTGGGTTAGGTTCTGTTTTTAAAATATTTTTATCTAGTGATCTAGTGTGATGAGACGATGTTTGGAGAAAAGATAGAGGTATGCTAGTTAGGGTTTCTTGCTATAAGAAACTCCATCCATGGCAACCTTACAAGAAAAATATGAGTTTAGTAATATGGTATCAGTAGCTTAGTGTAGAGGTCATTCAAATAGTCTGGTGAGGACAGAAGAGAAAAAACACTCCATTATTCCACTGGAATCAACTATTGACTCATAGATATATTACTGGATACTAACCAATAAAACTCACCTTCTAGTTCCTTTCATGAGTTCTGGTTATCCAAGCCATTGAGAAGGTTTTTTTTTTTTTTTTTTTTTTTTTTTTTTTTTTTTTTTTTTTTTTTTTTTTAAGTGAGGAAAAAAAATTAAAAAGAAAGACAAATTTTTCAAAAAACCCAGAAGCAACCTTAAAAGAAAAAAAAGGAAAAAAACCAACAAAAAATAAGTAAATAGTAAAGGAAAAAAGAATTACACACAAAAAAAACACACCAAAAAAAGCCACAAAACCAACCACCACCTGAACCACCACCACAAAAAGACAAACAAAATAGTGATCATCCAGTGTGAGGAGACTAGGTTGCTGCTATGGATTACGAGTAAGGATAGCCTGGAAGGAAGTGATGGTTTGTGAGGGAAACAGGACAGCTTCACACTTCAGTCTGTGCCTTTATACTGAAGGTCAGTTGATGTGCTTTGCAGTGAACCAAGCCATTGGAAGGTAAAAGAGAGATCTGAAGAATTATGATTTGAAGTTAGTAATTTAGTACTTTTTTTTTTATTGAAAATTTTTTATTTTTCATTCGATGTTCTCTCCTTACCCATTTCCCCCCCCCCTCCCAGGACTCCTATCCTTCCCCCTCTCCCGCCTCACGTTGGTGTCCCCCCCCCCCTGTACCCACCCCCCACCCTCGATACCTACCCCCTAGTCCGCTCATGGCAAGGGTCTCTTCCCACTTATATATTAGCTCCTGCATATATAGCGGAGCTGGGCCCTCCCTAAGCGTCCGGCGGTGCTTAGCCCTGGGCTCTGGTTGGTTGGGTTGTTGCTTTCCTCATGTGTGCGAAACTCTCAACTCTTCAGCTTCACTCTATCTTCTCATTGGGAACTCCGCTCGTTTATGTAGCTGTGGCTCTGCCTCGAGTATGTCAGATCTTGCAGACTCTAAGGAGACACTATATCAGTCTGTCAGGGTGTAATCCTGCCATCCACATCAACCTCTACTTTGGTGACTGCACATAGGATGATATTGTGGAATAGCTGTGACTGTCCTCCTTCGTTTCCGCCTGCACTGTGCTCCTATTTGCACCCTTGATATTTGTTACTCTTCTAAGAGGACTGAAGCCCCTATTTGTCACATTCTTTATGACTTTATGTGGTCTGTGGTTGAATCTTGGGTATTTCAGGCTTCTGGGCTAAATCCAATAAACAGTGAGTGGATACCAGTTGTTCTTTTGTGTTGGGTTACTTCACTCAGATGATATTTTAGTCTCCATTATATATGAATTTAAATTCATTGTTTAATAGCTGAGTATTTCTTGTTAATGTACACATTTTTGTATCCTTCCTCTTGAAGGGCATCTGGTTCTTTCCAGTTTCTGGTATTATAAATAACTGCTAAAATAGTGGACATTTCCTTTATGTGTAGAGCATCTTTGGATATATACCAGAGGTATACGGGTCCTCAGGTAGTGATATGTCCAATTTTAGGAACGCCAGACTGTTTCCAAGTGTTGCACATTTGCAATCCCACAACAATGGAGGAGTGTTCCTCTTTCTCTACATCCCGCCAGCATGCTTCACTGATTTTTATTAGCCATTCTGACGGTGTGAAGGGAATCCGGTTTTTGATTGCATTTCCCTGATGACCAGTGGAACATTTCTTTAAGTGCTTCTCGCCATTCGATTTCCTCAATTGGAATTCTTTGTTTAGCTCTACTCCATTTTTTAATAGGGTTTTTTATCTAGTATCTAGTGTGATATGGACAGATGAGTTTGGGAGGTAAAGATAGAATGGTATGCTTGTTAGGGTTTCTCTTGCTATACAGAAACTCCATGACCATGGCAACTCTTACAAAGGAAAACATTAATTGAGTGGCATTATAGTTTCAGATGGCTTAGTCCTTGGTATTCATTTGGTAGGAAGGTCCTATCGACGCTGTCGAGAAGATTTTGTCATGTTGCTAGAGAGAAAGCTTGTAGAGTTCTGGATCTGGATGTAGTTTCAGAAGAGATTGAAAACCATTTTTCTACAAGGCCAACTCCTGATCAGTGCATTTCCTGTGAGCCTGTAGGGACATTTTCTTCAACCACCAAAGAATGGAGTTAGGATTAGGTCGCTATTTGATGTAAGTGTTGAATCATGTCCAGGGGATGGGATACTAGTAGTGTGCTATTGTTATGGAGGTAGATAGCCTGGAAGGAGTGGTTTGGTTTGTGAGGGATAACAGGAACTTCACCATTCTAGTTCTGTGCCTTTATTAACATTGAATGGGTTCAGTTTGATGTTTGCTTTGCAGTGAACCAAGTCATTTGAGAGGGTAAAAGAGAGATCTTGAAGAAGTTATCGAATTATTAAGATTGTAATTTAGTTAACTTTTGTGTTTAGAAATCTTCATTCCTTCCAGATGGCAAGTGTGTTAGCAAGATATGGAAAGTGTGCTTGGAGTCTGTGTTCATGGCATGTTTTTGGTGACTTGGAAGGTTCTGGTGATGGCTATTAATGGTGCCGGTTGATTGGTAGTTGTGTGCAGGTAGGGAGGCATAAGGGTACTAGGAAGAAGGAGTTGGAAAAGGAAAAGCCTTTGAGAGATCAAGTTAAGAGTGGAGTTTGGAGTGATCTGGAGAACTACTGTGTACTCCAACTATGGCTGGAGGAGAGGATGAATAGGCCTGTGATGAGGGACATTGGACATAAGAAGTGAGATGAGATCATAGGCTCCTGGGAAGTGCATGCTATGGATTTAGGCACGCAGTCAATATCATCATAGATCATGGAAGGATAACTTATAGTAGGAGGCATATCCAAATGGCCTATTTATCATTTTTTTTAAACCTAGACAATTACTAGGCTTCTTTGTTCTTCTATGTTCACTGCTGAGCAGTGGTGGTAGGTCTTCAGCTGTTATACTTGGAATTGTGTCTTTGGCTGTCAGACCAGGTCTGAGAGAATGTTTCCTATAGAGGAACCTGGGACAATGTGGTGGATAAGGTGTCAGAGGTGGAGGATGGGCTGCCTTGGGATTGGACAAAGACAAACATCAAGCATTAGGATATTTTGTCCTTTGGGGGTCGGGGGTAGGGTTGGTTTTTGTTGTGTGTGTGTGTGTGTGTGTGTGTGTGTGTGTTGTGTGTGTCTGTTTGTTTGTTTTCAGGAGTGAGTTTTTAAGGAACTTGGGAAATTGACCTGTCTTCGACAAGGTAGGTAAGGGAATCAACCCCAAAGGGTTTACATTCCGATTGGAACCCTGGTAGTAGGTGAGGCAATGGCAGTTTTCAGTGGTAACTTACCACAATACAGATGGAGTTATCATGTCTTATCTCTTCTTTGGAGACTGTGGGGGTTTTAGTAAGCATGTTTCTATAAATCCCCTTTGTACTGAGAATTTGGTGTCTGGTTGTGTTCTGATCCAACTCTGAGGCCCATCCTCCTACCTTGTTTCCATGACTGGTTGAGGGAAGGGGAAAAGGCAAAACCTATCTTTGCAATGTTTGCAATGTTCAGGACCCAATATAGCCCTTCAATGTGTCCTTTGTAGATTCAAACAGATAAGGTAAGATCCTGTAAAACATGTATCAGAAGTTATAAATGGTGAACTAGTATAAACTACTACTGAACATGATAGAGAGATGTGAGGGCAACTCTGCAGAAACAACAGAAGCATTTCTTGTTGTAGATGTGGTAAGAGGTTCCAGGTACAGAAAGAATAAGTCATATTTATAATCCTGGGTGAAATACTGTCTTATGGTTTTACTACTGTGAACAAACACCATGACCAAGGCAACTCTTAAAGACAACATTTAACTGGGGCTGGCTACAGGTTCAAAGGTTCAATCCGTTATCATCAAGGCAGAGAACATGGCAGCTTCCAGGCAAATGTGAGGCTGGAGGAGATGAGAGTTCTCATCTTCATCCAAAGGCAGACAAAAGAAGACTGACTTCCAGGCAGCTAGAATGTGGGTCTTAAAGTCCATGCCCACAGTGACACACCCACTCCAACAAAACAACACCTACTCTAACAAGGCCAGACCTCCTAATAGTGCCACTCCCTGGGCCAAACATTTACGAATCACAATAGCTTTATCTTTTATACTCATAAATAGATTGTTTTTGCTATTGTTGGAGGAGGTGGGGGTAAACTTAAAAAGCTGAAAAGGGATGTGAAGAAATACTGAATCAAACATTGAAAAAAAATGAGTTGTAGATAGTTGACATGTTGAGTCTTGATGACACATAAATGCGAGTCAAGTGTTAAGAAGAGCATGGTACTGAAGAGAGTGGCCCAGCAACGTTCTTTAATGATGTTCTGCTCATGAGTTTGGAACTCGGTAGTTTGTTACATACAAGAAATGTTCAGCATCCCTTACCTTAATAGTCAAGCCAGAGCTGCACAGTCCTTTGTTGTGCAAACTAAGGGAGGTTTTCCTCACGTAGATGATCAGTTTCAAAAAAATCTCCATATCTATGCATGTATTGCAGCCATAAGTTTAAGTAGTTTAAAAAGTAAACACATACTGAATATAGACATACTGAGTAGCGAAATACTCACTGGGTATAGAAAAAAGGCACTTAGCTCAGATATATTGAAAAAAGTCTTTAATTTTTGAAGAATAGCTGCTGTTGATGGTTATATAAAAAAAATACTGTCTCAATTTGAGATATCATATTACCCTTGCACCATCTGCATTTGAAGAGTAGATAATGTAAATATCCAGAAAGAGGTTTGCATTAAGGAAGGAAATGAGTAACGATCATCATGCTGAGTTAAATTTTATAATTATATTGTCCTTTTTGGAACACCAGTAATGGTTGGTTTCAGAAGCATGAAGCAAGTAATAAAAGGCAAATTGAACCTAATAAATTTTCCCACATACAAAGATTTAAAGGTGACCCTGTGCAAAGGCAAGGTTAGTGGGTCAGTGTCCACATGCTCAGACAGACAAGGTATGACACTGTATGACATGTGTCTGAAATTACAAAACATATTCCTTAAAACCTTGAAATTTTGATTTAAAATCTACTGCCCTCATGCACTGACAATTCTATGAGTGAGAAAAAAAATAGGATAATGTTTCCTAAGGCATCAAATCCCTCTAGTATTTCAAATGTTCTTAGGACTGTGTCATGTTTTCTCCTAAATATACAATTTAAGACTCTATTTTATTGCTTATATAAAGATATATTTCTGCCACAACATGTTAAATTTGAACTAGAAGGTACTTATATGTCTCTTGTGATTTTTTTACTGTTGTGGGGAACATTATTTTCATCACAATATGTCATTTTGGTTACCATTAAACTGATCTTACTTTTTTGCACATGTTTATACCGTGTTATGTGGTGTGGAGGAAGACATCACATGTTATGAAGCACTTGTTAAGATCAGGGGATAACATCAGGACTGCACCTTCTCCTTCCATGTGGGCTTCTGGAACTCACAGCATCAGGTTTGGTGGCAAGGGCCTTCACCCATCACTTTGGCAACATGTTTTATTATTGTTATATTAAAATAAATTAGTATTTTGTGGTGTGTGAGTTCTCTCTCTCTCTCTCTCTCTCTCTCTCTCTCTCTCTCTCTCTCTGTCTCTGTGTGTGTGTGTGTGTGTGTGTAAACTGTTTCGTTTGTTATTGTAAAGCATCTATTGATTCTAAGTTTTGTCAGCTATCAATAGCAAACTAGTATAGCTCTATGTGAAGATGTGTGTTTTTAACTCATGACATTGTCCTTTTTTCATCCTCTTTCCGCAAGAAAAATAATACTGATATAGAAGATGATAATTAAGAGTATTTTAACTAAAATAAATTCAGTACATATAAGTAAAATATCTATTAAAGCTATTGAGAATCAACCTGAAGATGGAGAATGAATGCATTGTTTATTTATATGGTCTACATGCTGAAACCAGATACAAATCTTTTTTTCTTCACTTTCAATGGTTCTATCAAGAAGAATTTAATAAACTAATCTTAAATTCTATTCTAGTTTCATGCTGAAATAACTTTGAAAAATTTTTTTTTGTAATTTTATTAGAATTTACTCTTCCATTCTGAATGTTGGGCAGATTTTATTCGAAGCTAACAATAGAAGCTTTTCAACATAAAAGTTTAACTCATTATCTCCCCAAAGTTTTTATTTCTCATAAAAATGATTCAAATACACTGAGAAGTTGAGACTGGTTGAAATGTTGTCATCAATGCTCAGATGTCACTGGGGATTTGTGTAGGTACATGATACCCTTGTTTATGGTTGTCTAAAAGTTCTTAACAATTCCTTTTAGTAACTCATGGGGATAATATCATTCATTAGATAGTACACAGAGGTGTGCTTGTATAGTTGGTACTCCTAGAGCTTGTGACCTACTACACTAACTGATATAGAACAGAGCTTCACAGAAGACAACCTTGGATCTTCTTTTAGAAAAATAAAAGAAGGCATTTAAGAACCACTGCATTCAAAATTCCAGAAGAAACTATAATTATGAACCTAAAAATGCCCACCTGAGAAAGTTAGGAAGGAAATTTCCCATTCTGTGAGAAATAGCTTCATTCAAATCTCTGATAAGGTCTCTGGTAAAAGACAGGATGGAAAGAGGTTTAACACTGAGCCATAAATACTTACTCTAGTCCCACTCAAACTTTCTGTTCTTATGAAATAGACTTGAGAGGTTAGAATATATGACAATCATTTGTATTCAAACATAAAAGATTTTCTTACCTTTTTAGAGACTTGAGGGAATCATGTGTTTATCCTGTGACATTTTTTTTTAATGGGGAAGACTTTTCTGGTTTTTCTCATCTTGGTCAGTGGCAGCTCCCGGGGGGCTGGTATTCTTACTCAGATCTTAGTATAAAATGGGAAGTTTTAACTAGATTAAGACATAAACTAGATGGTCTTCCCCATAATAATAAATCTTGAGCAAGTGGAGCTGGAGAGATGGCTCCTTGTGGTTAAGAGCACTCACTGCTCTTCCAGAGGACCTGGGCCCAACACTCACAGGAAAGCTGTCTAGAATATAACATAAACTGTCTAGAATTTTAGTTCTAAGGGACTGAACACTCTCTCCTGCATCAGCAAACAGCAAGCATGAAGCAGTGCATAAATACATGCAGAAAACTCACCCATACACAAGGAAGTTTTAAAACATAAATTTTGAAAAAATGAAACAAGGATGGAGAGAAAGTTTACTGAGTTGTCACCATGGTGACTATGCTGGCAGTTGCAGTGGCAGCAGATGTCCAAGTCACTGTGCCTCCTGCTGCTTGCCTTTCAAGACTACCTTAATTTTTAATTTCTAAAGCCCAGCTGTCGACATCCACATCCTAATATATTTCCTGTATATTCTCCTCTATGCTAGTCAGTTAGAAATATCTGTATAATATCATTAGATTTGATAAGGGCCATTTCTAGTAAAGCAAGTTAACTCCCAAACCAGTCAGACTATATACCTCTCAAAGTCTTGAAGACTTGGACTTAAATTCAATAAAAGATGGCATGTAAAATATCATTTATTAAACTAAAAAAAATCTGCCAAGTTTTATGTGAAGTTTATTATCAACCATGAGTCATCACTATCAATGTATAACTGCTGCCTTAAATCCTATTTCTTTAGTACTTCTCACTTGGGTATGAGAGTTCTGTTATCTAGAAGTAGAGGCATACAGCAGAGTACTGGCAACAAGATATTTTAACATGGAAAAAGGTGTTATTTTAAAACTGGCAGCCTCTTCTCCTTCCAGATGGAAAGCAAAGTATACCTGAGAAGAGGTTTTTATTTTTACTCTCCAAAAAAATGAGACTTAGCTGGATCTTTTATATTAATTTAATAGATAAGGAATGAACTTTTGAGCTTTTGTATTCACAAGTTATCCCTTTTCAATACTCTGAGACAGAGTAGATATTAGATAGTACTACAGGCAGCAGTGAATTTCAAAACAGAATAGTGAGCAAGATGACAAGAGGACCAGTGCTTTGGTATCATAATGTCAATAAAGGATTCTGATGCTACCACACCACACACACACACACACACACACACACACACACATTTATATATATATATATATATATATATATCACATTTATACACACAGACACACACACCACATTATACACATAATACTATTTTGTGTATTTTCTATAATTCAACAGTTTACCAATTCAGTTTCATTCATTTTAGATACTATAGTTATTATAAATATATGAGGGATATTCAAACATTGTAGTTATATGAGACTTATAAACAATATAGTAAGATCATATTCAGTCTCCATAGCCCTCTCTTTATCTTTCTGTCTATCCTAATTATTCTCTTCTTCTTCCCAATAGTTAATGCCTCCTTTCATGTTTATGTGCAGATCTAGTGTGGGTAGCAACTGTACATTCATGATGACAACTTAAATATCATACCCAGATGACAATATTTTATAGTACTCTCCTTAATCTTTTGACTCGTTCCACATGGTCTTCCATAAAATTTCCTGAGCTTAGAGGAAGATGATACTGTTCTCCAATTTGGGGATGAGTCTGAATAAGGCAACAACAGTTTACATTTAGCACTTTATCAGTTACATGTTTCTATGTTAACCATTCTTCACTGGGGAAAAAAAAAAGAGGCTTTTTAGAACAGCACTCGTCTATAGACATAAACATAAATAATTAGAAGGCATTTTAACTATATGTCCATTTGGCATAATTTCAATAAAAACTCATTATTAGGTTCTTGTTCTCTTTAGCCACAACTTTTGACCAGGTTTACAGTGGGAGGAATCTATCCCTCCATAGAGCAGGTCTCAAATATAACCAGAATTGTAGAGGGATTTTAATCAGCGATGTGCTCTGGTAAAGGATCACATTCCAAAGTCCTTCTAGCTCTATGTGATCAAGCTGGAATGACACATCTTAATACACTGGATAAGCCCTTAACACCTTAATCCCAAACAACATTAATTCAAGGAACAAGAGAGTGAAGAGAACAGAAAGAGATTCAAAGGATAAATATAAGCCCAACTCTCAAAAAAAAAGATAGAAAAGACAGTCTACTTTAAGTAGAGCAGGCAGGGCAGGGGGAGGTTCAGTGATGGTGCTGTTCTGTTGATTCAGAGTGCGGGTTCAGGGAGTCGTGGTTCAGTGTGTTCATATGTGCAGTATAGTGGTTCAGATGAATTCAGGCAGTTTTACAGAGCATCGCTGAAATATGCTTCAGTATTTAAGCATGCTTTCATGTTTCCATTCTGAGGTTGATGCCCAATTGTCTCAGGCTAGCAAAAACAACTAATGTGATGAGCAATAAACATTGATTTTCCCATGTCCCTACTAAAATTGACATAAAGATTTAGGTGAGCTCAAATGTTGCTCCTCCCACATCATTTATCCATGTAAGTAGGGTGTGAGACATGCTACAGTAAACATGTTGCTAAGGTTAAAGTAGATCGCTAAAAATATGTGGCATATATAAAATTAACCTCTGCAATTAAAGGTAATAAACTATCATTGCAAATGTCTATTTTGTCAGAACCAATTCTTATAGTCTTAGAACTGAAAAAGGCTACCCTTTCCACTTGAATAAATGCATAGTATTAAAGATTCTCAGTCAAAATTAAGAAATATTTCTTCAGCATGGTGACTACTGAAGAGACTTATGTCCAGTTATCAACCTTCAGTGAGTCTATGAAACACAGAATATTAATTACAGGATCCTAAAAAGATAATTGGATCAACACTAATAAAGGTATATCATCAAAAGACAACCTTTTCTCTCCAAGTGACATTATACTCATAGATAGCACAATAAATTTTCAACAATCTAAAATACATTTTCAGAGTGATAGTCTTCTATATTCAGAGTAACTAAAATACACTATAAAATAACATTTCAAATAATTATATAGTATAATTTCCTGTGTGTCTAGAAAACTTAATAGAAATTCTTATATTTACCAGTCTAATCCAGTTACATGAATACAAGAATTGCCTTGTTAATACTTGTTAATAGATGAATGCCTTCTTAATTACTTGGAAAATTATTCTGTTAACATCTGTGATGGTTTCCCTATTTCTTGATTATTTTTCTCTGCATTTTATTTATTTATTTCTTCTTATCTCATACATTACATCCCAACTGCAGATTCTCCTCCCTGTTATTTCTGTTAGATTGCTGTTTCCTTGTTTAATTCTTGGATATTTGATACCTAATTATCAATGGCATTGCAAACATGTAAAATGTTGCATAATCAGTTAGTATTATGTTATTGTAATATATTAAAATATTCTACTTCACATTGGCCTATATCATATTTAATCATACATGAAAAAATTGTGCACTATGATTGACACTGTTAAGTTAGAACAAAACAATATTATTTCATAAAATGTTTAGATAGTTTAATATTATTATTTAAATGGAGTGTCTGTGGAATATACTTGTGAGAAGGATCATGCTGGGGCCCCCTTGCCTAGGTGTGCCTGTGGAAGTCAGAGATCTACACAGCCATTTTTCTTTGTGACATTCCACTATACTTTTAAACAGGGTCTCTGTTTTATTTTCTATTGCTGTGATGAGACACCATGACGAAGGCAATTTATCACATAGGTTTTGATTTGGTTTTGTTTTGGAGTTTTTGATTGTTTGTTTTCTTGTTGTTACTGTTTGCTTCTTGTTTTTTTTTTTTTTTTTGTTTTTTTTTTTGGTGAGCTTTTTGTTGTTGTTGTTTGGTTGTTTTTTTGTTTTTGGGTTTTTTTTTTTTTTTTTTTTTTGTGCTTACAGTTTCAGAGAGTTAGAGTCCACGAATATCATTGTGGGAGCATGAAAAGGGAGTAAGCATGTCCCTGAAATAAAAGTTGAAAGCTTACATCTTATTCACAACCATTAAGGAGTCAGAGATAGATACTGAAATCTGCATAAGTTTTTGAAACCTAAAACATACTTCAGAGCCATCTTTCCTCCAACAAAGCCATGCCTCCTAATCCTTCCCGAATAGTGCCACCAACTGGGCAACCAAGCAGTCAAATATAAATGCCTATGAGAGTTATTCAAGCTCCTAAAATCTTCTTCCATTGAACCTGAAATTTCCCAATTCAGCTTGACTGGCTGGCCAAACAAAATACTCCTATGCCCACCTCCCATGACTAGAATTACAGACATACACTTCCGTGTCTGAATTTTACATGACTATAAAACACTAAACTGAGGTCTTGGCAGCAAGCCCTTTACCCTTACCCATTGAACTGTCTGCCAACCCCCTGTGGTTGGATACTTTATTTGCAACTAGTATTACCCTTTATAAAACTAACCCTATTAGAACCTTGCTAAAAGGAAGACAATATTAAATTCAAGGGAAAGGGAAATGATGTAATACTATAACCTCAATCCTTTTTCAATGATTGAGGTAAATGAAGAGGAAACATAGTTGCACTGAGGCCAATGTTGAATATTAGAATCTGGAGAGAAAAAGATGTAAAAAAGGGAAACTTCAGTCATTGTTCTATCATGGAGATAAACTTTTGAGAAAATGCATTTTAACTTTCATGTGATGGCTAATGAAGCCACACCAATTCAAGTGATAAACTGAAAATTACTTGTTTCCCCATACCAGCGTGGTATTTGCAGACTTTTATGTTTACTTTTGAAGTACCAAGTAGCTTATTGGTACTTTGCTGAGCTGTATGTTACTACACAGTATGTGAAGTAGTCATCTCATCGCAGTCTTGGGACTCAGGTGCTCTTTGTCTGTAAATACAAACGTCTGCGGACACAGGTAAAACATGGAGAGGTGTGATCATGACTCCAGTGAAAAGATCACAGCCTTTCTGTGTGTTCATGTGTAGCTGGGAACAACATGCAATCACATGTACAGGAATTTTACAACGGCATTCTGTATTTTGAGCCACACATTTTATGTGATTTACAGATTTGGTTTTTTAGCTGAATTCTTTACATCATGATTGATCCGTTAAACACCTTTCATCCATCTATATTATCCACTGCATCCTTATAAAGAGAGTGACTGTGACATCTAGCCCATCTTGTCATCCCTCCTTTGCTTGTATACATAGCAGAAGGACGATAGAGGACTCTGAAATGGCAGTTCTGCTTGGATACCCGAGTAACTGGAAAGTGCTAGGCTGTAACCACGTTGCTAGGAAGCTGCTGCTTTTCTCTCCGTACAAATTAGCCACTCCTTCCAGCCGATGAGATAAACAACCTTGTTGGGCTAGCTAGAGATTTTGCTTTCCTAGGCATATTTGATCAATATGCATAACCTTTCTTACATCTACCTTGTGTCCTGTACTTCTTTATTTCTTTGATAACAAATTATCATGTAGAATTCCAGAAAGGATGATTTTACAGAGGGAGAAAATCTCTCCCATGTTTTCCTCATTCACATCAGCATTGTCTTAGAACATAATCTTTTCCTCTCAGAATCCATTATCCAGAAGGATTCTTCTCCTTTTCTTTCTTTTTATAAATCTCTCACCCGATAAAGGTGTCTGCAATTGAGTCGAAATTATTCCACTGGCGCCCCAGGGCCGCTCCCAGTGTTAAGTGGCTGAGTCATAGAGTGGTCCTTGAATCTTAGCAAGTGGTGGTGCTTGTGGTGCATTCACTCCCTCAACTCCCTCTCAGGGAAAGAGGAAGATAACATAGAGGAAAGCTTCTGAGAAATATACAGAACAAAAGAGATGGACGTGCTGGCTACAGCTCACAGTACAGTGTAGGCTGCAGCGCTCATCCACACAGGTTTCTGCTTGGATAAAAGGAACTTTTGGAAGGAGGACTATATCCCTGGAAATATGGAACATGTAAGCAATAAATTCAGCTTTTATATTTGTTTAATTTTATATAGTTAGAGGTCACCATATTAAATAGAACATTCCCAAGACCTTAATCTGAGTACAGACTTACCCATATTTGCAGATAATCAACCACCAATCCAACATAGCAGTTGAATTGATTAGAGTTAAGGAGACAAAGTCTCTACCTCTCCAGGGTAGACTACATTCAAATTATCACAGTTTAAGAGAGTAATTTGTTGATAATTTATTGTGAATTCCAATATTTTATAACTAACTTTTTTAACTCTTTACAAGTGTTTACACAGGACTCACATCACAAGAGTCCATATCCACTAATCCATCCAACCTATTGATTTGTTCAAATAGAACATTCTATTGAGGTCCAGGACCATGGAATTCACTGGGCATAAGGAATCTCAGGATCCAGGACTTGCCTATGAAGCTTGTTGACTCATGTTGGACAAGTTACTCTTCCCAGGCACTGATTCCCACACAGAAAGGAATGGCACCACAGACTAAAGCAAAGCCTTCAGAACCAATCCTTCCCTTCACTTCTTACCCTTCTATCATTCTTTGAAGAGCCACATGCAAGCACCAAGTGATTATGTCTTTTACATACTAAATAGATATTTAATTTATTAGGTTCCAAGGACCATGATGAGCTTACCATGACCCTGAAGTGAAAATCCTCAAAAATGATTTTCAGATTACAGGACTTTTAGAATATATACTGTAAGACTCTAACATAGGCTAATAAGCAATATGGCCTATTTAAGTCCCCCTTATATTTTTTCTCAAATCTACTTGTGACAAGAAGCCCACACACAATTTATGCATGTGATAACTTAGGATAGCAGGCCAGAGAAGAAAATGACATGTTGTTAAGAAGTGGAATAACCTGATTTGGATCTCGTTTAGTCAGGAAACCCTGGTTGATTTGGCAAACAATTATTTGGTAATGGTCAGAATACACAAAGAAGAGTAAGAGCTATGAGCCAACCTTGGGTTTTTTTTTTTAATTTTTATTGAAAATAGATTCTTCTCCACACAATACACCCCCACCCACAGTTTCCCCTTTCTCTACTCCTCCCTGCTTCCTCTGCCTTCCAAATACCCAGGTCCACTCCCCCTCTGTTTCCTCATCAGAAAAGAGCGGGTTTTCAAGGGGCATCAAACAGGACAAAAAGAGATACAAACAATAAGACAAGGCAAAAGGCATTCTATCCAGGTTGGCCAAGGCAGTGCAAGAAGAGGAAAAGAGTCTCAGGGGCAGACAATAGAGTCAGAGACACACCTGCTCCCACTGTTAGCAGTCTCTCAAGAAAACCAAAATTACAACCAAAATACACACCAGGGACCTGCAGGCTCAATTCAATTGAAATTGGAATTTCAATCTCTGTGAGCCCAATCTCTTAATAATGAAATCAACTTTGTTCATTCTTTTATGTGTATAAATCTAAGATAAGAGAGTCTATGGAAGAGGCTCAAAAAAATCCAAATGGAAAGGGAGGCAGATGTGTGCACTAAGGCACAGCTACTGTGTTTATAGCTAATCAAAGCACAGCTTCCTTTGTCGAGGAAGTTTTGATATGAAAGAGAAGGCCAACTGAGGAAACTTGTGTCCTTATGACATGATTGATTTTGTCCACTGTCACATGCATATTATGTCATGGCAAATACATAGTTCATAGTGTGTACTTTCAGTAACTCTGGAAGTTTGAATTTAATTCTGAAAGGAATGGAAAGCCACTGAGTATATTTAAACAGAAAAGTGACATTCATTATGCAAAGTCTGTTGACTGTGATCAAAGTCAGAAATAGGAGGTTCCGCACTGGCTCGGTTACCTTTGCAAGCAAAAATGCAATGTCACCCTGTTCCAACATCCAGTAGGAAGGACATGATTTTGCTCATGCCTATCCGCTTATAAATGCTATTCCTACTTTGTTCTTCATTTGTGAGTGTTCTATCTCCGCTATCCCCAAGTGGATTGCAAAGACAGGTTCTCTGAGCCGGCTCTGGGATGGCTCCATCTTTGGCCTAGATTGTTGCCTGGCTTTTCTGGCCACAGTGTGAGAGGATGTGCCTACTCCAGCTGAGACTTGATGTGCCTGGACCACTTTGTACCCATGAAGAATTCCCTTTCTCTAAGGAGAAGAGGAAGGGGCAATGGGGAAGAGGATTGTGAGGGTAGGACTGGGAAAACAGGTAGGAATTGGGTTGCGATCAGGATGTGACGTGAATCAATAAATTAATAATGAAAATTTTTGTTTAAAAGCATGAATTTAATTCTTGGGGTTTCTTGTATCGCAGCTTTGAGTTTAGAAAGTTATTCTCCATCTGTCTCTTTTTCATATTGCTACCCACTTTCCTGGAAGCAAAATACAAGTGTAGAAGAGGTGTGGGCTCTCTGACTTGCTGCAGTTTCTTTTCCTAAGGAGGATTACCGCATTTAGAACTGTGTGGCGCCATCTGCTGGGAGACGAAGTAATCGCTTTTGATGAGTATAGGGCACATTGCAACCTGATGCTCTTGTAGCTGGCACACGGATAAGAGGATTTGTAAAGGGACTATTTTACTTTTTGTTGTTGTTGTGAAAGTATGATTTTTAAAAGTAAAACATTAAGCTTTTAATTATCTAATAAAAAATGATGTTACTCAGAAAGCTGTATCTACTTTATAAACAAACAAACAAACAAAGAAAAAAGAAACAAACAAATACCCACAATTAAACCAGTGCACAAGTAAACATAGAAACTACGTGGTATTTACTTCCCCTAGGCAAGCTTTTTAGATCATAATTTCTGAAGCCTTTCCTTACGAGGAAGTGATGAAACAGCTCTCTTTATCTTAACGCACAATTCCAATTTGACAGTCATTTTCAGCTCAACTCATGAGTTGTTTTATAGCACAGATGAACTCTCCTCATTCCATACATCCAAACACAAGTGATAATTCAGTTACCTGTTTGCTCTGCTTAGATATTTGTATAGAAAATATAGGCAAAAGGGACAGAAAAGTTTTGAATTCAAGACAAGGTAAATACTTTCCCTTTTGAAATGTAGGAAAACATTGTCTACCAACCATTATTGAATGTGTACACAATGTGACACGTGGCGTTTTAGATTTTGCTATTTTAATCACAGTGTTCTCAGTTTGTTATAACTTTGATGGATTGGTTGAAGTAGCTTATTGTACAGATTCAGAAAGTAGTGCAGTGAGTATACTCAAGGAGAAAGAGAAGCCTCGGAAGGTACCAACCGTAACCCTGGAATCAGGGATGGACCCAGCCTTTCTCCATCTCCTGTTCCTCTCAGATAATCCTACATGATCTGCTTGCTAAGGGACTGCAAAACACGAGCCCAGGAACCTTGGCAGAGAAGAAGCTGTTGAAGATCCATTACGTTGAGACAAAAGGAATGACATATAAGAACACAGCTGTGCTTAGCATTAAAACACCGAACTGCAGCATTAAATAGTGTCTATTGTTCTATAGACAACTAAATGTTCTGATTTATAGTTGGCTTTTTGAATAAATGCTCTTCATTAACTAAGTATCTGAAGAAGATATTAGAGGAAACTTCAGAAATAATATGGGCTTTAAAAAGAAATTATAGGCCTTAAAACCATGGAAAATAATGTAAATAAATATAAAAATACTGCCAGCATTTCTTCAAATCTCCTGTACTCTGGTTAGAAGACCCTAGTTCTTCTAAACTCAATAAAGAAATGCATATACTGAAAACTCCTTAGTTTCTCATCTTACGCTTTTTCTAGAATGGAATTTTCCTCTACAAATAAATGTAGGCTCTGGTGCAGGAGTAGAACAAAAGAGCTTGCTTTTCTAAAGAATTGCTTACTTAACAAAGTCTTTTGATAATTTAGACATCTGGACAGCTGTGTTTAATCTGTACTTAGTTTGACTCTACTTGCATTCAAATTTTCTCCAAAAATTTCAAATGTAAACCACACACACAATTTCATATTTTAAATATTAAATTCTGTAATGAATCAGCGAATTTAAACACGCTAGCTGGAGCCTGGGCTTAACTTCCGGAAATGCATCCATGGGTCCTGCAAGAAGAACATTAACATGCTGCCTATATGCTAACCAAGCTACTAAACATGGCTGGGACTTGCCTCAGAGGACAATAGAATTGATGATGTACTTCATGGAAGTTTAGGATAGAATGATCTGTATTCACTGATATTCCAGTGTAATGTAATTTTTTTCAAAAACCTTTCAGTTTATTTATTATTATTCATGCTTGCATATGATGTGTGCATGTATATGTTTGCATTTCTATATGTGGGGTGCAGCTCCAAAGTTTAGAAGGAAAATTTCAGAAATTAGTTCTTTAGTTCACTTCTACCTTAAGTTCTGAGAATGAAAGAAGGTCCTGAGGCTTATACATCGAGCATTTTTATACCCTCAGAACTGGCCCACACAAATGTAATTTAAAACACACAAACAAACCCACAAAAACTGCAAAGAATGGGCCCAAGCAATCATAGCTAAAGATATGTTGAAGATCCATTGCATTGAGGCGAGTAATATCTCTTATAAGGGAGTGGCAGTAATTAGCATGAGAAAATGGGCTCAGTATGGTGTTCAACATCATATAAACTTTATAAGATGATTTTCTCTTGTACAAGTATCTGCTCACAGGCGGCAACAAAGCCCATCTTTAGGTGGGATAGTTTTTGCTTTAATGAAAATAATATTTGAGGATCTGGAGCAATAGTTTAGTGGTTGAGACCCAGGTTCAATCCCCAGCACCAACATGGCCGCTCACAACTGTCTGTAGCCCCAGCTCTAGGGCATCTGTCACACTCACACACACATACAAGCAGGGAGAACACCAATGTACATAAAATAACAATAAATAATTTAGAAAAATAATATTGGAAATAGATGCATCCATTTCATTTAGGTATGTTTAGACCTATGTGTTAATCATACATTAACTAATTTATTAACAATAAGAAACGTAGGAATGTGTTGAAAAAGAATGCTAGCATTCATCTATTCTATTTCACTGCTAAGGAGATTCAAAGGAATCCTCTACAGAAGTTCTCAGTTGTAAATAAATGTTAACATTATATATCACAGTTCTAACTCTTGTTGGATCTACACATTGAGCATCTGAAGCAACTGATGACGTTCTCACCACAAAGAGATGACTAGACTTGGTGGCCCTGCTTTAGGAACAAGGACTCTACAGTCTTACCAAACTGGCATAAACTGAGTCTAATCAAGTAGCAAGATTCAGCTGCCAGTTTCCAGAAAATGCAGAGGAAATGTCAACCCAAGAAAATGGACAACAAGCATCTAATCGGTAAAATCTTAGTGTAAGAAAGTTGGTGCAGGATATTTCCCAAATACATGTGAATAAGTGAAATGAACTGAAAGTACAGAGGTGAAAATATTGAAAGTTTAATATGCTTGTTGCAGCAATGCTGTGGTGTACCCTAGCTAGGCTTAGTAGAGTAGCAGGATAGTAAAAGAAGTAAAAAAGTGATTATTGTAGTAAGATGACGTGTATCATATGGGAGGGGACATGTTCAGTTGTGTTATTAAGGAGAACTGAAGAAAAAGCTTGCTAAGAATGCTGTTGTGTGTATACGTATGGTACATTACTTGTGCATATTAGTGTGTGTGCACATGTGTGTGCTGACATACATGTTCAAGTGTAGGCCAGAGATGGGTATTGAGCATATTCCTTGATTATTTTCATCCTTGTCTCTTGAGACAAGGGATCTCATGGATCCTAGACCTCAACCATTTCCAAGGCTAGCTGTCAAATGAGCTCTGCAGACCTGTCTGTTTCCGGTGCGCCTGTTCTGGGTTTGCAGATACTCCATGTTACAATGGCTGACCTTTATGTGAGTACTGGGGATCTGAACTCTGGTGATCCACTTGCAGAGCAGCACTGAACTGACTGAGCCATCTCCCCATCCCTGGAAAGTTATACTTTAACCCAGTTGCTAATTACAGTGATGTTTCCCTTAAAATAATCCACTTAACTACATTTTACTTATATCCTTGGTAGTGTTTATATATGAATCTTACTTTATGTAAGAACCCTACTAACTTAAAGACAATATGTATTTCTCCTCAACCTGTGTACAAATGATACTTTAAATAACTATGAGTATTTTTGTGTTTGGATTATAAAAATGTTATATTACCTAAATTCATCCAATCTTGGCAATACTGTTAATTATTCCAATTTTGCATTTCTCCTGATACCTCCTGATATTTCCTGATAGATAATTCATCTATTATTACCCACAGTAACTCATACATAAAACATATTTATGACCATACAGTTTTAATAAATAAGTTGACATCTTAAATTGCCTATCCTCCTGCCCTTCACCGGATTTCCATTAAATAACAATGAAGCAAGAAGATAACTTAGGGCTCCTCATCCTTATTGCTTTCTCCTGCAATAGAGTCAGTATTTAAAAAAAAAAAATTGTTTCCAGTCTAATAACCAATTTCCCAGCATGGCCCAAGGCTGTGCTTTAACTTTAGGAGTAGTTCAGTGATTGACTTTTTTGCAGCACATGTGGCCCATGCTGTGCAAGCCAGCAGTGGCTTCCCCAAGGATCCAGTTTAATGCATCCCCCCCTTGATGCTCACACATATCAACTGGATGACCTGCCAGAAAACAGGCACTAGTCTTACTCTGGACTAATCAAATAAGAGTCTCTATATGTGGTCATATGTATTTTTGCAAGGAGAGTTTTAATATAAGACAAGATTATGAACAACAAGAGTAATTAGTTGTAAGAAACTTTGTGAATACACTGAATCCTTTGTAAGATGAGTAATGCATTAATTTTTAAGGAATGAAGCATTATATTATTTATCTGTGTCAACATTTCCCCATCAGCTATTCTTAAAGGGAAGCATCTATTAATGTGCCTATATATGTTAAGATGAAAAGGGTGAATGAGAAAACAAGAGAATAGTGTTAATTTCTTGTAGCTTAGATTAAGTTTGAATTATTTCCTGCTAGGAAAAGCCCCTAGAGTAATTGTATAAGATTATTTATAACAATTTCATTCACTTTGTATATTCCTGACTATTCTGAATTCCTGACAATCTCAATTCCTAACGTATCATGTGCTCACAGTAACTGATCAGCACTGTAAAACAGGAGCAAGGAGGCGAATTTATAGAGAGTGTGTGTGAGAGAGCATGTATATGGGGGAGGGGGTGTATGTGTATTTCTTTTCCTGTCACTTTTTAAGCAGTTGCTTTTATGAAGGGGGAAAGTCAATTCAGAATACTGAGGGAGCAGTTTCTATCTTCTGATGATAATGTGGCATAGAACTGAAGATGAATTGTTTAAGATCCATAGAAAATGACATCTTTGATTAGAAGTGACTTAAGCCACTCCGGTGAGGGACTCAGGTAGGCTAACTGCTAATCTCCACCCCCTCATCATTCTTCAAATCCAAACCCCTTCACACCCTAGCTTCATAGAAAACCACCTGCTGAGTTCTCCCACTCTCTCTGCCCCTATCTCTAGCTGATGGCCCATCTCCAACCTTCAACACTCATCTTGTTATCCAAACCCCCAACTCCCAGTCTCACTGACTTTTGTGGGACCCTCACCCCAAGCCTACCTGAGAAGCAAATAGGCCAGCTGAGCGGGTAGGTAAGCTTCAGTCTTCAGTCTCCCTCCTACCCTACTTTCCAATCCCCTAGTCTTATCCTCAGCTTTGTAAAAGACTACCCTTGTGTCCTCTCCTCACACTCAAATCCTAGTGGGCACCATACATTCCTCCCTCTTATGGACTCCATGTGTTCCCCACCTCTAGCCCATTCACATCTCTAAGTGTCAGCTCCCAATACCTAGGAACACATTTTACCTGGAACCCAGTGTAACTGTACTCATCAAGATCCCAGAATTTCCTACAAGGCAACACACAGTCACTATGCCATACTAAGAACCAGAGAGCGCAACAGAAAACAAGGTACAAAATACCCATCCAGCAAAACAGCAAAGAAAGACCAGATATAAGTATCTAGACATACAATCTTTCTAAACACAGATGCCTAAATGCCACCATAAAAACACAATCAATAACAACTGGGATCATATCTCCACCATAGTCCAGCACCCGACTACAGTAGTCCCTGAGTGCAACTTAGCTGAAGCACAAGATAAAAGCCTTAAAATAGCTATTGTCAATATGATAGAAATCCTGAAAAAGGAAATAAATAACCCCCTTTAAGAAACCTATGAAAACAATACACAAACAAACAGTACAAGGAAATGAATAAAACTGTTCAAGATGTGAAAGTGGAAATAGAATCCACAAAGAAAACCCAGACTAATGGAAATTAAATTTTTAGGAACTTAAACAATACCTCAGAGGCAAGCCTCGCCAACAGAATAAAAATGATAGAAGAGAAAATCTCAGACACTGAAGATACAATAGAAGAAATGGATACTTTAGTCAAGGAAAACATTAAATCTAAAAAGCTACTGGCAAAAATCAATAAGGAAGCCTAGGATACTATGAAAAGACCAAATCTAAGAATAATAGGAATAGGGGAAGGTAAGAAATTCAGCTCAAAGACACAGAAAATATATTCAATAAAACCATAGAAGAAAATTTTTATAACTTAAAGAAGCAAATGTCTATCAAGGTACAAGAAGCATACAACACACCAAAAAGATTGAAACAGAAAAGAAATTCCCCTTGGAACAAAATGGTAAAACCACTAAATGTCCACAATGAAGAACGAATATTAAGAGCAGCAACATAAAAAAACTAAGTAACATATAAAGGCAGGCCTTTTAAAATAACATCTGACTTCTCAGTGAAGTTTCTAAATCCCAGAAAGACCTGCACAAATGTTCTACAGATGCCAGCATAGACTACTATACCCAACAAAACTTTAGTAACTTGAATAGATAAGACATTTTATGATAAAATCTCATTTAAAAAAATATCTATCTACAAGTCTAGTCCTACCGGTGAATATGGTAGGAAAATTCTAACCAAACAGGTTAACTGCACCCAAGAAAACTCAAGAAAGAAATAATCCCAGACTAACAAATTAAGGGGAAATACACCCATATCAACACACACAACACACACACACACACCAACAAATAAAAGAAACAAAGTTTTTAAAGCTAGATTTGTAGAAAGATATTGCTTAAACTTGATTTTATCATGAAATGTCTTATCTTTTCAAGTTTTTAATGTTTTGCTGGGAATAGGAGCTCATTGATATCTCACAAACACCAATAGTCTCAATTCCACACTAAAGAATCATAGACAAACAGAATAGATTAAAAAAAAAAAAAAAAAAAAAAACCAGTATCTATCCTTCTGCTGCATCCAAATCACATTTTAACATCAAGGATATACAAGGCTTATGGGTAAAATGATGGAAAAGATGTACCTAAGAAATAAACTGGTGTAATGACTTTAATATCCAACAAATTAGACTTCAAACCAACATTAATGAGAATGGATAGGGAAGGAAAATATATACCCACCAATTGAAAAATTCACCAAGATGACATTGCTATTCTTAGCATCTATGTACCAAAGCACAAGGACACCCAAGTTTAAACAAACATCAAAAGACTCTACTACAGTTTAAATTATATATTGACCCTCATGTACCGTTCTTACCAGTAGACAGGCTATCCAAACCAAAGCTAAATAGAGAAATGCTAAAATTAAGTGATGTTATAAATCAAATAGACATAAAGACATATAATTTTTCTTCCAAACATAAAGAATATATCTTCTTCTCATGGTACTTTCTTCAAAATGGACCACATGCTCAGACAGAAAGCAAGTCTTGACCAATACAAGAAAATTGGCCTGTATCCTGTCTGACCACCATAGATTAAATCTAGATATCAAGAACAACAGAAACAACGAAAAGCTTACAAACTCATGTAAACTGAGTAACTCTCTACTGAAGGAAAAAAAATTAAGACAGAAATAAAGAAATTAAGAACTTTCTAAAATTGAATGAAAATGAATACACAGCATACTCAAACTTATAGGACACAATAAAAATGGCACTTAGAGGAAAATTTATAGAACCAAGTATCTGCATAAGGAAATTGAAAGATATCATAGTAGCAACGTAACCTCATACCTGAAAACTCTAGATCAAAAAGAAGTAAGCATATACCAGAGGAGTGCATGACAAGAAAGCATCAAAGGTAGGGCTAAAATCAATAAAATACAAACAAAGAGATAAACACAAAGGATCAATAAAACAAAGAGTTGATTCTTTGAGAAAAATAACAAGTTAGACAAACCCTTATCCAAACTAAAAGGCAGAGGGATAATATCCAATCAGAGACAGACACTGAGGAAATCCAGAGTATCATAAGGACATACTTTAAAAAAAAATATTCCAAAAATGAAAAAAAACATATTCCATTAAATTGTAAACGTAAAAGAAATGTATTTTTTCTATGATATTACATACCAAAGTTAAATCAAGATCAGACAATTTAAACAGACATATAACCCCTACTGAATAGAAGCAGTCATAAGTCATCCAATCAAAAGGATTTTTTTTTGTCTAGGGCCAGATGGTTTAGCACAGAATTTCAACCAGACATTGAAAGAATAGTAAATGCTGATATTCTTTAAATTATTCCATAAAACAAAATCGGAAAGAACACAGTCTAGTTCATTTTATGAGGTCACTGCTGCTCTGATACCTAAACCACATAAAGACCAAATAAAGAAAAAGAGTTACAGACAAGTTTTACTTATGAACATGGATAAAATAACACTTAATAAAATACTTGCCAACTAAATCCAAAACACATCAAAGATCATCTACCTTGATCAAGTACGCTTCACACAGGGATGCAGGGATGGTTCAATAAACAAAAATCTATCAATGTAAGCCACCATATAAACAAACTAAAAGACATAAACCACAAAATCATCTTGTTAGATGCTGAAAAGGTCTTTTATGAGGTGCAACACTCTTCGTTATAAACAATCCTGGAGAGATTTAGATACAAGGGACATACTTAAACATAATGAAGGATTTTTACAGAAAGTCAATAGCCAATATCAACTTAAATGGAGAGTTTATTTACTTATTCCACTAAAATCAGGAACAAGGTAAGACACTCTACTCTCTCCATGTGTATTCAACATAGTACTTGAGGTCTTAGCTAGAGCAGTAAGACAACAAAAGGAGAACAAGGGCATAGAAATTGGAAAGGAAGTTGAAGAATATTTATTTCCAGATAATATAATAGAATACATAAAATACTCTAAAAATTCCACTGGGAAACTCCTACCTCCTGTAGGATAAACACCTTCAGCAAAGTAGCTGGAATCAAAATTAACTTACAAAAAACAGTAGCCCTCCTATAAACAAATGACAGGCTGAGAAGGAAATCAGGGAATCACCTCCTACAATAATCTCATATAATGTAAAATATCTTGGTGTAATTGTATCCCAGGAAGTGAAAGACCTGTATGATAAGAACTTGAAGTCCTTGAAGAAAGAAATTGAAAAAGATATCAGAAGAGAGAAAGATCTCCCATGCTCATGGAGCAGTAGGATTAAATATAGTAAAAATGATCATCCTACCAAAAGCAGTGTACAGATCCAACTCGATTCTTATCAAAATCGTAACATAAATCACAGATATTGAAAGGAAAATCTTGAACTTCTCCTGAAAACACACACACACACACACACACACACACACAAAACCAACCAACTAAATGGGAGATGAAAAACAATCCGGAATAAAAAGAACTGCTGGAAATACCGCTATTTCTGATTTCTTGTACTACAGAGCTATTATAACAGATGATGCTGATACAAAAATAGACATGCCAATCAATGTAATTGAATTGAAGATCTAGACATAAATCCACATACCTATGGACACCTGACTTTTGATAAATAAGCCCAAAATACATACAGGAAAAAAAAAGACAGCATTTTAAATGGTGTTAGTCAAACTGAAGGGTTGCATGAAGAAGGTTCCTAATAGATTCATCTTTATCACCCTACACAAAACTCAAATCTAAATGGATCAAAGATCAAAACATTAAGTGAGAGGCACTGAACACAATAGAAGAGAAAGTGGGAATAGCCTTGAACTCATTGGCACAGGGAAAGACTGTTGAAAAGGTCCGCTGTGGTTTCCAGTATATGATGGCTTCCAGTAGTATTTTTAGAAGATTCTTGAGTTGTCTGTACAAATGGATCTCTGTTTCTTCTGCCTTCTCTTGGGCTCTTTTCCTTTTGTTTGTTTGTTTTGCCCAATTCTGATGTGTTAGTTTTTGTCTTATTATATTTTATTTTAATTGATTTTTATTATTGTGCCATTTTAGTCTGTTTGTTCTGTAATGACAAAACAGGGGATGATGGAAGGGGAGGTGTGGATGAGCTGGGAGGGAAGAGAAACTAATCCGGATACATCATGTGGAAACGATGTATTTTCAATAAAAGAAAGAAAAAATGAACTAACGGACTTAAGCAATGGAAGCTTATATCTGATGCAACAAAAGTAAAGAGGGAGTGGTATACATAGAATCAATGATGTGCTCCCGGACTGGCTTCTCTGCATCATTCGTATGTATCATCCACAGAGAAGCATTAAAGTGTCAGAATGCATGGAAAAGCATTCCAAAGAAAAGGAGGGCTGGAGTTCCTCACACACCCTGTTGCATCACAGAAGGGACTGTCCAGGCAAATTCTCTATTTCCCTCTCCCAAATCAGACTAAGCACACAGGAAAGGCATCTCCTGGTGTTCAATATTTAAGCAATGAAGTGATCTCTGTTTTCAATGAAATACTATCACTGAAACAGTGTTCAATATTTTATCTTTCCATAAAATAGTCTTCACTAGCCAAACTAGGTAAGTAAAGTAAATTATTTTTTGCAAGTTAGAAAAAAACCGAGGGACGTTCAAGCTGAAACCTTTCATTTGACGTGTCTTCTGTCTCTGCATGTCAGTGACTCTTACAAGTCTACATGCATTATGTATCAGAGTACTAGGGGCTGAGTCTAATCAAGGCCAAGGACACTTTTGTTCTTAGGCCTCACCGCAAGCAACATTCTACAGTCATGGCTACAATTATTCCTAAATACATTTTAGTTTTTTAACTGTGTCTCCACTTGTGGAAATCTCTAGCAGCATGTTTATTCTAAATCAAACAGTCCAGAAAGTGGTTCATACTGTCCTAAGACTGCACAGTCAGTTAATGTGTTGAATGATGGAGACTTGCCCATACTTATTCAGCTAATGCTCTTGTGCTTGGCCACAGGCCCTTGAGTACATCTGATTTAATGCCTTTATATTACAACAGGAGGTGTCCACTGCTTCACTTCCCACTCATTTTGATTACTATGAAAACTCTACAGTCATCAGGAAGGCATATTCTCAGCATGTTCTGGTGACAGGTCAACTTATCAAATTACCCTCTTCCTCTGGAAAGTGAACACGACATATTACTAAATTATTTCCTGTCAGTCTTTCAAGTGCCATATATTTTTCTGTACTCTGATTCAGGAACCTAAAGAGCTCATATCTTTTTTAATTAATTTATCAGCATAGTCAATGTTTTTTGTTATTTTAGTGAAATATATTTTTCTTATAGTGACCAAATAAAAACATACCATTGACTTTACACTTCGTTTGACAAAGATTCTATAAAGCCTCTTTTCAAGTTCTTGTTCTATTCATCACTTAGGTTTCAGTGTAGCTGCTTTACCTTTGTCTGAAATGCAGCTTTCGTCTATGATGTACAGATAAACGAAAATGTGTAATGCCTCATACGCTCAGAAAAGAAGACTGTGTAAAGAAATGTTTTAATGATGTAAATATGCAAATAAGATTTTTTATGTGGAACCTGTTGATTCCACAGTTGATGTTACCATAGTGTTCATAATACCATCTTTGCATTTCTAACATTTGTTCTATAATGTGTGCACACCAAGTGAGAGCAACAAATACTGTCTTCATCTCTGCTGGATAATGGAACACACATTAGCTATCGTGTAAATAGGTACTCCATAGTGATCTTCCACTTTTCTCACAATGCAAAAATACTACATATAATAGAACATTACATGTTGTATATATAATATATACATTATATATATATATATATATATATATATATACACACATTTGTATGTATATATAATTTTCCTGCCTCACCTGGTATAAACTCAGTTCTGACACAGACAAAAAAAATAGAGGATTACTTTATTTTACAGAAATAACCCAACATTATGATAACAGTCCATTTTATGCAATTGACTTTATTTGTGATGGATTATGCAATTGCTCTACTGTTCACATTCCAACTTGCCTAAATTAACTCATTAATAAGTCTTAAACTGTCAAATTCAGATGAGTTTCTTTTTGTTTCTAGTAGTTTTGACTTTATCATTAAAAATTTTTTGTCTATATCATTTTCATATTTAAGCAAAATATTCCATTTAGTTGATGACCAAGAAAATTAAGTGTTACCCATCAAAGACAAGGGCATTCTTCTCTGTCAGAGGCTTTCAAATTGTGTTTCATAGGCTATCCCAGAAACACTCAACAGAAAAAAGTTAAAGGAATAAAATATGAAGTAAATTTTAATTAGACAAAAATTCAGTCTTTAAAAACCTTCAATTCTTCTTTGTTTAAGGCACTTGGATGCACATTTTGATATTCTAAGTTGATGTAAGAGGATAAGTGTGGAAAAGTTAATATTGTCATAAGCAACACACATAAATCATTAGTCCAGGAATTATATATTATTCTACACACAAAAATTCTTCAGTTCTGCTTAATGCTAGAAGAGTGGAGGGTGTGCTATTTGGGGGAGTTAGCAGAAAATAGTCATGGATAGAGATGATTAGTATACATTGCATAAGTGTATCAAATTTGCAAAGAATATATTGCTTATAAAGCTATTACTGTGTAGATTACACTGATCATTATATTTTCTTCTCAGGAGAAATTTTACAAGTAAAGGCAAAACACACAGATACTTTTGTTGTGTTCTTCTTCTTCTTCTTCTTTCAAGGATTATTCCCCTATTTTTTAAAATTTTGTTTTATTTACAGTCCAGTCATTATCCCCCTCCTAGTCTGTCCTCTGACTGTTTCTCATCCCATACCTTTACCCCTGCCACGACGAGGATGTGCCCAACTCCACCCCCACCACACCACACCTCCCCATTCTCTGGGGCCTCAAGTTTCTCGAAGGTTAGGTGTATCTTCCCTCACTAAGGCCAGACCAGGCACTCCTCTGTTGTACATGTGTCGGGGGCCTCATATCAGCTAGCATATGCTGCCTAATTGGTGGCTCAGTATCTGAGAGATCTCAGGGGCCCAAGTTAGTTGAGAATGCTGGTCTTCCTCTGAGGTCACCCTCCTCCTCAGCTTCTTCCAGCTTTTCCCTATTTCAAACACAGAGGCTCCAGGCTTCTGTCCATTGGTTGGGTATACGTATCTGCATCTGACTCTTCAAACTGCTTGTTTGGCCTCTCAGAAGGGCAGCAATGCTAGGCTCCTGTCTGTAAGCACACCATAGCATCAGTAATAGTGTCTGGCCTTGGAGCCTCCCCCTGAGCTGGATCCTAATTTGTGTCTGTCACTGGACCTCCTTTCCCTCAGGCTCTTCTCCATTTTTGTCCCTGCAGTTCTTTCAGACAGGAACAATTCTGGGTCAGAGTTTTGGACTGTAGTTCATTCCAGATGTAGTCAAGATGATAACCAGGAATAGCAATCACATATATATCACTCCTAAATAAATATTTTTACATTGTTCTAAATCTCGTTTGTTGACTTTAAACCAAGTCAGCCAACAAAACTTAATCTTAAAATAAGCATGCTGTAAGATCTACAAGCAAAATTTAAAATTTAAAGAAAATTTCTTTATACTTAATTTCACTGATAATAATTATTGAATACTTTAGTGACTATAATAACCTTCTTACTCTGATTTGTTAATAAAATTTAGAGTATATTCAAATTTCTGGACATTTCTTAAGATTATCTTCTAAAAATAAAATTTTTAATATCCACACTCAATTTCTAGGTGAAAATTATTTTCTTTGCCTCTTGTTGATTATCCTTCTCTTATAGTTAATAATCTAAGGACATATTCATTAGCCTTAACAATTTATGGATAAAGAAATTATAGCTGTATTTATGTTAGCAAGTCAGGACCAAAAAAAAAATATCTTAGCTTTGTATATGAAATAGGCAATTATTGCAGTTGGTCATCTTGCAAAGTCAATTATACAACAAACTAAAATTAAGAATAAATGTATCTTTATCATTCAACAAGTCAATTGACTTTATATTCTTTTGGCAAGAAATTTCAACACAATAAAAACAGGAGGGCTGGAAAGATGGTTAAGTAATTAAGAGTACTGGCTGCTCTTCTAGAGAAACTGGATTCAATTCCCAGCACTAACATGGTAGCCCACAACCATCTGTATCTCCACTTCCAGACGATTCTGTCCGTTGAGGGTACCAGGCACACATGGATCGCACATATATGCATGTCAGTAAAACGCACATATACATAAACCAATAAAATCATTTAAATTCTTTTAAAAGACATGAAAACTTTCAACATAAATATTTTTTTTGCTACTCAAATATTTTCACTCTACTAGGTTTATTTGTGTCTGTTTACCTTTCTTTATCTAATATAGGATGGTTCACAAGATCAAAATATAAATATTTCTTATTTTTTTCTCCAAACCTATACCGACCGGCCAGATTTAATACTTACAGCTACAGCCGGAATATTAACTTAAAAAGTGTGAGTACCTCCAGATGCCTGTGAGCCATCTGCTCAAGGTCACCTCCTCTACTGTCAAACCATCTTGTGTCATTACACTGACTCTCTACTGAACTAGTCAATGGACATGTTCTCATCTTTAAAAGATTGCACAGAACTCCTGTAATATTGTTGATTGCATCACAATCCAGCAGGAACACAAAGTTCTATTACTGTGTCCAGAACAACTTGTTCCTGCGTTTTATTAGACTTCATTTATTGTCAGTGTGTCTTCAGGAAATATGTGGTCAGCTCAACTATTTTTAATCTATTGCTAAATTCACAAGACATCCCCTTTACCTGGAACACTATTTCTTGAGTGATTTTCACTAAATCACTGTATTTTTTTCTTATAAATCATCTGTCCTAGTAGAATTCATATGTGACTTGATTTATCTCTCCCAGTTATCTATAATATTTATTTTTATTCCATCTCAACATGCAAGTCTCAAATTTCCATACTTCCTTGGTTGCTTAAGTCTGCCTCTCCAGAATGCAGGTGCAATGAGAAGGGTCATCTGATAAGTAGTAAATGAATGAATAGTAAGTGAGATTTGTTCCGAGAAAGCCTTATTCCTGCTATCTCTTCTGTTTCTATAAATGGACCTGGACACAATTACATGTAAATCCTAGGACAACATGAGTGAGATTGATTTGCAATCACATGCAGAAATTGATAAAACTGTAATTTCTCTTCTGAGACTTGTTTCATAAACTAAACTTGAGTATATATGGATTGAAAGTCCATAAATAATCAAAACTGGAATTAGCTTTTTTTGTTTTAGTTTGACTTTTTATGTGTTTTATTTGCCTATGTATATTTGTTGTTATGACAACATCAGGAAATTCTAGGGAAATTGACAGTCAGAAGATAACAGAAATATTTATAAGACCCCCAAAACAGAAGTATATTTATGACTAGAAGGAAAGAAAAGCAGACCTTCATATGTGAAAGATTCCAAAATCAGTCCTGGATAAAGAACAGCTGGTGTTGTCTGGTGCCTCTGTGGACAAAAGAAATGGAAATTTGAAAGGAAGATTAGGTAAAAAATATTAGAGGCAATATTTAGGTTATGGCATGCATGTGGAGTCCATTAAGCAAACCATTGAAACAGTAAATAAAAATAATTTTGTGTAGCTAAACTTAATAAGGGCATATATATATATATATATATTATATATATATATATATATATATGAAAAATTAATATATATAAAGACATATAATATATCTTTGTAGTATCAAAGAAGAGCTTTAATACATGAGTTGACTGGAGAGAATCATACTGAAGGATTAATTTTCACCCTGGATGTCCTGAAACCTTTCCTTTGCAATTTTCCAATATATGCTGAGCCATGATTTTCCTTGGTTAATACATCACTGTGTGGTGTCACTTTTCCAGTGAAGGACTGTACAGTAAGCTTACTGTGAGGCCAAGGGCCAGCTAGAAGCAAAGTTGCTTGAAATGCAGTGCTTTCTATGGATGCTTGTGCCTGAGTGGGGCGGGGGGTAAAGCCTGCTAGGATGTCTGCCTACATACTTTTCATTCTGTTTCTTCTGTGTCTGGAAGGGGTCTTAATTGAAGTATTTTCTCATGTTAAATTTCCAAACTTCCTGTGGAAAAGAAAAAGATCACCAGGACCTATATTTAGCTTCCAAATATGAATTTATAGTAGTATTCAAAAAATAAAGCAGATTAGTCTTTGTTGAAGTTTCACTATGCTCACAAAAAATTACTAGCTAGTTAGTCCAGGAGTAACTTAACCCTCACTAAAGAAGATATACCTCACAGCCATAACAAAGACAAAAAGTTTCAATACATCCCATATGTAGTTTTGAAAGGGATTTGACAGGAAGGCTAAGAGATAGATTACTATTCCCAGGCAGGAATGAATGGTATCATAGACTTGATAGCTTTCCTAAAGACATACTTAAAAAACATGAGAGACATTTTCCATCAGTATGATTTTTTTAAATCCCCTGAAAGAATATGTAAAATATGTAAAACATAGATAAAACATAAACATATTTCCAGTGAAAATCAGAGATATTGGTGCACTTTGTTACACTTGTTGCTGGGCCAGTGACATTTACTTTATTACACTTTGTGTCTCATAAGTATTTACTTACATACATGTATATGTGTCCTTCACATAGTGTTTATATTATTTATAACAAAAAAGTGAGGATGAAAAGCACATTGCATACTATAAATGGAACTATTCATAAATTCAATATCTCATCTACAGAGAAAATAGAAAGAGAAAATATAGTGACAGCATTTCAGTAGCAAGGATGATCATTTATTCTTGTATGGATTTCCCAGTTTCAAATTTCCTGTAGTACTTTACACACTTCTATATTTTATAATATAAAAAATTGAATCATTTAGCTGTCAACTTTCACCAGCCTATGCAGATCTGTGTCTGTGAGACCTGAGATCTGAGGACCTGAGAGAATGGGGCAGACTACAATCTGAAGCTGAAGACTTTAGTTCAATTTCAGTATACTTGAACTTGAATGTAACAAAGAAAGAAATCATCCAAGAAATGATGTTGGAATTCAGAAAAACATGATCAGAAAAGCATGTAAATAGAATCCAGTAAGCACATACTAAATCTTAACAAGAAGTCCTTTTCCAGATCTTTCTCAGGACAGAACAATTTAAAGAACAATCTCCTGGTACATATTATAGATTGTATCTGGGAAAACACAAAAGCAAGATAGAAGGCCATATTAGGGGTACACTGACCAGATTGGGTTCTATAGCTGTGCTGACATCCAGCAAGAATTATCATGTCTTATAAATTGAGTGTATATATTTGTCACAGGAGGCATAAAGTCAAATCGAAACACTATGCAGGGAACAAAGTGCACTGGAGACAAAAGCCCTCTGCCTTTTTTCTTGAAGCCTCTCTCAGTTACTCAAGGCATTGTTCAGCATGGGTCATTCTTTTGACCATGTTATGACACATAACAAAGGCAAAAATACTATTTATACACAGCAATTTTTACATACTTGTTCATGGTGATACTATTCAAAAGAGCTGAAAATCTGTAAAGATCTTATATCCCCTTCAGTGAAGAAAGAGTTAAACAAGTTATAAACTCTAATAAAAAAATCATACTTTTGAGTAAAAGCAAACCAACTACTAGCTGGAGTGTAACTCAGTAGGAAGGTATTTTCACAGTATGCTAGAGACCTGGAGTTTTATTCTAGTCATGGCTAAAAAGAAAGAGGGGGGGATTTATTAATGACTTAGTAGGATGATTTGATTTCTCTAACCAGCTAATATCAGAAATGGAAATATAGGGTTAGACATACACAGTTGCCTGTGGCAACTTGGATCATCTTGAATGTGACTGTGAGCCATTACAGTAGATGAAGCTGCTATGAGGATCTATGGTGGTGTCATGACTCTGTATCTTGACTGTGCTGATAGTTACACAAATTCACACTTGAGATGTGATGTAGACATTTACATTGTATTATTGCCAATTTCTTGAGTTTATTTATAATAATATGATTACACAAAATTGAAACATTGCAGAAAATTTAACAAAGGATACAAGAGATTCTTATGTCTTATCATTGCAATCTCCTTGTGCTTCTCATTGATCACTGGTAGGGATGGAGTGTTACTTCTTTAGGAGTGCAGTTACTGGTAAGTTTCACACAACTCAGAGAATGAACTCTGACTCTTGTGAACATGACAGCAATAATTGGACTCTATGAGTTCAAAACAATAAGAATTATAAAGGGAGAACATAAAAGTGAGAAGAAAAGATGACAGGAAACAAAAGGCATTACAGGGGATGGGTTGAAGGGTAATATGATCAGGATACATGATGTATACGTGTAAAAGTTTCAAGGAATACATTTTAAAAAGAGATAAATAGCACAAAGATGTGACATTTTTCTTGTTTACTTCCTTTTCTAGTTAATTAATATAGGTGAAGTTGAGATGATCTGACATTTTCAGAATGGACCACAAGGGCTAGGGGCCCATGCCTTTAATTCCAGAACTTGGGAGACAGGTAGGCAGATTGCTATATGTGTCTGTGATATGCTTGGCTGAAAACAAAACATTTCTACCACAATCCTCCCTCTTAGGTTCACAGACCATCATTGAAGAGGATGCAAAAGATGATGAGAGCCAGAAGTTGTGAGGACAAATGAAATGGAGTCTTCTGGACATGTCAGAACTCGTGAGCTTAGGAACTCAACAGCTATGGCTGGCTGCACAAGATCTATTCATTCAGTATTCCAGTACGAGGAGAAGGTATCACAGCTCTTCATACCTATCAGAAGATCTACTCACAGTTAATGGATGCTAGGGGAGAAAAGGTTCATTTTCTTTAAGGGTGGGCCCTTTGTAGGTCAACAATACTATAGTGGATGTGATTGTATTTAGGAATAGAGAGAGAGAGAGACAGAAAAAATTGGACTTGGTGATAGGTGGAAAGATTGTGGGCCCTAAGGAGATAGGAACTGCACAGGAAGATCAACAGAGTAAACGAACCTGAACCCTTGGAGCTCTCAGAGACTGAATCACCAACCATGGAGCATACCTAGTCTACACAGATCTACCTCCATGGGCTGAACCTAGGCCTCCCTGCACATATGTTGTAAATGTGCAGCTTGGTTTTCATGTAGGTCTCAAACATCTGGAGTGGGGGCTATCCCAAAACATGCAGCCTGTATATGGAGTATGGTCTTCTAAAAAAAAAAAAACAGTTATTCAGTTATTCATGGAATATTATTTTTTTATATCTCTTGTATTCAGTTTGCGACTACTTCATTGAGAATTTTTGTATGTATACTCATGAGGGATACTGGACTATAATTTATATATTTTTGTTGGTTTACACTTGATTTCACTATTTCAATATTATTTGCTTTGTGAAGGAAAAAAAATTCTTAATAAAGTTTTTTTTTAAAGTAAAAAAAAAAAAGAAAAGGAGGTATCTTAGTACTCACTACCTGGAATTAAGTACCTCAGAACTGAATGGTCTCTGTACTTCTCATCGTTAACTAAGGCTTTGAATTAAATACCATGTCTCCAAACTTAAAAAAAAAAAAAAAAAGAAAAAAAGAAAAAGAAGAGGGAGAAAATAGGGGAATGGATGGATCTAGGAAGAGTCAGGGGAAGGAGTGGGGGTAAATACAGTCATAATACATTATATGAATGTCTGAATTCTCAAATAATGAATAAAATAATACACTTTTACAGTTGTTATTAGGGATATTAACATGGCTCAGTGGATTAAGATTTCTTTTGTTGAGCTTAATGGCCTGAGTTTGATCTGAAGGCCCACATGGTAGATGGAAAGAAAGAACTTATACATGTTCTTCTCTGATCAATGCACAAAGAAAAACCCACATGGTAGATGGAAAGAAAGAATTTATACATGTTCTTCTCTGATCAATGCACATAGAAGAGCCCTCATGGTAGATGGAAAGAAAGAACTTATACATGTTCTTCTCTGATCAATGCACATATACTGTCTTAAATGAGCATGTTCTATGCCACATGTAACCTCTTGAGTGAGTGTTCACACATACATACATGCATAAAATTAACAAAAATGTTCTAAAATTGCTCATAATAACATTATATTGAAATTTTGCACCATTGTGCCCTTCCCCCAGCCTTGCAAGCCTGAGAGACCTTGTTTACCACAGCAAACCAAAACAATAGGACTCAGGTGTTAACCACCTTGGCTGACCCACAGTCTGCTACAGGAGCTGAGGACAATAGACTGCCTGCTGAGCTTGCCTAGAGACACCTCCAGCCCGGTTGGATTCCCCTCACCCACGCCTCCAGGATGAAGCAGACAGAACTCTGGGGTGGGAGTGGGCTTACCCCTTTAAATTGAATGTTGAACATTAAAGTATTGAGCCTCCATCAGAAACCTTTGTCCTGGCTTCATCTCTTCCCGCCCTCCTGTCCCTCTTCCTTTCCCAGCCTCTCTTTCAGGTGAACCTGGTTGACTGCGGCTGCTGGCCAGCAACACACCATGATAAAGACTAACATTTGTTCACACCCTAGGGGAAAACCAAACGCTGCCTTTTCATCTGGTATGGAGCTAAATACAAGAATTACAATGAGGAAGGACACAACCTTCCTTCCTAGTCTCAGAAAGCCCTAGTACACTGGGAAGTAGACAGTAATCAGCAGCACTGAAATTAAATAAATAACTGAACACATTTGTACCATCCTTGAAAAATGTAACTGGCATAATAAGGAAGAGTAGATTGTTACGTAGGTGGTATTTAAGCTGAGATTTGAAGTAGTTAGCTATACTTTAGTTAAGGAACTGTCCAGAATATTGAAAATAATTCTGATTTTGTAGACTGTGGCTTTGCTACAGGCAGAAACAAATGTGTATGTGACATACATTCCTGCAGAACACTGCTCTGGTTCCCAGACTGAGAGCCATTGATGGCACATGGAAGATGACCACTAATTCTATTTGTAAGCTCATCGTGTCCAAGTCCTTTGCAGCCAGGTAAATGTTAATAATTTTTACCTTAAAGAATTAAAACTCTATGTTTTGGGATAGTCCCCACTCCAGATGTTTGAGACCTACATGAAAACCAAGCTGCACATTTACAACATATGTGCAGGGAGGCCTAGGTTCAGCCCATGGAGGTAGATCTGTGTAGACTAGGTATGCTCCACGGTTGGTGATTCAGTCTCTGAGAGCTCCAAGGGTTCAGGATCGTTTACTCTGTTGATCTTCCTGTGCAGTTCCTATCTCCTTAGGGCCCACAATCCTTCCACCTATTCTTCTTTAAGAGTCCTCAAGCTCCATCCACTGTTTGGCTCTGGATGTCTGTATCTGTCTGAGTCAGCTGCTGGTTAGAGCCTCTCAGAGGACAGCTTGATGGTCTGTTCTCAGGCTGGAGGTTTAGATCCTGGGAGCTCTGGCTGAATCTTTTGATACTCGTTCTAAAAAGGACAAAAACACCCTCACTTTGGTCTTCCTCCTTCTTTTTGAGTTTCATGAGGTTTATGCGTTGCATCTTAGGTATTGTGTGTTTGGGGGCTAATATCCGCTTATCAGTGAGTGCATATATGGAGTACGGTCTTCTAAAAAAAAAAAAACAGTTGTTCAGTTATTCATGGAATATTATTTTTTTATATCTCTTGTATTCAGTTTGCAACTATTTCATTGAGAATTTTTGTATGTATATTCATGAGGGATACTGGACTATAATTTATATATTTTTGTTGGGTTTACACTTGATTTCACTATTTCAATATTATTTGCTTTGTGAAGGAGCTTATTGTGGTTCTGAATTTTTTTAAACATAACTCAAAAAGTGTTGCTTGTTTGAAGGCTCTATAGAATTCTTGTATAAGTATATCTGACCCTTGGTATTTTGTCTGTTTGTTTATTTTCATTTTATTCTGTTTGAATGCTTTTTAAATTTTTTTTGATTTGCTGAAAATAAAAATTAAAAAAAAAAAAAAAAAGAAAAAGTACTCACTGCTAAATTTTAACTGAGTATCTTCTATTGTTGTGTGTGAAATATGACAACCCATAAAAAAAAAAAAAAAAAAAAAAAAAGAGTGAATTCAGAGCCAGCCTGGGCAACTTAGAGAGACTGTCTTAAAAACGCTTAATTAGCCACACAGAAGGCCCTGGGTTTTGTCCCCAGAACTTAAAAGTATGTATAGATCATAAAGAAGCAATGAAGCCAGAGGCCTGAGATTCATGTATAATGATGTACTCTCTGTGTGTCTGTGTGTGTATGTGACTGTGTGTGTCTCTGTGTGTAATATATACAAGATTTGAAAGGTATAAGAAGTTCACCACTGTCTAGTCAACTCATGCTTAACACAACAACTACATGTAGAAGTGATAACTTTGTCACTGGGATTAACCTAATATGTTACTTTGTGTCTATAATGTGGCTATTAAAGCATTTCACGTTGCATGAGTCACGTCAAAAAAAAAAAGAATTAAAACTCTAAACAGAACATATATTTCATTCTCAAATTGAAATATAATATTTGATACATATGCCACACATGTTTTGTGTTTATTTAAACTATTTAACCCTTTATTATTTTTATCTGTATTACTCTTTGTTGTTATTTTTTTTAAAAAAAAAGAAAAACCGCAGCGGCAGAGGGTTCCAGGAGGAGAAGTTTATTTAGGCAGAGGGAAGAGAGGAGAGGAGAGCAGAGAAAGGTGGAGGCCAGCCATGACCACATGGAGGGGGGAGGGGAAGGGGAAAGGGTCAGATACGACATGAGGTGCAAGAGAGCAAGAGGCAAGAGAGCAAGAGAGAGAGGAGGGCCAGACAGCCTCTCTTATAATAGTGGGCAGGGCTACCTGGCCGTTCCCAGGTAGCTTTGGGGAGGAGCATACCTAGCTGTTGCTAGGTAACTGTGGAGGTGGAGTTTAACAGAATGCTAACACTCTTCACTTTTATTGTTATTTTATAACAAAATTCCTCTATGTTGCTTTAGTTTTGTGCTTCAAATAGTTCTCATAAAGAAAAAAAATGCTAGCCATAAGGTGGCATTTACATGAATTTCAGTGTTGGTATCTAAAATAGTCATCAATAATAAATGTAAAAATGAGTTTTCCACTCTGAGTGCTGAGAAAAAAGTGAGAACATAGGCCTGATCACTCTTGCTTGACCCCCAGGCTTTCTAATATTGTGGCCATCTGGAGTCATCCACTCTTGGAACTGGAATCTAGCATTACAATATAGCACTGAGGCTCAAAAATATTGCTTACTCAGATCTGACTTAAATGATAAGGCTCTTAGACTTAACTGGAACATCACTATTTTAAAAATAATGGGTCCTTGTTTTCATTTTTCTTGGTGAAAAATATAGGCCTATTGTGCAACTGTCTTCAACATGTGGAAAACAGAAGTAATTCAAAATCAATCAACCTGACACAATCCATGACTCTAGAGTAACTGTCATCTCATTATTCATAACTAAATTATAAATCTCACAGTATCTGAGTGTTTGCAGAATCACATATTTTGTAGATTCTGTTTGTAGTATGCTTCATTTTCTATATAAATACCATTTCTATTTATCATCTGATCCATGATAAATGATACGAAGAAGGCAAAAATCAAAGGGCAGTAAGATGTGGGATAAGGACATAGAGGTGGATCTGGAGAAGTTAAGGGGAGGAATTGAGGGTGAATATAATCACAATGTATTATATGAAATTTATCAAAGAATTAATAAAATATCTATTTAAAAATATGTTAGCACTCTAAAGACCCCACAGTCTGAAGGCTTCCCAGGAGTTCTCCTGCACACATGGCAACAGACCCCACAGTCTGAAAGCCTCCCAAGAGAACAGCTACACAAAGGGCAACAGCTTGTCTGCTTCTTTGAAGACCCCATAGTCTGAGGATCTCATATGAGATCTGTGCACATCAGGCAAAGATTAGTAGCTTGTCTGCCCCTCTGAAACCCCACAGTCTGAAGACCTCCCAGGAGGTCTGCTACAGCCAGAGTACAGACCTCCCAGCAGACCAGCAGCAACCCAGGGACACAGACAGGCTCCAGACAGAGAAACAAGACCAGCTAATACCAGAGATAACCAGATGGCAAGAGGCAAGCACAAGACCATAAGCAACAGAAACCAACATACTTTGGCATCATTGGAACCCAGTTCTCCTACCACAGCAAGCCTTGGATATACCAACACACCTGAAAATCAGGAAACTGACCTAATATCTATTCTCAGGAAGATAATGAGTAATGTAAGGAAGATATAAATAACTCACTGAGAGAAATGCAGGAAAACACAGATAAACAGGTGGAAGCCCTTAAAAATGAAACAAACAAATCTCTTAAAGAAATACAGGAAAACACAATCAAACAAGGGAAACAATTGAACAAAGTGGTCCAACACCTAAAAGTAGAAGCAGAAACAATAAAGAAAATATGAATGGAGGCAACCTTTGAAATGGAAAACCAAACAAGAGGCCAAGAATTACAGATGTAAGCATCACCAACAGAATACAAGAGATAGAAGAGAGAATCTCAGCTATAGAGTATATCTTGGAAGATATTGACACAACTGTCAAAGAAAATTCAAAACATAAAAACTTCTAACCCAAAACATCTAGGAAATCTAGGACACAATGCGATGACTAAATCTAAGAATAATAGAAATAGAAGAGAGCAGATTCTCAACTCAAAGGACCTGAAAACATCTTCAACAAAATCATAGAAGAAAACTTCCCCAACCTAAAGAAAGAGATGGCCATAAATGTACAAGGAGCAAAAAGAACACCATTAGATTGGACCAGAAAAGAAAATCCTCTCATCACATAATAATCAAAACACTAAATTTACAGAACAAAGAAAGAATATTAAAGCTTTAAGAGAAAAAAGCCAAGTAACATACAAAGGATGACCTATCAGAATTACATCAGACTTCTCAACAGACACTAAAAGCCAGAAGAGCATTAGACAGTCACGCAGACCCTAAGGAACACAAATGCCAGCCCAGGCTACTATTCCCAGCAAAATTCTCAATCAACGTAGATGGAAAAACCAAATTATTCCAGGACAAAACCAAATTTAAACAATATCTATCTACCTGTCCAGCCCTACAGATGATTCTAGAAGGAAAACTCCAACACAAAGAGGGTTCGTACCTACACCAAAGAAAAAAACAAGATATTAATCATCTCACAACAAAACCAAAAGGAAAGAATCACATACACATAAGGCCATCTACAACAATCATCTATCTTGAACATTTCTCAGTATCAATGGACTCAATCACCCAATAAGAAGACATAAGCTGACAGACTGGATACACAAACAGGATCCAGCATTTTGCTGTATACAAGAAACACAGCTCAATAATAGGAAGACACTTCCTCAAAGTAAAAGGCTGGAAAAAGTCTTCAAAGTAAATGGTCTCAAGAAACAAGCTGGAATTGCTATCCTAATACTCAATAAGATAGACTTTCAACCAAAAGTTATTTAAGTGAGATGGAAAAGGACACTTCATATTCATCAAAGGAAAAATCCAAGAGAAAGTCTCAATTCTGATCATCTATGCCCCAAATGCACAGGCACCCGAATTCATAAAAAGAAACTTTATTAAAGTTTAAAACACATATTGAACAACACACAATAATTGTGGGAGATTTCAACACGCCACTCTCATTAATGGACAGGTCATTGAAACAGAAGCTGAACAGAGACACAGTGAAACTAATAGAGATTACAAAATGGATTTAACAGATATATACAGAACATTTCATCCTAAAACAAAAAGAATATATTTTCTTAGTACCCCATGGCAACTTCCCCCAAACTGACCATATAATGGGTCACAAAACAAGCCTCAACCAATACAAGAAGATTAAAATAATCCCATGCATCCTATCAGATCACCATGGCATAATGCTGGTCTTCAATACCAACAAAAACAACAGAAAACCCATATACCCATGGAAACTGAACCTTACTCAATGATGACTTGGTCAGGGAAGAAAGAAAGAAAGAAAGAAAGAAAGAAAGAGAGAGAGAGAGAGAGAGAGAGAAGAGAGAGGAGAGAGAGAGAGAGCAAGCATGCAAAGACTTGCTGGAATTCAATGAAAATGATAACACAGAATAACAAAACTTATGGACACCAAGAAAGCAATGAGAAGAGGAAAATTCATAGCACTAAGTGCTCTGGTAATGAAATTGGAGAGATCCTACATTAGCAGTTTGACAGCACACTTGAGAACTCTACAACAAAAAGAAGCAAGCACACCCAAGAAGAGTAGAAGGCAGGAAATAGTCAAACACAGTGATGAAATCAACCAAATAGAAACAAAGAGAATGATACAAAGAATCAACAAAACCAAAAGCTGGTTCTTTGAGAAAATCAACATGACAGATAAACCCCTAGCCAAGCTAACTAAAGGGCCTAGAGAAAGTATCCAAAATTGACAAAATTAGAAATGAGAGAAGAGACATAGTAACAGAAACTGAGGAAATTCAAAAAATTATCAGATCCTACTACAAAAGCCTACACTCAACAAAACTGGAAAATCTAGATGAAATGGACAATTTTCTAGACCGATACCACATACTAAAGTTAAATCAAGAGCAGGTAACTATCTAAATAGGCCCATATCCCTATAAAAAAAAAAAATAGAACTCATTAAAATCATCCTAACCAAAAAAAAAAAAAAAAAAAAAAAGAAAAAGAAAAGAAAGAAAGAAAAGCAAGCCCAGGGTCAGATGGATTTAGTGCAGAATTCTACCAGACCTTCAAAGAAGAGCCAATATCAACACTCCTCAAACTATTCCATAAAATAGAAACAGAAGGAACACTTCTTAATTCATTCTATGAAGTCCACAATTACTGCAATACCTTAACCACACTAGGATGCAAAAAAAAAGAGAACTTCAGACCAATTTCTCTTATGAATATTGATGCAAAAATAATCAATAAAATTCTCACAAACCAAATCCAAGAACACATCAAAACTATCATTCACTACAATCAAGTAGATTTCATTCTAGGGAAGCAAAGTTGGTTCAATATATGAAAATCCATTAACGTAATCCATCATATAAACAAACTCAAAGAAAAAAAAAATAATCATCTTATTAGATGCTCAAAAAGCATTTGACAAAATTCAACACACCTTCATGTTAAAAGTATTGGAGAAATCAGGAATTCAAGGTCCATACCCAAACATAATAAAAGCAATATACAGCAAAACAACAACCAATATCAAATTAAATGGAGAGATGCTTAAAGCAATCTCACTAAAATCAGGGACAAGACAAGGATGCCCACTCTCCCCATATGTATTCAATATAGTACTCTAGCTAGAGCAATATGACAACAAAAGGAGATCAAGGGGATACAAATTGGCAAAGAAGAAGTCAAGGTATCACTATTTGCAGATGAATGATAGTGTACATAAGCAACTGCAAATATTCTACCAGAGAACTTCTATAGCTGATAAACAACTTGAGAAAAGTGGCTAGATATAAGATCAACTCAAATAAATCAGTAGCCTTCATTTATACAAATGATAAATGGGCTGAGAAAGAAATTAGGGAAACAACACCCTCTAAAATAGCCACAACTAAATAAAATATCTTGGGGTAACTCTAACCAAACAAGTTAAAGATCTGTATGACAAGAAATTCAAGTCCTCTAGAGAAAGAAATCAAAGAAGACCTCAGAAAATGGAGAGATCTCCCATGCTGATGAATTGGTAGAATTAACATAGTAAAAATGGCCATCCTACCAAAAGCAATCTACAGATTCAATGCAATCACCATTAAAACTCCAACACACAAATGATCTGGTCAAATTGCAGTCGGTATGTAGAAAAAATGAAAATAGATCCAATTTGTCAACTTCACAAGTTCAAGTCAATGGATCAAGGACCTCAACATAAAATCAATACACTGAATCTAATAGAAAAGAAAGTGAGAAAAAGCCTTGAACTCAATGGCATGGGGGGTGGGATAGGGGATTTCCTGAATAGTACTCACACTCCAAGATCAATAATTGATAAATGGGACTCATGAATCTGAAAAACTTCAATAAGGCAAAAGATATATCAATAGGACAAATTGGCAACCGACAGATTGGGAAAAAAATTTTCACTAACCCCCACATCTTGTAATATTGAAAATATATAAAGAATTCATGAAGCCTACCTCCAAAAAAACCAAACAACCGAATCAAAAAATGGGATATAGAATTAAACAGAGAATTCATAACAGAGGAATCTGGAATGTCTGAGGAACATTTAATAAAATGGTCAAAGTCCTTAGTCATCATTGAAATGCAAAAATACCTTGAGATTCCACTTTACGCCAATAAGAATGGCTAAGATCAAAAACTCAGGTGACAGCACATGTTGGTGAGGATATGGAAAAGAGGAACACTCCTCCATTGCTGGTGGGATTACAAACTGACACAATCATTCTGGAAATCAATCTGGATGTTCCTCAGTGATGTGTTTATAAAAAGATAAAGAGACAGGGGATATGTTTTATGGAGTGTACTCAGGTATGGAAGAAGGGGTTGCCTCGGTGGACCCATGTTAAGGCATTCCTTCCCCAAGGGACCAGCCACACAACGTATAGTATAGGCTAGAGTTCATTAAGGCAGGGCATGAGGAGGGGAGTTAGAGGGTAATAGAGGCAGAGAAAGTCAGAGAGAGAGAAGAGAGAGAGAGAGAGAGAGAGAGAGAGAGAGAGAGAGAGAGAGGAGAGAAGGTAAAGAAGTAGAGGATTAGTGGAGAGTGAGAAGAGGCTGACCATGAGCATGTGGAGAGAGGAGAAGGAATGGGAGAGAGGGGAAGGGAAGGCAATAGCAAGAGAGAGCAAACAGCAAGAGAGTGAGGAAGGAGAAGCAGACCCTTTTATAGTGAGTTAGGCACATCCGGCTGTTGCCAGGTAACTGTGGGACAGAGTATAGACAGAATGCTAACACTCAGAAAACTGGAAATAGATCTACCTGAAGACGCAGCTATACCACTCTTGGACAAATACCCAAAAGATGCACCACCATGTCACAGGGAACATGTTCCACTTCATAGTGGCCTTATTTATGACATCCGGAAGCTGGAAACAACCTAGATGTCCCACATGGGAAGAATGGATACAGAAAATGTGATTCGCCGGTGTGTGGCGCACGCCTTTAATCCCAGCACTTGGGACGCAGAGGCAGCGGATTTCTGAGTTCGAGCCAGCTGGCTACAGAGTATTCCAGACAGCCAGGGTACACAGAGAAACCGTCTCGAAAAACAAAAAAAAAAAAAAAAAAGAAAAAAAAAAAGAAAATGTGGTCATTTACACAATGGATACTACTCACATTAAGAACAAGGCATTATGAGTTATGCAGGCAATCTGAAATATCATTCTGAGTGAGGTAACTCAGACCCAAAAGGACATGCATGGTGTGTACTCACTAATAAGCAGATATTTGCCAAAAGAAAAATACAGAATACCCAGGATACAATCCGTAGAACTCAGGAAGGTTAACAAGCTGAAGGGCCCAAGAGAGAATGTCTCAGTCCCACTTGAGAAGGAGAAGAAAGCAATCCCAGGAGGCAGAGGGAGGGAGGCTCCAGGGTTGAAGCAGGGACAGAGAGGGGAAAGGGGGAATATGACCAGAGGTGAGAAAACAGGACTGAAGCCCTGAGGGCCAGCAGAAAGAATGCAAACAGGCAACCTTGGGAGGTAGGAGGTGTGGGGTGGGGACCCTCTATAATGTACCAGCAACCTGGGAGGTGAGAGATGCTCAGGACTCAAAGGGAGGGATCTGAGATTAAATACCCAACAGAAGGGAGAGGGAACTAGTAGAGTCCATTTCCAGGAGAAAGACAGGGCATCAAGTGGAGGGATAAGGTTGCCATCCCACAGTCAAAAACTTTGATCCAGAATTGTTCCTGTCTAAAAGAACTGCAGGGACCAAAAATTGAGAAGAGACTGGGGGAAAGAGGTTCATTGATCGGCCCAAATTGGGATCCATCTCTAGTGGAAGCTCCAAGGCCTGACACTATTACTGATGCACCCAACCGATTTACTGAAGGCCTGGAGAGCTGTGGTTGAATTGGAGAAAAGCTGGCAACCCCATAGGCAGACCAGCAGTCTCAACAAACCTGGACTTCCAAGACATCTCAGACACTGGGCCACAAACCAGGCAGCATACACTAGCTGATAAAAGGTCCCCAACACATATACAGCAGAGGATTGCCTGGTCTGGCCTCAGTGAAAGAAGATGCACCTAACCCTAGAGACTTGAGGCCCAGGGAGTGGGAATGTCTGGCAGAGTCGGGGTGCTGGGGTGGAGACATTGTCTGGGAGATGGAGACTGTGGAGAAGGAATGGAATGAGGAACAGTTGGAGGGTGGACAGGGAGTGGGATAAGGACTGGGCTATAAAATAAGATTAAAGAATAATAATAATTTTTAAAAGATGAAAAATTTTAGCAAGGAGAAATATAATGCTGAGAAATGTGGTCCACACACATTTTGATCTCCATTTTGAGTTTCTTAGTCTAGTAGGGTCAAACTATTTTTTGTTTTTGAAATGTTATAAGCAAATGCGTCGTATTCTTGAGGAGACAATTTTATACATTACGTGTGTTAGTTTGAGTTTTACTACTGTGAAGAGAAACGATGACCAAGACAACTGTATAAGGACAACATCTAATTGGACTGGCTTACAGGTTTAGAGGTTCAGTTCATTCTCATCAAGGTGGAATATAGAAACATCCAGGCAGGCATGGTACAGGAGGAGCTGAGAGTTCTACATCTTCATCTGAAGGCTGCTGGCAGAATACTGGCTTCCAGCAACTAGGATCAGGGTCTTAAAGCCACACCCACAGTGATACACCTACTCTAACAGGGCCATTCCTTCGAATAGTGCCACTCCCTGGGGAAGCATATACAAACTATCACATACTCTAAAAACATTTTGAAAATATTGTTAATAAAACATATAATAAATACCTACTAAGATAGATGTGCACACTAGTGAGACAGTGGTTCAAATGTTAAGGATAATTAATCACTTTCAGATTGAATTTGAGACTTTCTTCATGGCGGAAAATTTATGTCCGGTATTGTAATAACATAATGCAAAAATGCATTCAGTTCAAACTTAAAATTTCCATACTTAAAATTTTTAAGACTGTTTAAAAGCCCCAAATCCACAGTCCTTTCTCCGACCCCAGGTATTCTCTTAATTGTTATCTTCTGTAAAATCAAAATTAAAAAGTAAATTGCATACTCTCAACATACACTGGCACAAATTATACATTACTATTCCAAAGTGGAAAAACGGGCCATAGTGAGGAAATACTAGACCAAAGCAAACCTAAAACCTAGCAGAGCAAACTCCATAATCTGCAGCTCTGTGTCTAATGTCCAAGAGTTTAGACGAGTCTTCAGATCCTCCATGCTGCCCAGCTTTGATAGCTGTAGCACACGTCCCTTGCGGGGGTGGCTCCACATGCTGTCTCCAGCTCTCCCTGGAGACATCCCCACATCTAGGCATTTCCAATCCATCCAGGCTCCACACTCACCTTGTCATGCAGTGGCCACTCAAAACCTCCATGCAGAGACTCTCCTGCCAATAAATTGGCATCAAAAACTCTCCATAGACACATAGGAAGAGTCAACAACCCCTTTAGTCCTGTATCTTTCTTGATAAAATCAGAGCCAGCTGCTGAGTTCTTCTGCCTTTTAGGGCTGGAACCTGGGCCCATCCTTGAATTGTATTTGCATAAGGTTGACTTGTTGATGCTTGCTAGGTGGAAGAAATCCTCCCTGGGACCTTTCCCTTTTGAGTGTTGCAGGATTAAGTGAATGGTCTCTTGCTTTGAGGGCATCACCACTCAGCAACAGGCCTTTCTTTAAATCTTTTCATCTTTAAGCACAAGACTTGGCTCTGACTTTGCATTCCATGGTGTTCTTTTCCTGCTTAAACTGTACAGTTTTTATTTCTTTTTGTGACATTTCTTTTTTTATTGTAGGTCAATATATGAGTGATCACAATTAACCATATGACAGTCAGTCGATATAAGGCTATCTTGATATCTCCTCTGCTAATGACATTGGCCCCAAATTTTTTTAGTTTAGCCTCTATAAAATTTTTAGGGCGAGGACAGAAAGCAGTCACTAGTTGTCAAAGTATCACAAGGGTGGTCTTTAGACCACTTGCTCATTTTGTTACCCTCTAAAACCTCTTGCTCCACAGTCCACATTACTCACAGCACTTCTGTCTTCCAAGCTCTCACTAGGATGCCCATCAATCCCTGCTTATAGCATCTAATTTCTTTTCTGATCCAAAATCCCCAAAAGCTGCATGGTTAGGTCTTTTATAACAAACCTCACTCCTGATACTAACTTCTGTCTTAGTTACTTACCTACTGCTGTAAAAAGACACAGTGATCAATACAACACATAAGAAATCAGTTTTTTGGGAGCTAGCATACAGTTTCGAAGGGCAACTCTCTATGGTCATTGTGGAAGGAAGCAGGAAGGCTAGGTACGGGAGCAATAGCTGAGAGCTTACATTCTGATCAGCAGATAAGGAGACACCCAAACACACACACACACACACACACACACACACACACAAACAGAGGCTGGGGTTCTAAAGTTGGGCTTTTTCATTCAAACCATCACATACACAATGTTTAAACAATAAAATAATTAAAAATAAATATTAAAGCTGAAGAATAAGGAGGAGTGAATGATGTGAAATATTGTCTTCTAGACATAATGGATATTTCACTCAGGAATTCACAGTAGATTTGGCTATCTGCAAAAGGCCGGTACAACACTAAGCCAGTTATATAGCTAACATGTATGGAGAGATGGTCTCCATGCCCCATTTCTCACTGAGGAACAACTGGCAGGTGCTGGGAGAAGGACAGTTATTCCTCTCAGAGGGTGTGGCCCTAGCGAGTTTCGAATGCTCCAGTTGATGTCTGCCCTAAAATCAAAGAAGAGGTGAAGTTGGGAGTGAGTATGTTGGGGGAATTAAAAGAGGAGTTTGGGGGTATATTTGATGATTTTTCATTAAACACATAGATAAAATTCTCAAGAGATAATAATTACAAATAAATGAATAAAATATGTAAGCTAAACCAAACTAGAAACACAAAGCTAAAATTAATAGGACCACTCACAGCCACTCTTACTCAGCTACTCCATGAAACTCTGCAGCCATTTTCTGCTTTGCATGCCTGTAATGCATTGCTGCTGTGATATTGACAGCATCCTCCATAAGGAGTAGAGTATACTTTCTAAAATTAACTGCCTTCATAAAATATGCATCTATATATTCCAAAATAACATCATGCCCTTCTATAGTCTGAAAATAATTGGATATGAAATTATATAATATCATTTTCTATAAATTACTATTTTAGCAGTGATTTAAAATATAAATCTAGGAAGTAGTTTTTATTTCTTCAGTCTCACAGGTGACTTGTAGGCTGATGAGCAGAGCAATTCAAGTACACTATTGATCTATATAGCCCAGGCATTGAACAAGAATATTTTTAAGGTCAAACTACCAGTTTATCAAACCCACATTAGCACGGATTTGAAATACTGTCTCTCCTGACTTCCCAGCTTCACAGCTAATTAAAGAGCAGTTATGGTCAATTTACAGAATACAGCCTGGCTGTACTGTGTGAACCTGTCATAGACAGCCCTGCTTCATAAGCTTTTAAAACTTACATTTCAAGCTAAAGACAATTTCAAATCCAGTGACTACAGATCAAAAATAGCCCACTTGAAAAAAGATGTACTGACTCAGTGCAGTAGGAGGCAACAGGAACAGGGACTAGGTCTTGGAGTGTCAATGTGTCTTTTGGGGGTCAGACTGCTCTGGCATTATTCTGAAGAAAGATGAAGAAAAGGAGCACAAGTTACAAATTGGTGTCTATCAACAATTGGAACAATGTATGTTTATGAAGTGAGAGATGAAGAGGAATAAGGGATATTGTTTATAAGAATGATAACTACTCAAAAGAAAATATTTCTCATTTTATGCTTGAGATGTGTCCTGTTCTCTTGCCCTTAACTTTGTCCTTTTGAAACCCCTGTTGATAGACTCTTAAGAATATTATAATCTCTACAATTATCATGTTGCAAAACAAGCCATTTTTATCAAGGCTCCTCTTCACATCCTTCATGAGTCACAAAATTATAGCAAGAAAAATACAGGCAATTACAGGTTACATAAACGACTTTTGAAAATCAGTAAATAAAAGTTCCTTAATAATGAAGTCAACTCTGACAGAACATCATTTGCACAAAATTCTTTGAAAACATTTTTTTTTTCAGTAAGAAAACTGGCCTGATTAGAAAAAAAATCACTTTCTTTTCCATTTTATAAATCTGTCAACCTTAGTCATACTTCCATCTTTTTTTTTTTTAGAATTTTAAAAAACAGTCTAAAGTTTTTAGTTCAAAAACAATAAATAAATAAATAAATAAATAAATAAACCAAGCCACAAAAGGTCAAATACATGAGAGATAGCTTGCTTATTTTTTTTTTAAATATAATTAGGAGTGATGAGTATTTAGACACAGTTCTTAAAACTTTGGGGTATATTAGTTCATTTAGTAGTCACTGTTATTTCATGAAAGGCCAAGTAACTCCAGAGTCATAAGTAGGAGTGGTGTTTAGGCCTGAGAGGACAATGCTCCAAGTGCCTGCTTGTTGTGGCAGACATGGAGACCTTATAAAAGATTTCTGTCCTTGTTGATTGCACTATGAGATATGGTGCTAGAGTCTAAGGCCAACCCTAAATTTTAAGCCATGTAGAGAAATCGCCAACTAATTTCACAGACTCAGTGATAGCCATATCTAAGACTATCAGTCATAGTTTCTTCTAAACATAGAGTCACAAGTTGGTGCTTCATTAAAAAGTTTTAGACCTTGGAGGTATAGTATATGAATAGAAGTAAATAGTGAATTTATTTTAATCGTGGAATTATCTCTATAATTTTTTCTATGCAGTCATTTTTATAATATTTCTTTGGATAAAATAGCCAATACAATAAATGGGCTAAAATACAAACTTTATTGTAATTACACTTTCTTAAATCATTATAATTTCAAATAGCATGTTAATAAATGTAGTTTTCATTTGCCTTTTAACTGTCACTCAAACTTTAACATAAAAATATAGAAAATTTTGAATAATAGTTGTTCTTCCTTAGCAAGTGCTTTGGAGATAAGTGTTCTTGATTGTTTAAATTTATAGAGAGAACTCAAAATACACCAACCTTCACGTGCTCATGGGCACATAGAATTTACAAATATGGCAATAATACGTTACATATTACTGTATAAGAAGAAAAATAAGGAACACTAGTAATCGTCTTAATCCACCTGTATGTTCAGTAACAAATATCTCAGACTAAATAAAAAGGAAAGCTTTTTTTCACCTACACAAAACAGAGGCAGGGTAGTCAGGGATTGCTCATATGCTCAACAATTTTGCCTTTTCATGGTGTCTGTGTCCACATGTGATGAAAGGAACAAAAAGCCACCATGGAAAAGCACCATTGGAGAGGAGGTGGAAGAGTGTTACAAGGTGACAAGACTCAAGAGATTAGTAATCTTTGAGTTAGTTATAAAAAGACTCTGGGTGAGGCCAAGAGGCCTCTGGTCTTTGGGTATCGCCAATTGGGCAGGCAAAAGAGGGTTAACGAACACATCCTTCTTCTTTGGAAGTGAGTGTTAAAATATTCTTACATAGCAAAGTGACATTTCCCAGTAACTGAGTGTTTCAATCTTGTTTCCTTCGAGGTCTAGGTCAAGGTCTTAGAAGTATAATAACAGCAGCTGTGTTTGGCAGCTGCGGAGCACTCTGATTGGCTGCTGATGAGCATTCCAGTTGGCTGCTAAGAAGCACTTCCATTGGCCAATGAGGAAGAGTTGGATTTGCAGCTGAGGAGCACTCCCATTGGCCAGTGAGCACTATTGACAGTGTTGACAGTATGTTCTTTTCTTATATATTTCCACAAATGGCACACAGGAAAAAAGAAACCAATTTTCTTTTTTTTTTTTTTTAACTTGGATATTTTATTTACATTTCAGATGTTTTCCTTTTACCCCATTCCTCCAGACACACCCAGGAACCCCATCCCATCCCCCTTCCTCCTGCTTCTATGAGGATGTGTCCCCACCCACTCCCTCCACCCCACCCTCGAATTCCCCCCCACAGGGGCATCCAGCCTTCATGGGACCAAGGATCTCCTTTCCCACCTATGCCTCACAATGCCATCCTCCCATACATATACAGCTGGAGCCATGGGTCTCTCCCTATATGCTCCCAAGCTGGTGGTTTAGACACTGGGAACTCTGGTTGGTTGATATTGTTGCTCTCCTCTTGGGCCTCAAACCCATTCAGCATCTTCAGTCTTCTCTCTAATTTCTCCGTTGGGAACCCCATGATCAGATCAATGGTTAGCTGTGAGCATCTGCCTCTGTATATGACAGGCTCTGGCAGACCTCTATGGAGATAGTTATATCAGGCTCCTGTCAGCATGCACTTCCTGGCATCCACATCAGTGTCTGCCTTTGGTAACTGCACATAGGATGGGTACCCAAGTGGGGCACTCTCCAGATGGCTCTCCTTCAGTTTCTGTTCCACACTCTGTCTCCATATTTTCTCCCATGAGTATTTTGCTACTCCTTCTAAGAAGGACCAAAGCACCCATACTTTAGTCTTCATTCTTCATGACCTTCATGTGGTCTGTGACTTGTATATTGGATATTGAGAGCTTTTGGGCTAATAGCCAATTAACAGTGAGTACACACCATGTGTGTTCTTTTGTGATTGGGTTACCTCACTCAGGATAATATTTTCTAGTGCTATCCATTTGCTAAGAATTTCTCAAATTCATTGTTTTTAATAGCTGAGTAATACTCCATTGTGTAAATGTACCACATTTTCTGTATCCATTCCTCTGTCAAGGACATCTGGGTTCTTTCCAGTCTCTAGCTATTATAAATAAGGCTGCAATGAACATAGGAAGCATGTGTCCATGTTATATGTTGGAGCATCTTCTGGGTATATGCCCAGGAAGTGGTATAGCTGAGTCTTCAGGTAATTCTATGTCCAATTTACTGAGGAACCACCAGACTGATTTCCAGAGTGGTTGTATCAGCTTGGAATCCCACCAACAAAAGAGGAGTGTTCCTCTTTCTCCACATCCTCTACAGCATCTGAGTTTTTGATTTTAGCCATGCTGACTGGTGTGTGGTGGAATCTCAGGGTTGTTTTGATTTGCATTTCCCTGATGACTATGGATGTTGAACATTTCTTTAGGTGTTTCTCAGGCATTAGAGTTTCTGAGTTGAGAATTCTTTGTTTAGCTCTGTACCCCATTTTTAATAGGTTATTTTGTTGTCTGGAGTCTAATTTCTTGAGTTCTTCGTATATATTGGATATTAGTCCTCTATCTGATGTGGGGTTGGTAAAGATCTTTTCCCAATCTGTTCATTGCCATTTTGTCCTATTGACAGTGTCCTTTGCTTTACAGAAGCTTTGCAATTTTATGAAGTCCCATTTGTCAATTCTTGATCTTAGAGCATAAGTCATTGGTGTTCTGTTCAGGAACTTTTCCCTGTACCCAACTATTCGAGGTTCTTTCCCATCTTCTCTTCTATTAGTTTCAGTGTATCTGGTTCTATATGAAGGTCCTTTATCCACGTGGACTTGACTTTGTACAAGGAGATAAGAATGAATCGATTTGCATGCTTCAATATGCTGACCTCCAGTTGAACCAGCACCATTTGTTGAAAATGCTATCCTTTTTCCACTGGACAGTTTTGGCTCCTTTGTCAAAGATCAAGTGACCATAGGCGTGTGAGTTCATTTCTGGGTCTTCAGTTCTAATCCACTGATCTTCCTGCCTGTCTCTGTACCCTTACCACGCAGTTTTTATCACTACTATCTGTATAGTACAGCTTGAGGTCAGGGATTATGATTCCCCCAGAAATTCTTTTGTTGTTGAGAATAGTTTTCACTATTCGGAGTTTTTTGTTATTCCAAATGAATTTGCAAATTGCTCTTGCTATCTCTATAAAGAATTGAGTTGGAATTTTGATGGGGATTGCATTGAATCTGTAGATTGCTTTTGGCAAGATGGCCATTTTTACTATATTAATCTCGCCAATCCATGAGCATGGGAGATCTTTCCATCTTCTGAGATCTTCTCTCAATTTCTTTCGTCAAGGACTTGAAGTTCTTGTCATACAGATCTTCCACTAGAGAGTGGGCAGCCTTGTCTATGCCTTGATTTTAGTGGAATTGCTTTAAGTTTCTCTCCATTTAATTTGATATTGACTACTGGCTTGCTGTATATTGCTTTTACTATGTTTAGGTATGGGCCTTGGATTCCTGTTCTTTCCAAGACTTTTACCCTGAAGGGTTGTTGAATTTTGTCAAATGCCTTTTCACCATCTAGTGAGATGATCATGTGGGTTTTTTGCTTTGAGTTTGTTTATATAGTAAATTACTTTGATGGATTTCTGTATACTGAACCATTCCTGCATTCCTGGGATAAAACCCCCTTGATCATGATGAATGATTGTTTTGATGTGTTCTTGGAATTGGTTTGAGAGAATTTTATTGAGTATTTTTTCATTGATATTCATAAGGGAGATTGGTCTGTAGTTCTCTTTCATTGTTGGGTCTTTGTGTGGTTTAGGTCTGAGCGTAATTGTGGCTTCATAAAACGACTTGGGTAGTGTTCCTTCTGTTCCTATTTTGTGGAATAGTTGAAGAGAATTGGTGTTAGGTCTTCCTTATAGGTCTGATCAGAATTCTGTTCTAAAACCATCTGGGCCTGGACATTTTTTTCGTGGGGAGACTTTCAATGACTGATGCTGTTTCTTTAGGGGCTTTGGGACTGTTTAGATGGTTTATCTGTTCCTGATTTAACTTTGGTACCGGGTATCTGTCTAGATATTTGTCCATTTCATCCAGAATTTCCAGTTTTGTTGAGTATAGGCTGTTGTAGTAGGATCTGATGATTTTTTGAATTTCCTCAGTTTCTGTTGTTATGTCTCCCTTTTCAGTCCTTATTTTATTAATTTGGATACTGTCTCTGTGCTCTCTTGTTAGTCTGGCTAAATTTATCTATTTGATTTTCTCAAAGAACCAGTTTCGTTGATACTATGTATATTTCTTTTTTATTCTACTTGGTTGATTTCAGTCCTGAGTTTATTTCCTGCCGTCTATCCTGCATGGGTGTATTTTCCTCTTTGATGTTCTAGAGCTCTCAGGTGTGTCTGTCAAGATTACTAAATGGGCACTGTCTATCCTGTTTTTGTGGACTTAGGCTTAGTTTTCCTTTAGATATTGACTTGTTGTGTAATTGATTTACTAAAAAGCTTGGTCAGGCCAACTATCTAGCTGCGGCTGTTGCTTCCTCCCATTTCCCAGCCATGCAAGTGCACAGAATGCAGCCAGACCCCCTGTCACCCACTAGATGCCAGCATGAGAGATGGCTCTGCCAATCTTCCACGCTGTCTCCACAAGGCAAGGCATTGCCCAGACCATTCTGCCATCCATGCGGGCCCAGTAAGAGAATGAGATTCTAATTCTTATAGATTAATCAAAGCTTATGTATTTGGCAATGATCAGTCACAAGATACCCATACAATCAGAAGTGTAACCCAGTAACTAACCTAGGTTATACCAACTACCTTTGACTGCTACAGGCACGTGAACATCTGTCTCCATCGCTCCTACATCTCTACCTCTCTTGCTCCTCCTCTTCCTTTTATCTCTTCCTCTCCTAACTCCTCCTCTTCCTTTTCCTCTTCCTCTCCTAACTCCTCCCACCTTAGCTCCTCCTACACTTCTTTCATTGTGTCCATAAGTTTTGGTATAAAGAGCCTTCATTTTCATTAAATAATAAAAATCTTTAATTTCTATCTTATTTCTTCCTTGACCAAGTTAATATTGAGTAGAGCTTTGTTCAGTTTCCACGTACCTGTGGGTTTTCCATTGTTTTTTATTATTGAAGACCAGCCTTAGTCCATGGTGATCTGATATGGTGCAAGGGATTATTTCAATCTTTTTGTATCAGTTGAGGCCTGTTTTGTGATGAATTATATGGTCTATTTTGGAGAAGGTACCATGAGGTGTTGAGAAAAAGTCATATTCTTTTGTTTTAGGATAAAATGTTCTTTAGATATCTGTTAAATTATTTGGTTCATAACCTCTGTTAGTTTCACTGTGTCTCTGTTTAATTTCAGTTTCCATGATGTGTCCATTGCTGAGAGTGGGGTGTTGAAGTCCCCCACTATTATTGTGTGAAGTGCAATGTGTGCTTTGAATTTTAGTAAAGTTTCTTTTATGAATGTGGTTGCCCTTGCATTTGTAGCATAGATGTTCAGAATTAAGAGTTCATCTTGGTAGATTTTTCCTTTGATGAGTATGAAGTGTCCATCCTATCTTTTTTTATTACTTTTGATTGAAAGTTGATTTTATTTGACATTAGAATGGCTACTCCAGCTTTTTTCTTGGGACCATTTGCTTGGAAAATTGTTTTCCAGCCTTTTACTCTGAGGTAGTGTCTGTCTTTGTCACTGAGGTGCATTTCCTGTATGCAGCAAAATTCTGGGTCCTGTTTACCTATCCAGTCTGTTAGTCTATGTCTTTTTTATTGGGGAATTGAGTCCATTGATGTTAAGAGATATTAAGAAAAAAATGATTATTGCTTCTTGTTATTTTTGCTATTAGAGGTGGAATTATGTTTGTGTAGTTATCTTCTTTTGGGGTTGTTGGAAGATTATTTTCTTGCTATTTATAGGTTGTATTTTCCTCCTTGTGTTGGAATTTTCCATCTATTATCCTTTGTAGGTCTGGATTTTTGGAAAGATATTGTGCAAATTTGGTTTTGTCATGGATTATCTTGGATTCTCCATCTATAGTGATTGAGAGTTTTGCTGGGTATAGTAGCCTGGGCCAGCATTTCTGTTCTCTTAGGGTTTGTATGATATCAGTCCAGGATCTTCTTTTGATTATTATGTGACAGGAGGAATTTCTTTCTGGTCTAGTCTATTTGGAGTTCTGTAGGCTTCTTGTATGTTCGTGGTATCTCCTTCTTTAGGGTTTGGAAAGTTTTCTTCTATAATTTTGTTGAAGATATTTACAGGCCCTTTAAGTTGGGAATCCTTACTCTCATCTATTCCTATTTATCCTTAGGTTTAGTCTTTTCATTGTGTCTGGATTTCCTGGATATTTTGGGTTAGGAGTTTTTTGCATTTTACATTTTCATTGACAGTTGTGTCAATGTTTTCCATGGTATCTTCTGCATCTGAGATTCTCTTTTCTATTCTTTTATTTTGTTGGTGATGCTTGCATCCATGATCTCTTTCCTAGACTTTTTATATCCTGGGTTAGTTTCCCTTTGTGATTTCTTTATTGTTTCTACTTCTATTTTTATGTCCTGAATGATTTTGTTCAATTCCTTCACCTGTTTGATCATGTTTTCTTGTAATTCTTTAAGGCATTTTTGTGTTTCCTCTTTAAGGGCTTCTACCTGTTTACATGTGTTCTCCTGTATTTCTTTAAGGGAGTTATTTATGTCCTTCTTAAAGTCCTCTATCATCATCATGAGAAGTAATTTTAAATCTGAATCCTGCTTTTCCCATGTGATGAGGTGTCCAAGAGTTGCTATGGTGGGACAATTGGGTTCTGATTATGCCAGGTAACCTTTGTTTCTATTGCTTATGTTCTTGTGCTTACCTTTTGCCATCTGTTTTTTTTTCTAGTGCTATCTGTATTCACTGTCTCTGTCTGGAGCCTGTCTCTCCTGTCATCTTGCTTGTGTCAGAACTCCTCAGAATCCAGCTGTCTCTGTGATCCTGGTCTCCTAAGTGTAAGAGCTCCTGGGAGTCAAGCTGCCTCTGGGATCCTGAAGTCCTATGATTCTGGTGTGTTAGAACTCCTGAGAATCCAGCTTCCTCAACTGCTCTGAGCGCAGGGGATTCTCCACTGCTTTGAACACAGTGGTGCCTTCACTGCTCTGAATGCTGTGCTTCCTCTGGGATGTGTATGGTGTCTTCACGGAGCAGACCAACTAGGAATCTGACCCAGCCGAAAGGACCAAGTAAGGGGCAGAAGGGAAGTAGTATTCTGGAGGCGGGGGGTTTGGGTGAGTGATGGGTCCTTAGTGCCCCAGGCTCCCAGCTCTGGGGCTTAGGGCTGTGGGAGAGAGTTCTTGCCTGTTGTTCTGAGTATAATGGTTCCTCGGGGATGGATCAGGATATGGTGTCTTCAGGGGAGCAGGCCAGCTAGGAGTCACCCGACAGAAAGCAAGGAATTGATTTTCACATTTATTGTACGCTTTGTGATAAAAATGTTAATTTATAAGTTAAGCTAAATATATATTGTGTTTTAACAATAATAATAATTTCTTGTAGTTTTGGTTGTTAGCCTAGCCTTTAACAGCTGAGCCATCTTTCCAGCCCATATTAACGATAATTTCTAATACCCAAAATGCTTCAATGTGGCGAGCAAATGTCCGGTATCATCTGGGAGCAGCACCCCACCAAGATCCCAGTGATTATCGAGCGATACAAGGGGAGAAGCAGCTGTCTGTCCTGGACAAAACCAAATTCCTTGTACCTGATCACGTGAATATGAGCGATCTCATCAAGATAATTAGAAGGCTCCTGCAGCTCAGTGCTAACCAAGCCTCCTTCCTCCTGGTGAATGGGCACAGAATGGTGAGTGTGTCCACACCCATCTCTGAAGTGTACGAAGACGGCTTCCTATACATGGTTTATGCCTCCCAGGAGACATTGGGGACAGCACTGGCTGTGTAAGGCTGGAACAATGCCTAATGGTTGTTAAGCCCTAACCAAGACAAAATGGGACGTTACCAGCGGACGCTGGTCAGCTCACCACCCACAGATCAGAAGGTGGGCACCCACATTGGGTATTAGGAACTGTTTATCAGCCATAAACTGAGCTCCATGCATGTGCATTCAGCTTGGAAACTCATCTAAACTAGGCTCTTCAAACTAAACTAAACTGTTCAAACTTTAGAAGTTTAAAATAAAATACTTTGCATCCCAAGTTGCCAATAAAAAGACCAAGTTATTTTGACATTTTTCTCCCTAGTAGGGACTTGGAGTAGCAGTGTCAGGGGCAGTCTCTTCCTGGGACCTGCTGCCTTCTCTAAAAGGGCTTCCACTCAGGAGAAAAAGTCCCTCTCAACAGTCCCTCGGCCCAGCTTGCCTGGCAGAAGTTCCCAGAAGGCTCTGGCTTTGCCCAGAGCAAGTCAGGTGTGTAGGGTCTTGCTCTAAGCTGGGGCTGGATCCTGCCTTAGCCACTGCCCCCACACACAGCCATTTCCCCCAGGGCAGTGCAGGGACACTCACTCACTGTTGTCTAGATGCCCCCACATGCACCGCTGCTCAGAAGCCAATTCTAACCTTGTCCAGGGGTTGCTTGGTCCAGCTTCTTAAGAGACTGCAGAGCGAAGTGTGTTTCTCCTGGTTTGGATTTTGTCTGGTCCACGCCTGCTTCAGGGAGAGAGCAAGCAAGTGTGCAATGCTGGCCTTAGGATGCATTTGTCAAAACGATAGACTTAAGCCCAAATGCTCTCACTCCGGACTTGGCTCACAGCTATTTGTTAGTGTGGAACTGTCTTTGTAAGTGCGGTTCTGACAGCTGTTGGGATCCCCATTTCATGTCCGTACATATGTGTTAGCTGTGAAGGCAACAGCAACAGGAGACACGCTCTTGACAGACATGTGGCCACTTCCAACTAAAGCAAGCCTCTACTTCCTGCTACCTGCATGTAGTCCACTGTGACACTTAGACCATCCCTGGGCACTCACTCTTGGTCTGAGAATCTCAGTGAGAGCTGCCTGCTGTCACGGACGGAAGCCATCACAGCCACCTCCCAGCCTAGCCTCACAGGCACCCCACCCTCCCTGCATACAGCTGTCCTTGCTAACCCTCAGTGCTATTTTACATTGTGTCACTCCTCACTGCTCTGACTTGTGCACGTCATTATGTCCCTGGTTTTCATAACTATGGTGCGATCAGTAAGGATTCCTGTAATACTGCTTTAAAAATGCTGCTCAGAGGATGGCCGCCATTATAGGACACCTGTACACTCTTATGCACTAAGTCAATAAAAGCACAATTGAACCTGAAAAACAAAAAAACACTGTCAATAAAATATAAATTGTTTGAATAGGTAATCACAACACAATTTTTTTCTGAAATAAATATAAAATAATATCTAATATAGATACATATATTTTACTTTATTGCTTATAAAAGCATTTCATCTGGATCATAAACAGAACACCTAGGCATAGATAAAATAAGTTAATATTCTTATGACTTTCAAGTGAACTTTTTAAAATGAGGAAGAAATATTTTATGAATATATACTAATAAAGTATTTGACAATTGATTAGATTGTAACTTCTATGTGTGAGAATATATGAAATATATGTTTCTATAATTATTTTTATTTTAGCAAGTAAATATTAAGAGCTGGCTTCCAGATGCTATTAGGTTATTGCCTGTGATTTTTGTTTTATTAGTAACTTGCCATAAATTCAAATCAACTGAATAGGGAGCCTTGGACAAGAAATTGTCTTAATTGATATGGGATGACCAAACCCACGGGTTCATGGAATCTTTTGGTAGCAGCCAGATTTCTAAAAGGCAGACATATAGCAAAGAGAGGATTATTTTTCTTTTTCAGGCTTGACAGTTGAATTATCTCTGCTGCTGCTACTAGCACCTCCTGCACTGGTGTCAGAACTAGTGTTTCCAGGTCCTCCATTGACTCAGGGCAAGAAGCTTTCCAGGAACTTTCCAGATTTTAGGCCCCATATTAGTACCAAGCCTCATAGAGTGAACGACTTCTGGGTTGTGTGAGACAGCCATTGTGGGACTAAAGTGGCTGCTGAAGCATCTTGTCTCAAAGACGTAATAACATTTACACTCTGAGCCTCTCTGGTGTGAAACAGCTATTCTTACTATTTCAGCATAAACTGATTTAATAAGGTGTGTGATTATGTGTGTGTGTGTGTGTGTGTGTGTGTGTGCATGACATGTTCAAACTTTCTTGTAGGATGTACTCTCATAAAGAAAGGTGATTATTTGTATACCAATAACAAATGTATGAAGCTTAACATTAAAAAAAAAAAGCCCCTAGATACACTATGTTTCAAGAAATTTTTTTTCTCTTATGGAATATTTCTCACATGTGTACCTACAGAACACTTTTATGCATTTTGTAGAGTTAAACATCGTATGAAAGTATCATTATGAAATTATTTGGAATTCAATACAGTTATAGGAATAATGACACTAAAATAGTCATCATTTTCTAAGGCATCTGATAGAAATGTGCAATCAATATTCCTAGATGTCAAAAATTATAATAATTATTCTTGACTTACCTAGAAAATGATTATATATTGATTTATTAATGATTATCAGATTGAAATAAGAGACTAAAGGTACATGAATGTTTTATGGAAATTTTCAGGTGACAGATATTTTGTGAAAATTATAAAAAGAGCCCCATAAGAATCAGGTATTCTGAAAGCAAGTGTTCAGCCAGGTGAAATATCTTGATCAACAGGAACTTAGTACACCAAAGACTTCACTCTACGCCATGACTATGTCATGAGATACTGTGAATGAAAGCATTGTTCCTTAAGTGTCACAGCCTTTTTTTGTCCAGTCTGACAAAGAGTCTAGCTTCCTGTGTTTCCTTGTATTTATTCCTCATGTTCACATTTGTCACCCAAATTCCAAGAACAAAGACTATCTTGGAGAGGTCTTAGATAACTAGGTATTATCGCAGGTACCTGACACACAGCAATCAGAGAAACCATGCCAGAGTTTTTCTACCAGTTTGTCTCAGGATAGGACTGCTTCACAAATTTATCCTTCTAAACAAACCTCACTTGCCCTTAACCCACACCTTCTCAAAAAAGAATACTCCTTCCTATAGTTTAAAATATCCTTCCATAAATATTTACTTCTTGCCCACTCCCAAGCCTTGTTTTCTGAATTAGTCTTACTTTTTATTTTTTCTGTTCTCTCTATGGATGTTAGGAGAGCCCTAGATTTCTCCTTTTGTTTTACCTTCTTAGGTTATGTATATGGTTTTGAGACCTTAAATGGAAGCTGATCAATTATTACATCTGACTAAAATCTAAATTTTAAAATGAATTTAAATTAGTTTATATTGAGATAAACTTAAATTTTAAACTGAAAGAGCAAGGCACCTAAATATGGCATATAGATTTAATTTTAAAATGTGTCAATTTTATTTAAAGTAGATGAACTCATAATTCATTTTGAAATGAATCAAATATAGGATAAACATCTATTTCATATACAAAATGTGAAAATTTTAATATTTAACAAGTTGCAATCAGGCTCTCCAACTTTAGTATCAATTCGAAGAACGGTTTTACACGAAGGTTAAAGCAGCCAAAAAGAACATGAGAAACGTAAGATGGCCTGCAGGACTTGTTTAACAGAGCACATGCTTGGCACCTCAAATCAGATTTGCATTTCTTTCACACGTGTTTGTGAAAAAGAATCACACTGTGAGATTACTCTTTAGAAGTGGTACAATAAAGCTCATCAAGAGAGTATCTTCGTTTGGATGTTTGCATTAGTCCCACTGCCACTCCATGGGCTAAATATTAGCGTGTACTACAGTTGTACATCCCCAGCCCATATCTAGTGTTGTCTATACAGTACTTTACATATAATCAAATTGCCTGTGGAAGTCCATAAAGAATATTCAGTTCCCTGATCTCTTAGCCAATGAATTTTTCAAATGAACTGTTACTTGCCATTTGTATTGTCACAGTCTAGACTTCGTCATTTCCATTTCCCCAATGCTTCAGTAACTACTCAGGTTTCAATTTCAAGCATCACACGCTCCTGCCACTGAGTCCGATCATTCTAAGTCTAGTTTCCTGGCTCCCTATTTCAAGCCTGTCTCTTCAAATTGCTCTTGAAAATAAGATCTGCCTTGGCAGATCCAATTTTCTACCTGCTCCTCCACATTTTCCCTTATGAGAGAACAGTGTGTCTTTGTATATCCAATTAAAAAAAAGCTTAACGTTCGTCCATTGGCCCGAAAAGAAAAGTCTCTAGTACATCATAGAAACAGATAAACTAATGTTCCAATCTAGGAAACATAATTACCCCTTTCTATCTATCTCCTGAACGGACTATTGTGAGTATCTTAGGATTTCTATTGCTGTAAAGAGACATCATGACCATGGCAACTCTTATAAAGAAAAACATTTCGTTGAGGCTGGTTTACTGTTTCAGAGGATGTAGTCCATTATCATCATGGCAGGAAGCATGGCAGCTTTCAGGCAGACATAGTGTTGGAGAAGGAGCTAGCTGAGAGTCTTACATCTCAATCCAAAGGCAGCAGAAGACTTCTCGCCATACGGTACATAGCTTGAGCACAGGAGACTCATTCCCACGCTTCCTCCAAAAAGGCCATAGCTACTCCAACAAAGCCATACCTTTTAATTGTAGCACTCCCTATGGGCCAAGCATTTAAACACATGAGTCTATGAGAGTCAAACATATGCATACCATCACAGTGAGTTTTAGATTCTAGTGCATACATTTGAAATGATATTATTATTTATTTTTGAAACGTCTATATTTATAATATGATAAACTCTAATATCACACTTGAAATGTATTAAGACTTACATGACTTGTAAAAGAAAAGAAAAAAAAGCATATGGGTCTCATGGAGAAAGGTTTTGAAGATTATTAATACACATTAAGAATCTCACCCAGAAATGTTCCTGAAAGTGAGCATTAGACAGGCATCTTTAAGGAAGACAAATATTAGAAAGGATTGATGCTTATTAATAACTTATTGTACGTTTAAATTATAAACTACATTTGACTTAACTTATAAAGACAAGAGAATTACAATTGTAGTGAGTGTATTGTTCCTCCAATAATAATAATAATAATAATAATAATAATAATAATACAGAAGCGCATGTGAAGCCAACCCAGTACAATGTGGCTGAGCAATAGCTGTGAGAATCTCGGTTAGGAAACAAGTCTGTCTGACTCATTACCAAATCATTCTACTAATGCGTATCGGGGTTGAGGACTCTCCTAAAAGCACAACTCTGTTCTACTGTGGTTTCAAGTACGAGAGATTAGACAGGAAAATAAAGCAGGCAGAGATGAAGTGTCACATTTACTGATGATTGAACCCGCAGTTACAAAATCAGTTGTACCTTGAGTAGTACTAGAGAAGAAGGTGGAGCAGCAGCTACACACACTTTAGAAAAACAGATCCCAGGGAATGGGAGGTATGGTGGTAATGTGGAGGTACTCAGCCCCTGAGCTCATGTTTTGCAGATCAGCTAATTCAGCTCTGGAGCAGAGATAAACTTGTTGCTTGTGATTTTAGAAACACGCTTGCACTTTCTCGTGAGCTCTGCCCGCGTTCTGGGCTATCCTCCGTGGTCAGCAGTCACCCGCCTCACTCAGCGCCGATTGCTAGCTGACGCTTTTCACATGAACACCAGTAGCTGCGATCACTCTATACCAACCAACCCCCCAGCGGCTAGCTCTGCCAGGCCTCTAACAACCACCCAGACTGTGCCCTTTCTCTTGCCCACCTGCGTGGCTGCGGATGAAAAACACCAGACGGCCTTAAAATTTTAAAACCATCCAGATAACACAACTGCAGGGTGTAGAATCTATTGCCCTAAACTCATCTTATGTTAGAATTCTGCCTGTGGTGGAGGCTACCATCACCAGTTCTAGTTGACCCAAGGCCTTACATGGTCCGTGCTCCCCTCTCCAAAGCCTGGCCCAAAAGCCCCACTCTCTATCTCTTTCCTTCTTCTTCCTCCTGGGACCAGGAAATCCCACTTTTTTTTCTTCACCCAGTGATTGGCTTCTACCGTCTTTATTGACATAATGAAGAAACAATTGGGGAAGCAGATTTAGTATCAGCTCCTCCCCCTACATGTACGAACAAGCTCTCTATTTCCAGGACAAAGACACAACAGAATAGTGAATTCATTCTGCAGAATACTTGCTTCAAACTCATTACTCCTCTAAAATTCCCGAGCTTTCGATTAGTCTCCGAAGACTAGGGTAACCTTTTTATACGTCTTGTCCAGAGTTCAGAGCTGTTATTTGTCAGAGGATTTATTTTCAGAGTCGCGCACTGCCATTCAGTTATTTATAGACTTTAAACTCAGAAGTGATAGTCCTTAGGCCATCAGAAAGTGCTCTATGATTGGCAAGGACCCAAGTTTAATCTCCGTGCCACATAAAAGGGCCTGTGGCGAAAGCGGTGCTCACATATCCTTCCAGGGTTCAGTACTGTGAATTGATTCAGGTAGATCACTGTGGCTCTCTGTCAGCCAGTTTTGCCTAATACATGAGGTCCAGGTTAGAAAATTGATCCTTTCTTAAGAACCAAACACAAGCTGGATAACATTTGGAGATAAGCCTCCCATCACCACATGGATGTTCAATCCTCCATTCACATAAAAATGTTTCCTTTTCACAGTGTGACTGGGTATATCAACCACTCAAGACAGGCCAGGAATATCTAACCAACACAAAATTAACCCCGTGGATTTGTTGTTTTAATTGTTTTATTTTGTTTTCTGGGTTTTTTTGTGGTGTGTGTGTGTGTGTGTGTGTGTGTGTGTGTGTATGTATGAACTTTTTGTTTTGTTTGACATTTTTCCTCTCATTGTTTCTTAGTTTATTTGTTCTGATTGTCAGGGTTTTGCTTGTTTGTTTGTTTTTGTGTGCATGTATGTGTGTGCTACAATTTATTTTCATCATGTAATTAATTTTATCTCATATTGTGACGAGTTACATTTAACATAATTTCAGTATTTATTTGTCATCCTTTGAAATGCCATCCTTACATTATTTCCTTATAAAGATACTTCAAGCTCTAAAGTTCATTCTGTTTATAATCTGCTGTATCTTGGTTTGCCGGCATTTACTTTTAAGTTACACATAACTATGTTTGCCTCTTATCTTTCTGTAGAAGTTAGCGTGGTAGATGACTGGCAAGGGAAAGAAGGTAAAGACTTAACTTAAAGAATCTACCCATCTTTTTTTTTTTCTTTACCCATATTTTGCTCTAACTATAAGAGGGAATGTAGGTCTGTTCCTGATTCATGAGGATTGTACAAGGGTTTCATTTTGTTTTTGTTTGTTTGTTTGGTTGGTTTTGGTTTTGGTTTTCTACCTTAGAATTCTGAAAGCCTGGAGACCATTTGTACTCTTTTTCTTGTTCCTTTTTTCTATTGCACCATGCACAAAATTGAGTGCTGTTGGCCCGAGGGAGATGCCATCCTCAGATAAAAGCCTGTGTTTGTATTTTGATGAAATGACATGTCCCTTCTTCCCTTTTGACTCACTCAGGGAAATAATTTGTGTCCTGGAGACTAGTGATTTAGGAAAGAAACTAATTAGGTTGCTAAGAGGAAGGGTGGGTGGGGTTCAATTATGACCTTCCTGCCTTATGAAACATTTCTTAAGAGAGCAGTAAACAATCAAACTTGAAGAAAGCTTTTCTGCCCCTGCTCTTATTGCCTTATGTAAGCCAGTCCTTCTGAGATACCTGCTGCAGAAAGATTAGACCAACACTAGTTTGACTGCTTTGTGATGACATAAGAACAATTTTAGTCCAATTGGAAGACCAAAGATTTGTGAAGGAGGAGGATCTCTAGAAAAGACAGAATTCTAAATATGGAGTTGGTGGTGGGAGTGAGTCTACGGGAGAGTAACTGAAGTGACTGGATACAGGACTCACTGGGGAGAGAATGTGCAATGTGACTTTAAAGCTGTTCTGTCCTAGAAGACAGAGGGTCCCCTTGCAACTCTGTAGTACTGATAAAAGAGTTGAAAAATGGACACTGAACAGAACTTGAGGATAAGTTGTTGGAGTTCCAGAGAGTAAACAACAGGCAAGGCAATCGGGGGGTCTTGGCAGGTTTATGAATAGAGGGATGGGAAGACGAGAAAGAAAAGAATGATTTTGCTTTCAGTGGAATAAGAATAAACATACACACCTTGGAGGACCTGGACAAGAGAACAAGTCAAACATCTAGGACTTCATTTGTTATGGTTTATATTCAAGGTTGAAGAGTTAACCTACTCCTGGCTGATGTCTTCAGCTGAGAATATTACACTGAGCCCTTTGAACCAACCTAGGAAAATATAATCAATCTCAGTATTATTTAGATTATACTCACCTTGTAGTGAGCGAACAGTGATTGTGCAGCCGAGAACTCATATGTCTGAGAGAAGAAGAAATGGTAACTAAAGTCTTTATTGATACCAGTTACCTTTCAGGTTTGTTAACTCCAAACATAACGTTAACAGCTAACTCCACTTACTGCTATCGTTTAGCCTTTAGCTTTGTGGGTAGCTGTGGGAAGCCATGGCAAGGCCTTACTCTTGGCAAACACTCACCCTTGGCTCTCCTATCTACTATTCTTCTTTCTGTTTACCTTTCGTGATTCACTTGCTGTATGTTTCAGTTCTCAGAGCTTCAAACAAGTCCTCATAGCAATCCACCCTGGTAATCCTTCCTCCTGATCTTTAGAATTAGCCAACATCCTGCTAGATAGATGTTTTTAGAACCCCTGGTAACGGCAAGTCTTTGTGAGAACAACAGGTATAACCTAGTTACACCCCACAGCGGCAGCTAGCTTGGTTCACCTGCAAAGCCTCCTTTCCTTTCCTGCCCCCTCCCTATATCCTGTTTTTAGAGTATATAACCTGTGTGAACAATAACATCTTTTCCACCTGGATCCGACTTCTTGACTTGCTTTGCCTTTTTATTTTCTCCTGGATCTCAGTCCTCTCCACAGGGTCTAGGGGTCCCACTTGATTGTCCAGCTGGACTGGACAGGTAGCTTCTACCCTGGCCACAGGTTCGTCTATAGCATTCCATTTATCTCCCAGGTATCTTGGGGACTTTATCACTGGCTCAAAGGCCAGTCAGTGCTGGTTTGTTTTTTTTCTTTAGCTATAGAAGGGTGGCCCTTGGAAACATGTTACAAGCATCTTGAAGATTTTCCATAATAGTATTTCAAATCTTCCTCCTTTTAATTCTTAAATTAAAAGGAATACATTGACTATTGACTAAGAGTTTTGTCTTCAGGATTCAAAAGGCAGATAGCCGTGTGTCAGATGCCACTACACAGTTTTTCATCCATCTCCCCTAGCATGTCCTATCAGATAGAGTGTGAGCTATAGCTTTAGGGGAAGAAGTTTGGGAGGAGCTAACCAGTAATGTCATATTACTAGGTGTAAGGCTAAGGATTGCTAGTGAATTCCAAAAGATATTATACTTTTAAAGAATTTACCAGAAATTTTTTTTTGGAACCTAAATTTTTTTTTTAAAGAAAGATTACTTTTAAGGAAAATGTAATGAGTACTGTCTCCTGAAAGTTGTAAGTCAAAAACTGCAGTAGAAAGAATCACTCTTGTTTGTTTTAACTGGAAAATATGGAAGTACCATAACAGCCTCACACAGCAAACAAAAGTAAGAATGTATAATTCAGAGAAAAGCAGACATTTAGAGTGAGACTTAGCTAAGCAAACCAAAAACTCCTCTGCCAAAGAGAAATCTCCAAGTGGTTGGGAGATTTTTGCTACCTCCTGGAATTGAAGTTTATTAAATCAGAAATGATATCACGACACTGAATGACATGTTGGCATTTGACACTTTTTTGTTTCCTTCTTTCATCTTTCCAGTGTTGAGGCTAGAACCCATGTCCTTGCACATCCTGGGTGGGAACCTAATATAACTGACCTGCATCCACAGGCCTTTTTGTTTATTTCAACTTATCTTTAGGTTACACTTTCTTCTATTCTGATTGTCTATCAGTTTGACAGAGATGTATTTTTGACTACTGGAGTTTGATAGCAAATGACAATAAATATACTCTAATGTAAATCACAATTTGAATTGCACAGTCTTGGTTATAATGCCCATAATCCTCATCTCGCTCATCTGCTATGTCTAAAACTTCCTAAGTTATAAAATACTAGAAGTTTTCCTTAAGAATGATCTCAGCTAGTATGGTGCCACATCCCTTTAATTCCAGCACTCAAGAGGCAGAAGTGATGGATCTTTGAGTTTGAGGCCAGCCTGGTCTACAGAGCACGTTCCAGGATAGCCTGGGCAACACAAAGAAACCTTGTCTCATTACCTCCTCCTCAAAACAATCTCTTGATATTGGCTTATGGTGAGTTGTCAGACTTGAAAGGCAGCCTGGTTTCTGGTTGAGCACAGGCTAGAAACTGCCAGACATCCCAGGTGATCCTGAGGGGCCCCAGGTGGGACACAGATGATCGGAAGGGATGGCAGACATTTCTTGTCTGCTAACAAGAGGCCACAGCCCTCCATAGATTTGTGTCTTTCAGTCAGTAGCCTCAAGACAGATTTCCACATTGATGAGGTACCTAAAGGCCAGAGGGTCGTAGCAATTAAATTTTCCTTCCCAGACACTCCTTCCTGCAAAAAGTATTTAACCTCAGGCCTGCCCTGAGAAATAGGGTATGGGTTTTTCATCTAATTTCTACCACTGTTTGTTTTCATCAGGATCCACTGTAGGGAACAATGGAGCAGGCCTTTGACTACAGAGCCACCATCGAATCTCTTGCAGAGGACCTCTCTGCATTCCCAGGCATGGCGATCACCAACCCAACCCAAGTGAGCCAGCCTCCACCAAGCTAGGCCTACTGCCACGACACACCAAGGACTTTCCCCATGGGGTGCAGCGGGAGCTTCTCTCCCCTCTCCCTTTCCGCTTCAGGCCAATCCAGCCTGTACGCCCCCACTTTGTTCTCAGCTCTTTTGTGGCTTCCAGTGGGCCTGGGTGCCCAAGAACTTGAGAACTAGTCAATCCCCAGTACCCCTACAGGTCAGGGACCCCTGAGCCAGCTCCAGCGGTCCCTGAAGAACCTCAGACTGCCCTCCCCATTGCTCAGTCCCGCAGCTTCCCATAATAGCTCGATGCCCACCAGGTGCCAGCGTGGAGTGAGTACAGTTAAACTCCCATGTCTCACCTTCCGAGTGGCCCTAGCTGTGGCTGGGCAGACACGGGACACCCAACACCTGGTGGAGAATGCGGGCAAACCCAGCTTCAAATGTATCCCCAGCTGGTGACCCATAAAGTCTCACTCTGGAACCCAAGGACGGTGAGTAAACCCCTGACCTAGTTCAGAAGACTAGGCTTTCCTCTGATCTCTCTCTCTCTCTCTCTCTCTCTCTCTCTCTCTCTTCTCTCTCTCTCTCTCTCTCTCTCTCTGTCTCTCTCTCCACGTGTTCCTGATCAGCTTCTTCCTCCCTCCTTCTTTTTGACTCTTAGCTTAAGTCTCCAAATCTCATTTTGGACCTAACTTGCTCTACTAGGTGGCAGCTAGCCTCCACTCCCTCCCCCTCCTCCGTACTAAATCAAGGGCTCCTACATCGCTAATAGAGCTGCCTTTCATAAGGCCACAAGTCTCTGCTTCCTTTGTCTGCCAGCGATCTACTGCTGCTGAGGCTAAAACACAGGCAGAGCACATCCACCACCGGTGCTGCCTTTCACTCCCTCTGACCCAGACTTCTATACTCCTTCCTTTGAGCTTTTCTTCAAGGTTGGCCTTTCTTCTCCTTCTGCTCTACATTAAGGATATACCGGCCAAGAAAAAAACAAACGGGGAATACAAGGAGACCTGCCTGCTAGACCACACTGGTGAATCTCTGTCCTACTAGCATGTCAATATGTTTTACATATGAATTTTATTGTATAAGTGATTCCCATTGAATTTAAATCTTCTCTCCCTGAAAGAGAAAGATTTCTTTTTTTGGAGAGGGGAGGGGGGGATTTTTCAGAATTTTATTTATTTATTTATTTATTTATTTATTTATTTATTTTAAAATCAAATCGTAATTTTTACTTATTCACACAGGAGTTATAAACACAAAAAGGCAGGATGTGGGGAAGGGATGACACTGGAGTGTCGGTGTTCAGGGGGAGTACAGATATTTTTCAGAACAGGGTATCGACTGGGTGAAGGTTCAGGGGACAGGTCATTATGACTCTGCCTATGATTCACTTGTCCTTATCTAAGTTGGTACTGTCTGCAAGGCTACCTATTTACAAGGTCTATGACTACTCAGGCTGGTAAATTTCCACAAAAGTGTCTGTTTACAATAGCTTATAGCCTTCTGTTTCAGTGTTTTTCCACAGAGACCCAAGACTTTGTATTAGCTGCATGTATGTCAGGCCTGTTGCTGATTTTAGCCTCAAAAAGTAAGCAAAATTCATAAGGCTCAGGATGTAAATAAAATTCACTGTTCACACTGTATGTTCCTGGAAATGAAAAGAATCACAAGGCCCCCGTCGGAAGTCTGTAAGTAGCAATAATTGTAAGAACAGGAATGCTCTGACTGACACACTTCCTGCAGTTTGTGCAGGGAGTCCAGGGATGCAGCTTTTGTGAACTGTCAATCATTCTGGGGTAGGGTTTGGGGTACTGTAGCTGCTCTTAAAACATCTATGCTTCTGTAAATAATCCCTTACCCATGTTTCTGTAGCAACTCCAGTCAACTCAATGCTTCACTAACATAGTCTAGGATAGAGTTGTGTTTGTTCTGGCATCAATGCCCTATCTAGGGTGGGTAATCATCTGTTTACATCTCCCTAAGAAAAGTTAATCTAACTAATTTCAAGTAATAAGATGACTTAATCCAATACTTGTGATAAACTACAATCTAATGTCAATGAAAAAGTATTTAATGCTTACTTACATTATTTTATTTATTATTTTTCTTTGGAAGTTTTTTTTAGCTCTGTTCCCTATTTGCTTCAAGGATTTTGTGAAGAACGATTAAATGACCAACAGATGTAAAGCTACTAAATCAGCATCATAATGCTATTAGAGGCATCATAAAGATCGAATCAGAATTAACTATTATTGTTATCTTCTCTTTTTCTGAAGGGAAAATATAAGTGAGATTGCAAATTCATTGGGTGATTGCTTTCAAGAGAACATTTCTAAGTCATACGTTTGTGTTTGAAGTTTACTTATGTAAGGAATGCTTGTTTCTTTGATATTTGCATAATTAGAACATCATTATCTAGACTTGCTTGACTCTGAAGACCACACATTAGAAGCATTAGGGCAGTTAGAAACGCAGAATGTCAGACCTAAGTACAATGATGAATTCAGATTTTACAGATTTCAAAGGAAAAACAAAGCAAGCAAACAAACAAAACAAAACTGAGGCGAGCTACTCAAATGCACGGAGGACTTATGGCAACCCTGCTCCAATTTGTTGGATTTTATTTTCAGAATTAAGTTCTCTCAGCCCTTTCTGTTTCCCCATGATGTTGAAATTGTTGGACTCATTTTCCCTTCAGTGTGGATGCCCTTTGCTTGGGTGTTCATCCATTGAGTCACACATATTCATACTCCTTATGCCTCCTTTACTTCTGAGGACAGAATGTTCTGAGAACATGTGCAAGGCCACTCTTACTTTGCTTCTAGACTTCAGGGATAGCTTCGGATCTTTATTGTAGTCTTTAGTCTCTAAGGCATTCTGAGGATGCTGAATTATTTGTATGTGTGGGAGACTTAAGAACATCGTATGCATGCTCTATTGAATGAGAATTATATAAATGTGCATAGTCTCAGTCAATATTTAGCTTGAGCTCTTCTATGCTGAAGACAGCACTGAAAGTGTGCAGTGTGCACACTTTCCTTTGCTTCCACACATTTCTGTGTGTTTTGTGTTAAATATAAGTGAATTATCTGATAAAAATTCTGAATTAAAGGGAATATAAATTTACCATACAGAAGATGAGATTATAGCAAGAGCTAGTGAAGTAGAAACTTCTAGTTCTTTGGAAAGTTATGTCAAAAGATGTTTTGCTGGGCCACACAAGTGAAAGGATGTCTTGCTAAAGAAAACATGTGAAAGACTATTTTCCTGAATCAGACACAGGTGAAAGGATGTTTTGATATAGCAGACACATAAAAGAACACATGATGACGGAGTATAAGTATGACCCTATAGACAATGGGAGATGAGCATGAGCCTTCACTATTCTTCACTAGTGACATACATGTGTTGGTTTGCCTTGCATAGCATTGTTTAGCTCAACTTGTAGTAATGCTTCCATTGAGAAATAACTCACCCAAAAAATGCTCATGAGGTTCCTATGGCAGCTTGCCACCTCTGAAGCCTTGCCTTGGCCATTGGTGAGCTTGGTGATTTGTTCAGGATTGAACTACAGCTTCATGGTGTCTGCTTACTGAAAGGACTGAACTGAGGCTGCTGGTTTATGAATGGTGTTTGCCTGCCTAGAAAGCTGGTCTGCAGCTGCCACATTGTATTTGGTGCTTGCTACGCGACTGAACTGCTGCCAAAGAAGATCAAGCTTGCCCCCAAAGAACTATTGCTGAATAGATCCACTTCTCCATATCGTAATAATATTTTTCTTCCACTACCTCTGCTGGATGGTGGGCTAGAGGAGTAGTTGAACCCTTGTTATAAGTACGTTGCAAAACATTTATGCTTACAAGCTAGCTCAAAACCTTTTTGAGGATTCATTAAGTATGGATTTATCAGGCAGATCCACAATAAGCTGACATATAATTCCTCCATTAGTCCTGAAGTCCATCCCTATATTCATGAGGTTTAATCTTTCTTCTACTGTCCATCTTTTAACTCTATGACCTTCACTTCCAGCACTGGATGGGGAAGTGAAGGAATCCATATTTCCACTTCCTCAAGATCTACAAGCTAGGTAATTACCCTTCATCCTTGGGTAAACAACCAGAGATCACCTAAATCTCTTCTATAATACACTAAACAAAAAAAATACCCCTCCTTTTCTTCATTAATAAAGTTTGATGATGTTTGTAAAAGATGCAGAGATGGTTCTAGAGTCTCCTTTCGGACTAAAATAGTGCAATACACTTAAAAGGTCCTGAGTGACTGTAGGACACTTAGGAGGAAATCATGTCAGATCTCCATCTGACAGTCACTGAAGTTGCCAGATGAGGCCTGACAAGAATGAATATTCTCAATTGACTAGTTCTGTGTCTTCAACCTTAATGAATGGCCATTCTTCTCATACAAGGGAGCTTTATTGTGATCTTTCTTCATTTTGACTACAGAGAAAATAGTCAAGCCAGAGCTTTGCCTAGATGCATGTGCTCCTCTTGTTTCCAGGTCCAGAGTAAATGAATGGGCTATTGCTGTGCAAGCTAATGTAATGGATCTGGTCAACCAGCTCCAGAGCCCTTAGTACTAGACTCCTTTTAACATGTCCTCAGAAACTCCCATCATCTAAATTTTATTAATTGTAGCCATGCTATCTATGTCCATACTCCAAATAACTAACAAAGCAACATTCACGCCCACTTTTAGATAAACTAGAGAGCACATTCAACTTTACATCCAGGATAACTATATTCCACATTAATAAATAGCCAACTCCTTTTTCTTCTTGTTATGTCTTCAGAATGCATTTCTACTTGTTCTTTCCAGGCTTTCATATCAATGCAAAGATGATTGTAAAATGGTTACCAGAGCTTGAGGAAAGTAAGCAGGAGAGAAAGATGGGGATGCTAAAAATTAAAATGATGCACACTAGTAAGATATAACTTGTATGTATTCTCTTATTCTTCCTGAAGGAAATCTCAATCTTACTTTTGTCAAGAGTGCTGGAATCTAACCCATGGGGCATGAATTGGGAAAACAAGGATTCCTTGGGAATATCTGGGAGAAGCCTGATGGTGAAGAGTCCAGTTGCTCTCCGAGATTCAGCCCTCTTCTCAGGAAGTTGACTGCCACAGAAAGCTATTGTTGCTATGAACCATCAGTATCATGGCATCTGTTCCACCTGTGCTTTGAATTGGGATGCTGAGACCCTAAACTTACTTTCTTTCCTCCTGTAGTCATAGCTATCCCATCCCGTTACCATTGCAGTGGCCACTTTGTCCTCAGCAATCAAGGGTTACAGTCTCTTGACTTTGAAGAATGCTGATGCTGGATAAGAACACTCCTGCCTTGGATGAACAAAGTGCTTATGGTTGTTTGACATACCATGCAGTTCCTTGTTTTCTGGAAGAAGATATACTCATTAAAAATAATATAGCTATAATCCATATCAGAATCCCAGGATTATGTTTAATTTGTGGGCCCTCTCCCCGTACTAGGTCAGGGCACACCTGATCTAGAAGAGTGGACATGATCAGAACTGGTCAACTGAGGCAGGGATCAGGTTTCAGAAGTGTGGGAAGTTAAAAAAAAACAGTTGAAAAGGTCAGGATTTCTTATACTTAGAAGACTAAAGTGTTAAGAGGGAAAGAGAGTCATCAGTTTGGAGATGTATGACAAGATCATGATGAGGAGCTCTTGAACTGTAGTGTAACAGGCTCCTGTCAGAATTAACAAGTCAACATAATCACACAGTTCCAATACACTGACCTCATTCTATCTCTATCTATCTCTCTCTATCACAACTGAAAGCCAGACACAAAAACAGCAGTGCTAGCCTGAAGACAATGAGGAGCATGCAATGAAAAAAAAAAATAAAATAAAAAGAAAGAAAGAAAATGTAGGCATAGTTTACTGCTTATGTATGAGAGATTTCAGGAAAAATGGGTTCATTTATTTACATAGTAAAATGATATTTTAAGTGAAATATTATTGGTGAGTATATATTTAAAAACTCTTCCAAACTACAAATATAAAATGAGCAAAGTCTTACTATTATACTTTCCATTTTTGAACAATAGTTCTATTCATGGTAACATACATGAAGAGCCTGACACTGGTAGCAGAGGAATGGGTCTTACGTTTTTAAGCTGTTTTTAACAGTTTATCATCCTATACTAAACATTTAACAGATATGACATCTCCTTTGATTATACTATCAACCGTGACTTAATTGCTTGTGGTAGAAGACCATCGAGTTCATATGATCTTTGATTTGTTGGTAGTTGGAGTAAAAATACTAAATATGCTTAAGTCCATACAGGTTTCAGTAAGTATTCCACCAGCTAAGAGTTTACTTAGTCACACGTCTGATTTGTGAAGTTTTTCTTGCTCAAAGAACTAGAATAATTTTCTGATTATCTTGTAGAACACAATGCCTCAGGTTCCTTGTTCTCTGTTGTATTCTATAATTGAAATTTTTTCTGAGTGAAGAGATATCATTGTTAAAAATCCAGAAAGAGTCTTTATGTATCATAGAAAATCTTAAGACAGCTGACTGTTGGGTATGAAATGTGTACTGATACTGGATTTTCAATATCAAAGTTAGTCTAGAAATAGCCTTCCCGACAGGTATCCACTTCATTGTTTTTCCTTTCCTTATGAAATGAGCATATATTAAGTTCATACTTCAGTGGAGAGAAGTTCATTTTCTCAGGATGAACCACTTTGTCAGAATGACTGTGGTTTAGAATTGAAGAGAAAATTTAATTTTAAATACTTGTCAGAAATAAAATTCTACTGCACATAAAATGTATGATATCTATTTGCCAAGGTCAATTGGACTGAATTCTTGCGAGTGTGCAAGTTGGCTCAGGGACACTCAAACAGCAACAATAAGAGGTAGACCAGAAAGCTAATAAATCAAGAAAATGTTACTAAGTAGAAGGGAAGGTAAGATGGTTTGAACATATTTGGAAGCCCTTGCTGAAAGACATGAATTCCTTGTAATGGAATCCAGTTACATTTCTGACTATATAAAGGGTTTGCATGCACTATAGAAGAGAAGTCACTGAGCCATTTTAATCTTCTTTAAATAAAGTGCAAAACAGACTTTCAAAGAGTTTCAGATTTAGCTGTGAATTTCTCATTTCACAGAGTACCTCTTTCCCCATTGTCATATATGACAGCCACTGGAAAACCCACAATTTACTGCCCGAAATATCTGTTTGATATCAATAAAAAAAAAAAAAAAGAAATAACAAGTTTTATATACAAACACAAAATGTCTATGGCAAGTACTCTTTATAGCTCAGTCATTAAGATGCATAAGTCATCCAGGCTCATATGTACTTAAAAGAGTAATTAACAACTTAGTCACTCATAGCTTCTGAGAGAGAAGGGAGCGGGAGAATTCTGTATGCCTTTTGAAATGAACTATGGAAACTAGGGAAATGAAATGTGCTGATTCACAGGGCTACTTCCCAGCTGTAGGGATCAGACAAAAAATAGGCCATTTCCCATCATTACATGCACATCTGTTACTCTTTCACTCTAAAAAATAATTCTTTGGATATTTTCTGTAATTACAGTATGCTTATTCTATCTCCCTGTCTCCCGGCCAAAAATCTACTTTTCCTGTTTTCTTCTTTTTGGGAACTACTCTTGGTACTATTTTACCCACTTTCTTTAACAAGAGACTTCAGTTTTGTATTGGATCTATCTGTCCATCACATTTAAACTCAATCACCTCTAAATCCTTTTGATTTTACATGGATCCACTGCTGGTCCCTCCTTATAGAGCCTAGTCATCTCTGCCCTATATTTTTTGCAGTCTCCTGTAACCCATCTTTTATTACATCAATCACACTATCAGCATTCTTATTGAAAACATTAATCTGTATGTGACTTTATTGTTTTGATAAATAAAAATAAAATAAAAATTTCCCTGTTATCATTTTGTTATTCTCTTTTTAATACAGTGAGTTGTGCTCAGGCTGACCACAAGCTAGGTAGTTGCTCAGGACTGAACTACTCACATGCTTTATCTTATCAACTGCCTTTTTTTCTCTTTGCTATGGTCCTCACATGCTCTGAGTATATCACACATAATGAACTTGCCTATTGCTGGAACCAGCTGCACTTTCAGAGAACTCTAATTTCAGGATTTGCATGTATTTTTACTACAAACCCAGCACAAATTTTACTATACATAACTGTTTAATGCTACTCATTTTTAAATTAAGTTTTATGTTGACAAAGTAATGGGCTTCTTTATGGCATCTTAATTCATACATTTTAGGCTTCATGATCTTCATCCCTGCTTCCAATGTCCTCCCCCAGGGATTTCTGAAGCCCCTCCTCTTGCTCTCTCTAGAAAGACATGAATTTGCTCTTATTCTGACTCACTTCATCACCAGATTACAAAGATGTGGCTTCCAACCCTCCATCACACACGAAAGTCAGCCTTACCTATTTTTGCAATGTGAAACTTTGGAATCCCTAGTACTTTGTTCTCATCTTCATTTATACCAACTAGACTTGTGATTATTTCTTCTCTATTTTGTATCATGAAATATTTCACTCTGGCAACAAAGGGATATATAAAAATGATGAACGAGCACAAAGTCAAAAAACAAAACAAAACAAAAAAACAACCTGCATTTCTGGGTGTGCTAGAGACTCAGGCTTAGGTTCGTTGTTAACTGTGAGGTAAATTGTAGGCTCTGGGGTCAAGTAACCTTAACTTCAAATTCCAATTCCAAAATTCATAGTTATTTGATTTGTGAAGTATCAATGCCTCATTTTGAAATCAAGTACTATATAACACTTAGGAAATATCTCATATGTACCAAGTTCTATTGTAAGTGTTGTGCACAGACTCATAAAGATAACAGACAAACTCTATCCATTTGGACATTTTCTATTCTTGTAGCTTTCTCAAGAATTGATACTGTACATATAAAGTTCTTAGCGTAGTACTTAGTACATTTCCTTGGTTTCCTTGGTACTGAATTAATGTATCTGTTTTTATTTTCATAAGCCCTTTTCTTATGGCTTTTGTGAACTTCTTGATTCCTTTAGGGGATGATATGTGATTCCACACTTTGCTCTGTCCTTGCCTTTCAGTGTCTCAATTTTATGTGCTTTTTACCTGATGTCAGTCTCGCTACCTTCACTGCCTCATGTATATGAGGTTTTTTCTCATTGTAAATTTTTTCTTTTACTTGATATTTTCTTTATTTACATTTCAAATGTTATCCCCTTTCCAAGTCTCCTCTCCAGAACCTCTTATCCCATTCCCCTTCCCTCTGCCCCTATGGGGGTACTCCCCTACCCACCCACCCTGGCATTCCCCTATTGCAAAACATATTCTTGTTGCTGTTTAATTATTTTGAGGGTTAAACCACTGAGTAAATTAATCTACTAAGTTGACCATTATCCTGATTTCACAAAGTGATGTGAATATTCTAATTCTGTGTATTTCTTGGTTTTAATAGTAAACATAATAAGGTTGGTTTAAATATTCTACATGTAACAGCATAAATAATCATTGCTGCTTTGTTTAGAGGTAATTATTTCTGTTTCTTTTACAGATAAATAGAGTACAGAAAGGGTGGGCAATTTGCCAGAATTTTACAATTCTTAAGATACAGAACAAAGCTTTAAATTCATTCTCTCTGGTTTTCTAGTCTATGCTGTAAAGTAGGAAATACTACTTCTCACTTGAAATGAGGATGACATAATAGCCTTATAGTGTAGAGATTATAATATAGTTGGAGCAGATGACATCCTGTCTAATGAGCATTTAATGATGAGGTAGATATATATCAATTGGGGTCATACACTTTCCATTTATAATTTTCACAAGCACCATGGGGTTTTCTTGGTGGAAGCATGGTCTTTCTTAGTAGGACAATATTGACACACTCAGCTTCCCTTTCAGAGATTGAAAGGGTAGCAAGATTCTCTTTCATGATCGTTTCATTTAGTTTTGTTAATTGATATGTCCAAGGCATACCCAGCTGACCTAAATTTCCCCACATTAATTCCACTCCTACCCATTTGAGAGTTGAACAAAATCTCATAAATTGTGGAAAATACAAGAGAACAATCCTGCTCATTATTCTAGCAATGGTTCTTGAGACCATCTCAGGGCCTTTGCTGCAGAGACTTGCCCCAGGACAAAGGTTCCTTTCCTGTCCAGTCTCATTTTTACTCTTCCTTTGAATACTATGTATATTTGTATGCCTTTCAGAGAAATACTCTCCCTGCTCAAGGTATATTTTATAATATTATAATTTATATGTGTTATAATTTAAACATTAACCTCCAACCATAAAATAGACTCATATTTTTAACACTTTAGCCCCAACTAGCACTCTTATTTCAGAGCCGAGGGAGGCTTTAGGATTGGAGGTTAGTAGCAGTAGTTCACTAAGGATGGGCTTTGAAGGCTATATGGGCTCCTTGTTCTTGCCTTTCTCTCTGATCCCTGCTAGACTATGATGGCAGTAGACACTGACACACATTCCTACCACCTGGAGCTGAACCATTCCATTTTCCCTTCCTCAAGGCTAGATTGAAACCATCCTAACTAGAGACAAAATATGCATTTCCTGCCTTAAGTTGTTTCTGTCAAGTACTGTGGTTCTGGAAAAGAAAAATTAATATTCTTGGAGAGTTATAATTATTGTCGTTATTGTCATTTTTGATCTCCAACTATTTCATATTTTAAGTGAAAAATAATTAGTAAATGCAAGGCTAGGCAACAATTTGACAGGTAGTATTTTTCATTTGCTGACATTTTTACTTTTCTTTCTTTTTGTGTTTGTTTGTTTGTTTGTTTCAAATTCCCACATGGTGTTCATTTTGAAGACTGAAATTGCTAAGAAACTGATGCCAGGTAAGAAGAAACATTAATGTAGAAAATATACAGAATATGTGGCAACTTATATTTCAGGCACTGAAGAGTTTTAAAAGATAGGAAAAGAAAGCTGCTTTCATGATTATTTAGCAACTACAACAGTGTCTCAGACAGTGTCAAAGAGGAAATTCAGGCAAATTTAATTAAGATAGCATATCACAGACCTGGGTCTATATATGCACTGAAAAGTGGGAGTTTAAATGGATTTCGTTTCTAGAATGTGAACTCTAAATTTCACACTTGGAAGCAAATTAGAAATCTTCAGACTATAATTAGAAAACATCTCATGACAGAATTCGTCAGGAGGAAGTCTCAGCATTCTAAGTAGCCTCTCTCCCAGACTTGCACCAAACATTCATTGTTCAAGTCAAACACAGAGTGACTTCTATCAACTGTCCACTAATGCCATCACTTGCTACCAGGAAAATGCACTGAGTTTGTTTCTGGTATGGGAGCAGCCAGTTGCCCTGGCCCCCATTGCTGACAAATAGCCATTCCTGAGCCATTCAGTTGATGGTTGCTTTAAACAACTTCAAAGAGGAGGTAGTAAGAGTAAATTAGCACTGACTAGTACTTTGTAAACTATCTGACTTTATATCTCTGCTTCTGTAAAGTCATCTTTAAGTAAAGTAAAGTAAAAGACATTTTAATCCAATGCTTTAGACTTTTCTTTGTTAGGGAATGTTACATTAAATAAGTTGAAGTTTAAATGACAGAAAACACTATTATCTCATTTATTCATTTTTCCTAAACCCCTAGGGTGAAAGACAGCGTCTCAGTCATGCCTACATTCTCACAGTGGTGAATCACCTTTGTTTCACCTCTGTTGAGCAGTTACGAAATACTTGTCAAATTGATTACTAAATAGCATATATTTTATAATGCTGCAAAAATTATAACTTTAATACATATACATCCTACTGACCAAAAGTCTAATTTCCTTACCATTGAATCTTGAACTCAATACATGAATTTCTGGAAAAATATTCAATTATACTTATGCAGTAACTATTTTCTTTACTGTTGAATAGAAGCCAAACTGATAATTATTTGAAAAATTAAAGTATATGAAGTTTTGGCTCATATTAAAAATTATCCAGACTAATGGTCTGAAGTTCATAAAAGGGAAATTTAAATGTATAGCTTTAATATGTGAATCATTATATTAAGTTCATTAATATAATTCATGTTAAGTTTATAATATTAAGTTATAAATGCATTTGTAGGTTACAAATGGACAAATACAAATGATTTAATCAATATTAGAAGCCTATTACTATGGAAGAAAATAATAACAGGACTACTAATGGGAAATTTCTTTTTTTTTTAAATTTTTTATTGGATATATTATTTTACATTTCAGATGTTATCCCCTTACCCCATCTCCCCAACTCCAGCCCAGGAGCCCCCTATTCCATCCCCCTCCTCCTGCTTCTATGAGCATGTGCCCCCAGGTACCCCCCCACTCCCACCTCCCCACCCTCAAATTTCCTTACACACGGGATCCAGCCTTCATGGGACCAAGGATCTCCTCTCCCATCTATACCTGACAGGACCATCCTCCCTTGCATACACAGCTGAGCCATGGGTCCCTCCCTAAGTGCTCCCAGGCTGGTGGTTTAGATCCTGGGGGCTCTGGTTGGTTGGCATTGTTGCTCTCCTCATGGGGTCACAAACCCTTTCAACTCCTTCAGTCTTCACTCCAACTCCTCCATTGGAACCCCATGATCAGTTCAATGGTTAGCTGTGAGCATCTGCCTCTGAATATGTGAGATTCTTGCAGACTGCTAAGGAGACAGCTATATCAGGCTCCTGTCAGCATGCACTTCCTGAGACCCACATTAGTGTCTACCTTTGGTGACTGCATATGGGATGGATATCCAGGTGGAGCACTGTCCAGACGGCCCTCCTTCAGTTTCTGTCCTACACTTTGTTTCCATATTTGCTCCCTTGAGTATTTTTTTACTCCTTCTAAGAAGGACCGAAGCACCCCCACTTGGTCTTCATTCTTCATGAGCTTTATGTGGTCTGTGAGTTGAATCTTGGGTATTTCAAGCTTCAGGGCTAAAATCCAATAATCAGAGAGTGAATACCATGTGTGTTCTTTTGTGATTGGGTTACTTCACTCAGAATGATATTTCTAGTTCCATCCATTTACATAAGAATTTATCAAATTCATTGTTTTTAATAGCTGAGTAATATTCCATTGTGTAAATGGACCACATTTTTTGTATCCATTTCTGTTGAAGGACATCTGGGTTCTTTCCAGCTTCTGGCTATTATAAATAAAGCTGCTATGAACATAGTGGAGCATATGTCCTTGTTATATGTTAGAGCATCTTCTGGGTATATGCCCAGGAGTGGTAAAGCTGGGTCCTCGGGTAATGATATGTCCAATTTTCTGAGGAACTGCCAGACTGATTTCCCGAGTGGTCACACCATCTTGAATCCCAACAATGGAGGAGTGCTCCTCTTTCTCCACATCCTCGCCAGCATCTACTATCCCCTGAATTTTTGATGTGAGTCATTCTGACTGGTGTGAGGTGGAATCTCAGGGTTGTTTTGATTTGCATTTCCCTGATGACTAAGGGTGCTGAACATTTCTTTAGGTGCTTCTCGGCCATTCACATTTCCTCATTTGAGAATTCTTTGTTTAGCTCCTTACTCCATTTTTAAATAAGGTTCTTCGGTTGTCTGGAGTCTAATTTCTTGAGTTCTTTGTATATATTAGATATTATTGGAAGTGGGGTCGGTAAAGATCTTTTCCCAATCTGTTGGCTGCCATTTTGTCTTATCGACAGTGTCCTTTGCCTTACTGAAACTTTGCAACTTTATGACGTCCCATTTCTCAATTCTTGATTTTAGAGCATAAGCTTGGTGTTCTGTTCAGGAACTTTTCCCCTGTGCCTAGGTGTTCGAGGGTCTTCCCCTCCTTCTCTTCTATTAGTTTCAGTGTATCTGGTTTTATGTGGAGGTCCTTTATCCACTTGGACTTCAGTTTTGTACAAGGAGATAAGAATGGATCGATTTGCATTCTTCTACATGTTGTCCTCCAGTTGAACCAGCACCATTTGTTGAAAATGCTGTCCTTTTTCCACTGGACAGTTTTAGCTCCTTTGTCAAAGACCAAGTGACCATAGGTGTGTGGGTTCGTTTCTGGGTCTTCAATTCTATTCCATTGATCTTCCTGCCTGTCTCTGTATCAATACCATGCAGTTTTTATCACTGTTGCTCTGTAGTACAGCTTGAGGTCAGGGATGGTAATTCCTCCAGAAGTTCTTTTATTGTTGAGAATAGTTTTCTCTATCCTAAATTTTTGTTATTCCAAATGAATTTGAGAATTTCCTTTTCTAACTCTGTGAAGAATTGAGTTGGGATTTTGATGGGGATTGCATTGAATCTGTAGATTGCTTTTCGCAAGATGGCTGTTTTTATTATATTAATCCTGCCAATCCATGAGCATGGGAGATCTTTCCATCTTCTGAAATCTTCTTCAATTTCTTTTTTCAGAGACTTGAAGTTCTTGTCATACAGATCTTTTCACTTGCTTGGTTAGATTTGCACCAAGGTATTTTATATTATTTGTTACTATTGTGAATTGTGTCATTTCCCTAATTTCTTTTTCAGCCTGTTTATCTTTCACATAGAGGAAGGCTACTGATTTGTTTGAGTTGATTTTATAACCTGCCACCTTGCTGAAGTTGTTTATCAGGTTTAGGAGTTCTCTGGTGGAAGTTTTAGGGTCACTTAAGTATACTATCATATCATCTGCAAATAGTGATATTTTGATTTCATCCTTTACTGTTTGTATCCCTTTGACTTCTGTTTGTTGTCTAATTGCTCTGGCTAGGACTTCCAGTACTATATTGAATAGGTAGGGAGAGAGTGGGCAGCCTTGTCTAGTCCCTGATCTTATGAGATTGCTTCAAGTTTCTCTCCATTTAGTTTGATGTTGGCTACTGGTTTGCTGTATATTGCTTTTACTATGTTTAGGTATGGGCCTTGAATTCCTGATCTTTCCAAGATTTTTACCATGAAGGGTTGTTGAATTTTGTCAAATGCCTTTTCACCATCTAGTGAGATGATCATGTGGTTTTTTTCTTTAAGTTTGTTTATATAGTGGATTACATTGATGGATTTCCGAATATTGAACCATCCCTGCATTCCTGGGATAAAGCCGACTTGATCATGGTGGATGATTGTATTGATGTGTTCTCGGATTCGATTTGCTAGAATTTTATTGAGCATTTTTTGATCGATATTCATAAAAGAGATTGGTTTGAAGTTCTCTTTCTTTGTTGGGTCTTTGTGAGGTTTAGGTATGAGTGTGATTGTAGCTTCATAGAACAAATTGGGTAGTGTTCCCTCTGCTTCTATTTTGTGGAATAGTTTGAAGAGAATTGGTATTAGGTCTTCCTTGAAGGTTTGATAGCATTCTGCACTAAAATCATCTGGTCCTGGACTTTTTTTGGTGGGGAGACTTTTAATGACTGCTGCTTTTTCTTTATGGGTTATGGGATTGTTTAGATGGTTTATTTGCTCCTGATTTGACTTTGGTACCTTGTATCTGTCTAGAAAATTGTCCATTTCATCCAGAATTTCCAGTTTTTTTGAGCATAGGCTTTTGTAGTAGGATCTGAAGATTTTTTTGAATTTCCTTGGTTTGTGTTGTTATATCTCCCTTTTCAGTTCTCATTTTATTAATTTGAATACTGTCTCTGTGCCCTCTGGTTAATCTGGCTAAGGGTTTATCTATCTTGTTGATTTTCTCAAAGAATCAACTCCTGGTTTTGTTGATATTTTATATAGTTCTTTCTGTTTCTACTTTGTTGATTTCAGCCCTGAGTTTGATTATTTCCTGACATCTACCCCTCTTGGGTGTATTTGCTTCTTTTTGTTCTAGAGCTTTCTGGTGTGCTGTGAAGTTGTTAACATATGCTCTCTCCAGTTTCTTTTTGTATACACTTACAGCTATGAGTTTTCCTCTTAGCACTGCTTTCATGGAGTCCCACAAGTTTTGGTATGATGTGTCCTCATTTTCATTAAATTCTAAAAAGTCTTAATTTCTTTCTGCATTTCTTCCTTGACCAAGTCATCATTGAGAAGAGCATTTTTCAGTTTCCACGTACCTGTGGGTTTTCCATGGGTTTTGTCATTATTAAAGACTAGCCTTAGTCTGTGGTGATCTGATAGGTTGCAAGGGATTATTTCAATCTTTTTGTATCTGTAGAGGCATGTTTTATGGCCAATTATATGGTCTATTTTGGGGAAGGTACCATGAGGTGCTGACAAAAAAGTATATTCTTTTGTTTTAGGATGAAATTTTCTATAGATATCTGTTAAATCCATTTGGTTCATAACTTCTGTTAATTTCACTGTGTCTCTGTTTAGTTTCAGTTTCCATGATGTGTCCATTGAGAGTAGGGTGTTGAAATCCCCCACTACTATTGTGTGAGGTGCAATGTATGCTTTGAGCTTTAGTAAAGTTTCTTTTATGTATGTGGGTGCCCTTGCATTTGGAACATAGATGTTCAGAATTGAGAGTTCATCTTGGTAGATTTTTCCTTTGATGAGTATGAAGTGTCCTTTCTTATCTTTTTTGATTACTTTTGGGTGAAAGTAATCAACTTTATTTGATATTTTATTTGAAAAAAACCACATGATCATCTCACTAGATGCTGAAAAAGCATCAATTTTATTTGATATTTTTATTTGGAGTAGAATGGCTACTCCAGCTTTTTTCTTGGGACCATTTGCTTGGAAAATTGTTTTCCATCCTTTTACTCTGAGGTAGTGTCTGTGTTTGGAACTGAGGTGCATTTCCTGTATGCAGCAAAATTCTGAGTCCTGTTTATGTATTCAGTCTGGAAGTCTACGTCTTTTTATTGGGGAACTGAGTCCATTGATGTTAAGAGATATTAAGAAAAAATGATTGTTGCTTCCTTTTATTTTTATTATTAGAGGTGGAATTATGTTTGTGTAGCTATCTTCTTTTGAGGTTGTTGGAAGATTACTTCCTTGCTTTTTGTAGGTTGTAGTTTTCTTCCTTGTGTTGGTGTTTTCTATTGATTATCCTTTGAAGTGCTGCGTTTGTGGGAAGATATTGTGCAAATTTGGTTTTGTCACGGAATATCTTGGTTTCTCCATCTATAGTGATTGAGAGTTTTGCTGGGTAGAGTAGCCTGGGCCAGCATTTTTGTTCTCTTAGGGTCTGTATGATATCAGTCCAGGATCTTCTGGCTTTTATAGTCTCAGATGAGAAGTCTGGTGCAATTCTTATAGGTCTGCCTTTAAATGCTACTTGACCTTTTTCTCTTACTGCTTTTAGTATTTTTCCTTGTTTTGTGCATTTGATGTTTTGATTATTATGTGACAGGAGGTATTTCTTTTCAGGTCTAGTCTATTTGGAGTTCTGTAGGCTTCTTGTATGTTTATGGGCATTTTGTTCTTTAGGTTAGGGAAGTTTTCCTCTATAATTTTGTTGAAGATATTTACTGGCCCTGTAAGTTGGGAATCTTCACTCTCATCTATACCTATTATCCTTAAATTTGGTCTTCTCATTGTGTCCTGGATTTACTGGATGTTTTAGGTTGTGAGCTTTTTGCATTTTGCATTCTCTTTGACAGTTGTGTCAATGTTTTCCATAGTATCTTCTGCACATGAGATTCTCTCTTCTATCTCTTGTATTCTGTTGGTGATGCTTGCATCTATGACTCCTGATCTCTTTCTGAGGTTTTCTATCTCCAGGGTAGTCTCCCTTTGAGGTTTCTTCATTGTTTCTATTTCTGTTTTTAGATCCTGGATGGTTTTGTTCAATTCCTTCACCTGTTTGGTTGTGTTTTCTTGCAATTCTTTATGGGATTTGTGTTTCCTCTTTAAGGGCTTCTACCTGTTCACCTGTGTTTTCCTGTACTTCTTTAAGGGAGTTACTTATGTTCTTCTTAAAGTCCTCTATCATCATCATGAGAAGTGATTTTAATTCTGAATTCTGCTTTTCCTGTGTGATGGGGTGTCCTGGGCTTGCTATGGTGGGAGAACTGGGTTCTGATGATGCCAAGTAACTTTGGTTTCTGTTGCTTGTGTTCTTGCACTTGCCATTGACATCTGGTTAACTCTAGTGTTACCTGTGCTCACTGTGTCTGACTGGAGTCTGTCTTCCCAGTTATCTTGCTTGTGTCAGAACTCCTCAGAATCCAGATGTCTCTGTGATCTTGTGATCCTAAGCTCCTGGGTAGAAGAAATCCTGGGACTCCGGCCACCTCTGGGATCCTGAAATCCTGCTGCCCTGAGTGCAGTGGCTCCTCTAGGATGGCTCAGGATAAGGTGTCTCCACAGGAGCAGACCAGCTAGGTGTCTGCCACAGCCAAAAGGTGGGGAGAATTCTTAATAAAAGATTCATTTACCCTCTTTATTCAATAAGCATATTTACATCACTGTGTAAAAGAAAAATCAAACACATAAAGAAATACAAATATAACACTAGAAATCTCCAGAAACAGCTCAACAAGGAAGGTAATCATTTACAACTACATAAACAAGCACACCACATAGCATATCATGGCACAATGTGGGTATCTTCAGAAGGAAAGCAAAACAAAATCCCATAGTTGGGAGGACAGAAAAATCTCTGAGCCAGTGCTATATGTAAATCAAGGGATGCTATCTTCTGGAAAACTACAGGGTGAAACAGTGTTAAGCTGAATAGTAGGAAAAATGATGGCGCCCCGCCCCTCTTCATCTTGATCAACTGCATACAGCCCAATGGTGTAAGGAGCGGGTCCTGTACTCAGAATCTGCCTGCTTTGCTGATAGATAAAGAGATTTCTCATGGGTGTGAGACTTTTTCTTGGAAAAGGATGATAATGAATTTCACAGAGCTGAGTCACCGACTGGATGTGCAGAATAGCATCCCCACCCCTCCCTGCACCAGTCACAAGGCATTCTGGAACGGCTTTCTGGTTCATGCCCTTTCTATTATGATAACTGGGAAAGTAGGCAGTCCATTACAGAGTCCACTCACTTGAAAAATTCACAGACAGATCTACTGATTAAATCACAGCAAAGAGGACTGTTCTCATTCCTGGACTCAGCTCTGTCTCAGTTGTGTTTATATTTCAAAATCAAAGTTGGTAAATGAAAAAAAAAATGTGGCATATTTAGCAAAGGCCATGAAATACCTATTTAAAAACATAAAAAAAGTAAAAAAATGTCAAAGGAGAGAAAAGTGCCCCAGAAGCTTCTTTTTGCACACTGCTTATTAACAACCATCACTCTGAATAATAACCTGGCAGAGCAGGCTGTTCTGTGCTCAGGTATCTTTAGAATCTCTTGTAATTTTTATCTCAGAAGTGTGTATCAGACTTGGATTAAACTTCATATTCTCTCTTCTTGTCATTCCCTTTCCAGGGCTATAAATGGAAGCACTCTGACTAAAACTGCATCACTTCTCTGTCTGGTAAAAGCTCAGAGGTGAGGTTATCATAACCAGTCATTAAACACTGAGAAAGAAGAACATGTTTTATTCAGCTTCTCATGAAAGGAGTCTAACCTGGGGCTATACAGATTAGATTGGTTTTTAATTTTCTGTCTTTAACTTTGAGCAAGCCAATATCTTCATCTGTAAAATGGGGGAAGGGGGTAAATATCCTATCTCTTGGGGTTTCTGGGAACATAAAATGTTGTAGCTGGATTATTGGTCCTTGCTCACTGTAAGAGCTAAATAACCACTGAAAATAAGTGTACTCACCCATCCGACCATACCCTTTTGCTACACCAAACATTGTGTCTACCAAACCTTGTAAGATAATTGAATTACTCAGCATCTACTTTTAAAAACTGACAATTACTAATGAGATAATTTACCTGAGCCAATGATCACTGTATTAGAAGTTACAGGCCCTCTGTCTTTTTAATGAATTATTATACTAGTTATTTTAATAAAATGCCTAGGGGAAGAACTAAGTCACTATGGTGGTGATATAAAACCAAACAAAACAAAACAAAGCATTTTCTTTTAGGCTGAATACCAAAGAAAAATGTAGCTCCCTGCTTGCCCCAAGACAAAGGGATGATATTGGAAAGCACTATTACTTTTCCAGAGTAAGTTCATTTCTCAAAAGATGTCATCAGTTAAGATCAGTGCAGAAGAGGAAAACAGGCTCCTACTGCTGTATTCAAGTTCCTATGGTACCGACTATGGAAGGAACTGGACTAGAGTTAATGTGGAGCTCAGTCTGAAGCCAGTCTTGGAATTAGATGTTTTTACATTGCCTGTAAACAGTCTACTTGTTTGGTGGTCTTTTGTGCATTGCAGTTTAATGATACACTTAGGGAGTCTTCAAAATACTTCATAAAGAATATCAGATAAATTCAGAACAACAAAACTTTCAAACATGAAGACTTGAACAAATAGGATTTTATGGTTTATTTTTAACAAGTTCAAAAGTAAAAAATGTAGACTGGTGAGTTGCCCTTTCTAAGCTTCTGAATTCTGTAGTGCCAGGGAATTGGTAGTGAACCCCCTAAAAATGGACAGGAGATGATCTGATGTAAATCATAACAGGGTCTTTATTCACAAGTTCAAGATGGAGCTTAGGATCCTTGCCTGCCAGCCCCGACATAGCAGGACAGCTTTGTTGGAGAGGAGCCCCAAACATCAATCTGGTAAGATTTTCTAAAAAGCAGCAGGTGGTGTGTGTGTGTGTGTGTGTGTGTGTGTGTGTGTGTGTGTGTGTTTCTTGCTGGGAGTCAAATCATAAACTTAATTTCTGCTTCCCTCTTCATTGGTGGTCATTAGGTAGGGGGCAGGCTTATTGGCAATTAACTTGGAAATGTTGGATTTGTTGGAAACTGGAGTTAGGCTCTAGTTTTGTTGAGGGAGATTAACCTGGAGACACTGGTCTTGTTGGGAGTGGGAGGTAACTTGGAAACCAATGTTAGGTAAAAACCTGAGTTACACTTACCTGAGTTTAACTTTTCTAAAATAGAGTCGGAATTTAAAGATTTGGCCTCTCAATTCCAGCCTGCAGAACACAGGAAGAATTCTAATGTTTAATGATCCTTGTGAGAAAGAATTAAGATGCTCAATAATAGATGGGAAAAGAGAGATCTTTCTTTCTGCCTTGTTGACTGTAGCTAGTAGATGGGGAGGCAAGGTATAAAGAATGAACATGGCCTTACCATTGTGAGAAGCAGTTTACCAAGGACTATGTATTCATGTCTTAGAATAATATCCCTGAGTGTGACTAAAATATAAATGCAAAGCTTACATGGTAATTTTTCAAGGTTGCATTGGCAGAAAAGACCTTGAAGGATGTTGTGATAAATCCCTTTGTATGAAGCCAGGGTTTGATATAAAAGCATCAGATTCTCAAAGTGGTATTGTTTTGTTGTGAATCCATCCCACTGTGTGGAATATCTACCTGGATCATGTTGTATCATTTCTATGTGCCCTGGACAGCTCTCAGCCCAACCCTACCTGCTCTTGGGGTTTGGGGGTGAGTTGGCACAGAGTCAACAACACAGACTCCAAGAGCAGATGAGAATGTTCCTGAAGCTCATCTGAGCACTGCTGCAAGCTCCTTTAATACCCTCCACCCATTGGTTCCAAGCCATTGGCTTCAAGAAAATCTCTCTCTTTTTTTTTTTTTTTTTTTGGTTTTTTTGAGACAGGGTTTCTCTGTGTAGCCCTGGATGTCCTGGAACTCACTCTGTAGACCAGGCTGGCCTCAGACTCAGAAACCGCCTGCCTCTGTCTCCCAAGTGCTGGGATTAAAGGCATGTGCCACCACTGTCTGGCAGGAAAATATCTAGTCTAAATGCAATTCCTGATTGGCTGGCATTATTTGCACCAGCAATCCTTGCTCTCTCAGGCAGTCCTCAATTAGATCCTCCTGCAGGAGATGATTCTGCAGCTGCATGGCCCCCAACATTTGCATGCAGGCAGCCCTGCTGTTCCTGCTACAATGGGAGATGGAAGCAATGGTAGCAATATTGTACTTATAATGCTTCCTTCATCTAATCCATGATTTTATGTCTTCGGCTGGCATCTATGATAGTAGCAGGCTATCTTAATAATTTATAAATAGAGGGAAACCCTCGTCTACAACGTTTTTCTCTTCTCCTCTAAGGACCCAAATTATAGGAACATGTGATGGTTATAGTGACGGTCAATTGGTCAAGGTCTAGAATCACCTAGGACACAAATCATTGGCATGCTGCTGAAGGAGTTTCTAGATTATGTGAACTGAGGTGGGAAGACCCAGCTTATGTGTGTGGCACCATTGAATAGATTGGATTTTTTGATAAAGTAAAGAGAAGAAAGTCAGCAGAACATTATCATTTCTCTCTGCTTTCTGTGAATTTTGTGTGATCAGCTGCTTACCAACTCCTGCCACCATGTCTCCATAAGAGACTTTAACCCCAAAGTATGAGCCAAAACAAACCTTGTCTTGATTCAGTGACCGAACAACTACAATACACATGGGGTGAAAGAACACATATACTGTAGGGAAGTGTGGAAGATGGCTGCCCTAGAACTTATCCCTACTTTTGAGCCAGCCAGATGATTTAGAAAATAAGACACTTGCCACCAAGCCTGATGACCTGAGTTCAATTCCTAGAACATGATGGAAGGAGAAAACTCACTCCTGAAATTTGGCTCTGACCTCCATATGTATGCTATGGCACACATGTGAACTGTGAACACACTTATACGTACACAGGCCACACACACACACACACACACACACACACACACACACACAATAAGTATAAATTGAAGAAAAAAATAAATCATCCTTAATACTGAGACTTTGTGTAAGTAAAGAAATCAGCTACCACACAAGGTAGACAAATGCATTGGGGTTTGAATGATAATCAGTTCAAAAAGTCCAAAATTAACTCCAAGAGTTCAAAAAAAATTATCAGAAGTCATTGTACTCTCTGGAAAGATGATGAAGGGAGGCATAGAAAGCAGAGGCAGTGAACTGAAAAGAATCAACCTGCCACTTGAAGTAGAATGAGTAGTGTGAGCACTGAGTCAGGGACACATTCATATCCTAAAGTTAGTCAGCACCCATGACTTCAAAGGTGATGTAACCTTTATCTTGAGAAAATAAAAAGTTTCAATGTGATAGCATCATAACTAAAATGACTCTGAAAATGGATGGATTATGTAAGGTGATGTTTAGTTATGAAACCACAGCATGGCTCACAATTAATATAATAACACAGGATGCCTTGAGTCTCCCACATATGTTGGGATTCATACTTGTGTGAGAGAACTGAGTTAGAGACAGGATATGGTCCCTGGAGATTAATCAAGTGTGTATAAAAGGGATTGTGACTAACATGAGAGGATGTCAAAGTCATTTAATTACACTAAATTATAATCAAGATTGTTTTTCAAAATGATATTTATATTCTAGGACTTTTTAATGATAAAGAGCCAGGCGTTTCTAAAGATAGTAAAGACATAACTTCTTTTGTATTACAAGACTATTTGATTCTCCATCTTGTCAGATATCATGACATGAAGACAGAAGAAGGTATTTTCTGTCCCTGTGACAAAATACATGAGAAGTGCCTGCCACTTGAGAAGTGAAAGGTTTATTTGGTATTATTGTCTAATATTGTTCAGCCCATGGTCTCTTGGATCCATTACGTCGGGCCTGAGATGATGCATAGTGTGATCATAGTGTGGCAGGGGTACAAGGCAGAGGCTGCTTGTCTTGGAGTAGCCAAGGCAAACAGCAGAGAGGGAGGAGGCAAGATGACTCAGCAGGTAAAGGTGACTGCCTTAGGTCTGACAACCAGAGTCTGATCTACTGACACTGTATGATCAGAAGTCAGGAAACTGATTTCACAAGGTTGCCCTCTGATTTCCATATGCACAGTGTTAGCATGTGGCACCTCCCCACATCTTACATACACATGCACAAAAATAACTATTATCAATATTTACAAAGAGAGAGCCTGATTATAAGACGCATTTTGATGGCTAGATATTAATTAGCTACTAACTCCAATGAGCTTCACCTTCCGACATTCTACCAGTTCCAGTAATGACATCAGATGAGAAATACCAATCTCATCATCTACTGATGGAGCCAGGGCTCTCACTTTTTTTACCTCTCAACAAATGCTCTACCAGCTGGGAACCAGATAGACAACACTCGAGCCTTTGGGGAAAATAGTGAAACCATAAGAAACGCAAAAGGAGACCCAAGACCTGAAACAGCAGACTATAAGCTATTGTAAACAGGCAGCTTCTGTGGAAATTTACCAGCCCAAGTAGTCATAGGTCTTATAAATAGGCAGCCTCGGTGGACAGTACCAACTTAGATAAGGACAAGTGAATCATAGGCAGAGTCATAGTGACTTGTCCCCTGAACCTACACCCATCTGATACCCTGTTCTGAAAGGTATCTGTACTCCTCCTGAACACCTATGCTCCTGTGACATTCACTTCCCCACATCCTGCCTTTTTGTGTTTATAGCCTCTGTGTGAATAAGTAAATTATGATGTGATTTAAATAACTAAATAAATTAAAAAAAATGAAACGCAAAAGGAGTGGATACATCGGTGAGTTTCCTCTGTTGGTATATGGCGACAAACATAGTAGGGATGATGTAGACATCTCAGGTGCCCTGTCTCTAGTGTTCACTTTGCTCTATTCAAAGAATGGCACCTTTGGAGGTGTTTTGGGGGCGGTGAGTAACATGTGATACATTTTGAAAAAGTTCCCTTTATTAAAAATTCCTGTTTATAGAACACCTATTTACCTAAAACTGTTATCTACCATGTATTATCTATCCATCTGTCTATGTTGTCTATGTGAAAAATGTTGGAAAGATATTGAGATTAAAAACCTGAATTATGTTCCCATGTAGAGTACAGGTGGCTAAGAGGGTGTTATGCAAAAAAGCATAAGGAAGACATAAATGTTAATTTTGTTGCTAAGTGTTACAATTTAGATACTTTCTAAGATTGTTTTTTTGCCATTTAAAGAAAATTGCTTCTTGTGTGAAAAAAAATAAAATAAAAATAAAAACCTGAATTATGATAGTCTCAGGGTACAGAAGTTGTTGTAACATGACAATATTCTTACACTGAATACAGTACAGATATCTTCCACATTTCCACATTAAAGGATAAAGAGACACAGGTAGCATGTTAAGGAATGGTCTCACCAATAAAGTGCCTCAGTCTTTAATTTATGGAATTTATAGAAATATTCTATAGTATTTTCCTGCAACAGCAAGCTGTAGCATAAAGCATAGCCAAATGAAAGCAGTTCCAACATCCCCTGTTTAGAAATGCTTCTACTGCTAGCCTACATATAGACATGGAAAACCGGAATAAATAAATTTGCAGTCTTCTGATGTATGTCCTCTTCAAATAGAATTAATTAGCACGAGAAATGAGACATTCTCACATTTAAAATAAACTCCAAGCTAATTTTCAAATCTCTACCAAGAATATATCTGCTATATCACTCCTGAGAGTAAAAATGACACAGTAAAGTACTGTGGGTGTGATACTGTAGAATAATATTTTATTGGACATCCTCTTACATTTTCCAGAGTGTAATCTACTGTAAACATTTGGAAATTCATACATAAATTTTTATGTCTAGTTTACTTCTTATTCTAAGGACACATTTTTTTCTTTGTTACTTTACATTTTTATTTAATTTTTAAAAATCTTCTTAGAATTTCATACATTAGTACTGTATTTACATAATTTCCCCCCTTCCCTCTCCAACTATTTCTGTATTCTTTCTCTAATATCCTCCAGTTCATGACTTCTTTAATCATTATTTTAATATACATATATAAGCAAATATATGTAAATATGCATGCACACACATGTGCACTTGCACATGCACATACACACACACACACACTCACATACACACCTGCTGAGTCCCTTTCACTTAGGATTACTTTTCTCTATATGTGTTTATTAGGTCTGACCACTTGGAATTGGATACGTACCAAGGAGCTCATCTGAAGGAAAGACTGAATCTGCAAACATATTATTTGTAAACATACATGTGCACACACATATGCACATACACGCGTACCTTCTGAGTCCTGGGACAATATGTTTCCACTAGAGTCAAGCAATACTACCACAGTAGGCCCTGCCTGAGAAGTGAAACATGACTGAAGCACAACAGAACGACTTAAAATATCCTTTATAAATATGAGAGATGTCCTTAATGAGGAACTGAATAAACATCATAAAGAAATCCATGAAAATAAAACACAAATAAACAGTGGAAGGAAATGAATAAAACTGTTCAAGACGTGAAAGTGGAAATAAAATAAAGAAATCACAAACTGAGCGAAATCTGGAAATAAAATCTTTAGAAACTTGAGAAAGAGCCTCAGAAGCAAACTCACTAAAAGAATCTAAAAGGTAAAAGAGAAAATGTCAGACATTGAAGGTATTATAGAAGAAATATACAAATCAAGTTTCTTGCATAAAAATATCCAGGACATCTGGCACACTGTGAAAAGTCCAAAACTAAGAATAATAGGAATAGTGGAAGGAAAACAATCCCAGGTACGAGACACAAAACTATTTTCAGCAAAATCATAGGAGAAAATTTTTCTAACCTAAAAAAGGAGATGCCTACTGAGATATAACTAGCATGCAGAACAACAAACAGACTCAGCCAGGTAAGATTGGCTTTGCCTTCATCAATGTTCCTTTGCTGGGACCAAGGCAATTCTTATTTTTTAAAGGTATTTAATGCAGGCTTAGTTATTATTTCCGAGGTTTAGCTCATTATCATCATGGCTGGGAGCATGTTAGCACACAGGTAGACATGTTCCTAAGGAAGTAGCTGAGAGTTCTGCATCCAGATACACAGGCAGCAGGGAAAGAGAAAGCGACACTAGGCCTAGTTTGGGCTTTTGAAACCTCAAATCCCAGAGACACACTTCCTCCAACAAGGTCCCACACACTCCAACTAGGTCATGCCTCCGAATTCTTCTCAAGCAGTGGCACGCCCTGATGACTATGCATTAAAGATATGAGTCTATGTGGCCATTCTTATTCAAACCACCACATTCCACTCCCTGGCACCAATAGAGGTATAGCCATATCATGTGGAATAAAGACTTGTGAAAATGTCTTTAGTCCAACTTCTAAAGTCCCCACAGTCTATCAATCATAGTCTCAACACTTAAGTCCAGAGTTCAAAGTCTCTTCTGAGACTCAGGGCAATCTCTTAACTATAACCCCCTGTAAAATCAAAATAACAAAGTAGATCACATACTTCTAACATAAAATGGTACAAAATATACACTGTCATTTCACATAGGAGGAGAGTGAGCATAGTAAGGGAATAATGGGCCAAAGCTAGACCAAAAGTTAGCAGGACATAATCGCAATTCTGCATCTCCACGTCTGATATCAAAATGTTCTTCAGATCTCCAACCTCTTTCATCTTTGTTGGCTGAAACACATTTCTCTGTGTTGGATTTTTTTTTCCACAATCAGTGTACAGCTTTCCCTAGCAGGTATCCTAAAACTCTGGCATTTCAAGCATTTTGTAATCACCAAGGCAGTCTAACTTCACAAAATGGCTTCTCTGAGTCTCCATGTAGGGAAATTCCTGACACCCAGCTGATGTCAGCAAGCTTTACTTAGTCATGGAGAGAAATTCCATAACCCTGTCTTCTATCCATGATGCTGTAGGTAGAACCAGGTGGCAGAAGCTGCAAGGATAGTCTCCTGACTGAGGCTGGAACATGGCCCTCTTCAATTACCTCTGTACCAGCTTTCTCCTGTAGATGGTTTTCCTCGAGGCTTCAGCTTCTCTTTCATTCCTTTTCACAACTTGTAAGCTTGGCTGGGTGGATCTTTCCCTGAGGTCACTACTTCATTTGTTCCATTTAGCATCAGGCTTTTCTTTCATTTCTGTACCCCTTTTATTAGCCATAGTCATTTTTTCCTCATACACTATAACCTGACTCAGTTTCCCCTTCATCTACTTTCCCCACTACATCTCCACTGTCTCTCCCATCAGAGAATTCACTCCCTTTTTGTCTGTCAATAGAAAAGACCAGCCTTCTAATAGATAACAAAATAAATTATAATAAGAAAAAACAAAACCCTTCTTGTATTAGTTGGACAAGCCAAGCCAATAACAACAAAAAGAGGTCCCAACTTTCCCCTGGGCAGCACAGTAGAGCTGGCTCCAGGCAATGAGCATGGAAGAGATGGCCTCACCCCTCATCTGCCATGTGGTGGCATGGGTGAGGCAAAGATGATCTCCCTACCCTCAGTACCTGTGGTAGTCTGGAGAGCTGGCCCAGAGGTTATGAGAGCAGGACAGTGGGTCCTGTATCTCATGTGGACAGCACAGTAGAGCTGGCCCTGGTGGTGGTGAGCTGTCCCAAGGAGTGTGTGATCATTAGAACTGGCCCTACGCCTTGTCAGCAGTAGCACTTGGGAACGTTGGACCCATTCCTTGGATGGACAGCATGGTAGAGCTGGTCCTGGCAGGATGAAAGTGGGAGAGCTGCCCCTATTTCTTACTGGCTATAGCATGGGTAAGTTAGCTGGGGCACTGCTGGAAAGCTTACCCTGGCCATGCGGGTGCAGTAGTTGGCTGGCTGACCAACTCAGTCACCACCCAGGTGAGATCCAAGGCTTTGATTTTGCCCACCCCAACACCTATCCCACCAAGGAACTGCTACCCACCAAGGAAGTGCTACCGATCCAAAGCTTCAAGGTTTCACTGACACAGGAAAACGACCTGATTTCCTAGAGGAGTCCCAGTGAGGCTCCAGGATCAGTAGTGTAGTAGAAGCCAGAGGCCTCAAACCAGACCGTTTACTCATTGCAATTAACATTTGCAAGTAAAGACATGTGGACAAAAGTGTACACTATATGACACTGTGTGACACACTACCACTACCACTGCTTCCTCAATGCAATGTTTTGGGTTCTGCTTTTTGTTGGTGGGAGGTCAGGGGTTTGCAAGGGCAGAGGATGAATATGAAGGGATGGGGAAAAGAGTGGGATTGGGGTGCATGATGTAAAATTCACAAAGAATCAATAAAAAGTTAAAAAAAAAAAAAAAAGAAGCGCTCTAAGAGAAACACAAAATTCAGAGACTCATTTGTCCAGGAGTTTCATAAAAACACTAACTGAAAGCTATTAGTGTAATACCAGGAAGCGTTCATGAATCCTGAAAGACCGATCAGGAGAGACCTGATGCAATCACACCAGGGTCTTTATTCACAAGTTGGAGCTTGGGCTTATCTCACTGCCAACCCACAGGATGATTCCGATGGAGAAAAAGTCCCGAAGACTCATCAGGACAAAGTTTTATTGAAAATGGCAAGCAAGAGGTGAGTGTTTCTAGCCTGGCAAGCATCTAATTGATCTAATTGGGGGGATCACTGTGGCCTTTAACATTTGGCTGGTGCTGGGAGCCAAACTATAAACTTAACTTCTGTTTTCCTCCTGGTTGGTGGTTGTTAGGAAGTGAAGTGTCAGGGGCAGGCTTGTAACCTGAAGGTGCAGATTTGTTGGGGAATAACTGGCAAACTGGTGCTAGATGTTGGATTTGTTGGGGGAAATGACCTAAAGATTCAGATCTTGTTTGAGGGCACTCAGGAAACTTGAACTAGGTACTGACCAGTTAGTTTACTTGAGTTAAACATAGGTCAGGTTTTCTAAGATGGAATCTGAACCCCAAAAATTTGGTTTCTCATTAATATATAAGCAGAGGACTGTATAGACCCTGTAATTTCACATTCAGTCTTATATGTGAGTCCATATAAGCTTTGCTCTATCGTTTTAGAACCTATTCTCCTGAGGTTTTTCGTCCTCCCTCTCTCCCTCCTCTTTTCTGATTCTTCTTCCATGGGGTCGCCCAACTTCTGAGCTCTCTCTTTGTCGGCATAAGTTTTTTGCAATTTACTTTTAAAAAGGGTTCAATCTCTCTTTTTGCCCACCACCCAGCAGAGGAAGTGCAAGAAAAAAGTTATTAGAATATGGGAGAAGTGGACCTGTTCGACATAGTTCTTTGGGGGTGAGCTTAATCTTCTTTGGCAGCAGTTCAGTCCTGGAACAAACACCAATACCATTTAGCAGCTGAAGAGCAGTTCTCTAGATAAGTAGGGACCAGGCACAAACTGGCAGTTACTGTCTAGTTCTTCCAGCAAGCAGACATCAGGCAGCCGTTGTTCAATCCTGAAGAAAATACCAGGCTCACCAACCAGCCTGAGGTAAGGCAGGCGGCTGCAGGAACCTCATAAGCAGTTCTTGGGTGAGTTTTTCTCATCAGCATTACCACAAGCTGAGTTCAACATCACTATGTAAGACAAACCAATACATGTGTGTCATTAGCGAAAAATAACATGGCAGAACAAACTAAACCAATGCTCAGTGCCCATTTGCCACTGTCTGTGGGGTCATATTTATATTCCTTCATCAAGCATCCTTTCACATGTTTGCTATATCAAAAATCCTTTCACCTGAATCTACTTCGGGAAAACATTCTTTTACGTGTTTGTTTTAGAAAGACATCCTTTCACCTGTGTCTAACTTTCTAAAGATATCTCTCCCTCTCCCTGTCCCTCTTCCTCTACCCCCCCTCTCTTCTCTCCTCTCTCTCCACCTGTCTGCCTATGGGTCTCTGTATTTGTTCCCATTCACTGCAGGAGGAAACTTCTCTGATGGTGACTGAATAAGACACTGATCTATGAGTATGGCAAAATAGAATTAGGAGTCATTTTATCATTTTTTTAGATCAATAGTATTTGGTTTGATCATAGGTCTACGGGCTATTTAGTCTTTGTTTCTTGAAGACCCAAACAGTGTTGAGCATAGCTCTGATCTCATGGAGTGGACATTAAGTCAAATCATATATTGCTTGATTACTCCCACAAGTCTTATGCCACCATTACCAAGCATAATTTACAGGCAGGACAGATCACAGATAAAAGTTTTTGTGGCTGTGCTTGTGCTTAGGTTTCTATTTTGGTAGCCTGAAGAGTGCATTCTTATATCAAAGACACTAGAACATTGTGGTAAAAGTTCTATGTAGGTATCAGCTTGACCTCTCCATATCCCATGAGTTGTGTGCACGTTGTATTTATTAATGGAGACATACTCTCAGCTTAGGTAAAGCTACCTACTGCCTTGGCAGCAGCCTGAGTTCTTTAAGGATTTCCATGGGGCCTTTTTGGTCATTATCACAATTGGATGAAAGCCAGTCCTAGTACTCTAAAGTTCTTTTGTTATCAAATGATAACAAGAATTCCCTAGGGTCACTTTCTTATGTTATAGGAAGTTCCACTGCACTAGGTTTCCCTACCACTCTTCAAATGCTTTTCAATTCTAGATGTCTCTCTCTTCACTCCCTGAATCAATTACATCTGCCCTCCCTGCTTCCCACCTAATCCCCCTGTTCTTGTTCTGTTCCAGTTCACCCATAAAATCTATCCTCTTTTCCCCTCCCAGGTAGATCATATATCCCCACTTAGTCTGTCCTCTATGACTATTCTCTCTGAGTCTATGGATTATAATTTGATTATCATTTATTTAAAGGTTTATATCCAGATATAAATAAATACATATGATATATACCTTTCTGGGTCTGGGTTACCTGACTCAGGATGATTTTTTCCTAGTTTAAACCATTTACCTGCAAATTTTATGATGTCCTTTTTAAACAGCTGAGTAATACTCCATTGTGTAAATCTAGCACACTTTATTAATTCATCCTTCTGTTGAGGGACATCTAGGTTGCCTCCAATATCTGGCTATTATGAGTGAACATGGTTGATCAAGTGTCCCTGTGGTAGGATCAAGTATCTTTCAGGTATATGCCTAGACGCAGTATAGCTAGATCTAGAAGTAGATTAATTCCTAACTATCTGAGAAACCTCCACAATGATTTAAATAGCCTCTGTACATCTTTGTACTCCCACCAGCAATGGAGGAGTGTTCCCCTATCTCCATATCTTTACCAGTATGAGCTATCGCTTGTATTATTAATCTTAGTCATTTTGACAGGTGTTAAAATGTGATCTCAAAGTAGTTTTAATTTGCATTTCCCTAATGAATAAAAATGCTGCACATTATTTAAGTGTTTTACTTAAGATTCTTCTACTGAGAATTCACTATTTTGATCTTTACCCCAGTTTTTTCTTTTTTCTTTTTTTCATAAGTAGATTCACAGGTCTTATACATTTTGGATAGTAAGTATCCCATTGGATATGGGGTTGATAAACATTTTTTTCTATTCTATAGTATGCTATATTGTACAAATGAAGATATCCTATGCCATATAGAACCTTTTCAGTTTCATGAGATCTTATTTATTATTGATTGTGGTTTCTGTACTATAAGTATTCTGTTTAGAAAGACTTTTCCTGTGCCAATGAGTTCAAGGATATTCCTCACTCTATTGGGTTCAGTTTATGCTTTATATTGAGGATTTTGATCCACTTGGACTTGAGTGTTGTGCAGAATGATAGCTATGCATCTGTTTGAATTCTTCTACCTTCAGCCATCCAGTCTAACCAGCCCCATTTGTTGAAGTGCTACTGTGGACAACTTTATCTTATTCCTCATTTTAGTAAAATTGCTTTGAATTTCGCTTCATTTAAGTTGGCTGCCTTTATTGTATTTAAGTATCTCCCATATGTCCCTAATATCTCCAGAACTTTTGTCAGGAAGGAATGTTGGCTTCTTTTTTTTTTTCTTTTTTTTTGGTTTTTCGAGACAGGGTTTCCTGTATAGCCCTGGCTGTCCTGGAACTCACTTGGTAGACCAGGCTGGCCTCGAACTCAGAAATCCGCCTGCCTCTGCCTCCCAAGTGCTGGGATTAAAGGCGTGCGCCACCACCGCCCGGCAGAATGTTGGCTTCTTCAAAGACATTTTCTTTTCCTAATGAAATGATCTTTGTTTCTTTATTTTTTATTTTGTTTATATGGTGATTAAATTTATTAATTTTTCCATATTAAACCACCCAGGCAATTTCAGTTGTACATCAGCTGGTAGGATTTGCTGAAGGAGGCAGAGGGAGAAGTATTATGAGTTTGAAGCAAATGAGGCCTTCCTTTAACCCTTCTATCTTCTTTTGAACACTTGACTTAACACTATTACACTTCCTAGTACTCCGTTTCTCCTCTATCTGTACATTTTCTATTTTTCTTTGCTGGGCTTCCTCCTATCATTATAAATATGCATAAGAATGACCACTAATAACTACACTATATAGTCAATACTAGGCTCTCTTGAAATCTCTTATGGTAATGCCATTATTTCAAAACTCTCCAATTTAGCCTCAGGGAGGTTTTTTGGTTTTTTGGTTTTTTTTTTTTTTTTTTCCCCGACAGAAAGCAGGTACACTCTTTTTGTCTAAATATTGCAAGAATGATCTCTAGGTCACTTGCTAATATTTCTCTACTCTAAAACCTTGATCAGGGCCCTCACATTCTATGTCACCCTCATTCCGGCTCTCTCCCATGCTCCTACTAGGATGACCCATTAAACCTCACTTCAAATCTCTAAACAATTTTCAAATCCAAAGTATCAAAAGTCTTCCACTTTCTTTCAACAAAAAGTATAATCAGGACTAACAAAGTAATAGCCTGATCCATAGTTTCAACTACTCTGTTAGTCATTGTTGTATTTCTGTGAAGACACACCATGACTAAGGCAACTCATAAAAGAAAGCATTTAATTGGGACTTGTTTAAAGTTTCAGAGGCTTAGTGGCAAATATTTAGACGTGGTTCTGGGCAAGCAGCTGGTTTTACATCTAGATTCACAAGCAGCTGGTAGAGAAGACCGGGCTTGAACTTTTGAAACCTTAAAACCCATCCCTAGTGACACTCTTTCTCCAACAATGACACACCTACTCCAAGGCCACACCTAATCATTCTCTACTAGTGCCACTCTCTGATGACTATGCATTCAAATTCAAGAACCTATGGTGGCCATTCATATTCAAGTCACCTCAACACATAATTCAAAATCCAAAATTTACAAAAGAAAAAGAACTAAAAGTTTCGTGGGAAAATATCAGGTAGCATATAAAAGCAGACTTACTAGAATAACACCAAACTTTTCAATTTAAACATTAAGATCCAAAAGAACCTGGACAGATGTTCTACAGAACCTAGTAGATGCCAACACAGAGTACTGTATTCTGCAAAACTTTTAATCATAAAAATGGAGAAAATGAGATATTTCATGATAAAATCAAATTTAAGCAAAATCTATTTGCAAACCTAGCCATAAAGTGGGTGCTAGAAGCAAAGGTCCAACCTAAAAAAAGTTAATCTCAACTAAGAGAACACAAGGAATAAATCATCCCAGAGCAGTGAATCAAAAAAGGAGAAACACACACACACACACACATACACACACACACACTCAGAGACAGAGAGAATAACAAAATAACAGAAATCAATAAACATTACTCATTGATATCTTTGCATCTCAATAGTCTTAATTCCATAACAAAAAGAAACAGACTAATAGAATGCTTGTGAAAACAGGATCTATCCCCTCTGCAGCATCTAAAAAACACACCTTAAAATCAAGGATAAACATACTCAAGAGTAAAAGGATGTAACAGGATACTCCAAGGAAATGGATCTAACACTTGATAGATATCGAAAGACACTAAATGGTCATCAAAGGAAACACTGACAACCTTGAAATTAATATCTGTGCACAAAACACAGGGATACCCAAGTTTGTAAACAAAACACTACTACTACAATTTAAATCATATTTTGACCCTCACTGACAATGGAAGATTTCAATAGTCCACTGTCACAAATAGGAAGGTCATTCACACAAAAACTAAACAAAGAAATGCTGGAGCTAGCAGATGGTAAAAAACAAATTAATATAACAGATATTCATAGAACATTACACCCCCAAAAAACAAAATTATCTACCTTCTTCTGAACACCTGGGAAAACTTTCTTCAAAATTAACTGCGTACTCTGAGATAAAACAAGTCTCAACAACTACAAGAAAATTGAAGCAATGTCCTGCATCCAGTCAACCCACCACTAATTGAAGCTTACAACAGAAATAACACAAAGCTGTGAGTCATGGAATTTGAATAACTAACTACTGATTGAAAAATGGGTCAAGACAGAAATTAATAAAGACATCAAAGACTTTTTAGAAGTGAATGAAAATGAACACACAATGTACCTAAACTAATGAGACACAATAAAGGTAGTTTTTAAGAGGCAATTTCATGGCACTAGGTGCCTACATTAAAAAATACAGAAAAGGAGAGCTCTCATCCTAGGAACTTAACAGTAAACAGGAATGCTCTAAAAAAAGAAGAAATCACACCTAAAAGGGTCAGAGTACAAGAAATAATCAGACTTTAAAAGTCAATGAAAATTCTCCTTACATTACTTACTAAATTAAAAAAACAAGAGCATTACCAGATTCCTTTTATGAGGCCACAGTTATGCTGATACCCAAACCACATAAACACATCAAAAAGAAAGAGAGTTACAGATAAATTTCTCCAATAAACATAGTTGGAAAAGTTCTCAATAAGATACTTGCAAACACAATCCAGGGACACATCAAAAATATCATCAGCCATTATCAAATGGGTTTTATAGCATAGACACATGGAGAGTTCCATGTATGAAAATCAATAATTGTAATATTCCATATAAACAAACAAATGCAAAAATGATCAATAGATGCAGGAAACATCTATGACAAAATCTAACAATGTTTAATAATAAAAGTCCTGGAAAGAAAAGATATACCAAGGATATAAGTAAACATAGTAAAGGGAGTTTACAGGAAGTCTATAGCCAACACCTTAAATAGAAATTCAAAGCAATCCCAGTAAAATCAGGAATAAGACAAGGTTGCTCATTCTCTTCATACCTCTTTAATATAGTACTTGGAATCTTAGCTAAAGCAATAAGACAACTAAAACAGAACAAGGCAATCCACGTTGCAAAGGAAGTTGAAGAATCTTTATTTGCAGATGATAAGATACTATACATAGAGACCTTAAAAATTCCATGGAAAAACTCATATAGCTGACAAATTCTGTCAGTGATGTAACTGGATAAAAAATAACTCAGAAAAATAAGCAACCATTCTGCATCAAATGACAAATGATCTGAGAAAAACAGCACTTTTCACAATAGCCTCAAATAATATAAAATTCTTGAGGTAAGTCTAACCAAGCTAGTGAATGACCTGCATGATAAAAGCTTCACAACTGCTGGAGGTATCATCATTCTTGATTTCAAGTTGCAATTAAAAAAAAAAAAAAAAAACAACTGAAACAAAACATGGTATGGCATAAAAACATACATGACAATCAATAGAACAAAACTAAAGTCACAGATAAAAATCTGCACACACATGAATACCTGAATTTTGTTAAGGTATACAGAAATATACCTGGAAAAAAAAACAACATCTTTATCAAATGTTGCTCATCAACTTAATGGCTGCATGTAAACGAATACAAAAGGATCCATACTTATTACTCTGGGCAAAACTCAACTCCAAATGAATCAAACACCTCAAGATAAAAATAAATACACTGAACTTGATGGAAGAGAAAATGGGTAATAGCCTTGAATGCAGTAGCACAGAAGATTTACAACACAAAACTCCATTATCACAGGTGCTAAGATCAACAATTGATAACTGGAACCTCATGAAACTGAGAAGCTTTTACAAAGAATATTAGCAATGGGACAAAGCTGCACCATGCAGAATGGGAAAGAAATTTTTAAAACTATGGATTGGTAGGGGGCAATTATATAAAAGATATAAGGGACAAAAACACTGGATATCAAGAATACAAATAATTCAGTGCAAAAATGAAGTACAGATCTAAACAGATGTCTCAAAAGACAAAACTCAAATATCTGAGAAACACTTAGAGAAATATTCAACATCTTTAGTCATCAAGAAAATGCAAATTAAACTACTTTGAGATTTCATCTTACATCAGTCAGAATAGTTAAGATCCATTTTTACAAATGACACCTCAACACATTAGTAACATTTTTTGCTAAATGATTAACAAAAGTAGCTGTTTGGAACAATGGATTCATGCTCTTTATCCTATTCAAATTATTGGAAGGAGGTTCAGAGTTTTAAGAGTAAAGAGCCATCTCAAGTGTCATGCCAAATATCATTGGATTTGTGTTACTTCTAAAATTTACAATGATAGTCATTATAGTTAGGAAAAAGTTTAAAGACAACTGCAGGGTATTTAGCATAATTCTAACACCTCTCTGGATGTTTTAACTTTGCATAGTGAGATTATGAATTTAACGAATGCTACCCAGCTAAGCATTGATGCGGCAGATACAGCTGATAAAATTATCCATGGCCTGAGGTCAGTATTTCTATTTTGGTAAAGCTTCAAAAATGGAATACATAGCTTGATCATGGTAGCCCTTTTTGTCCTGGAAATAGTTTTATTCTTGCCCATTGTGTTAAAGCTTGTCTCTAACAATATCAACATGTTAGCAGCCAAAGTACATGGCTTGAAACTGAAAATGGACCCCCAGACAGAGTTATTAATTTAACAGGTTGGCAAGCCAAGGATGGGTAAGATTCTGCACAGAACCTTACCAACCTAAGACAAAAGTGCAATGCTTTTGATAATGCATATTTCACAACGGGTAAGGAAGGCATTCTTGTCAGAATGACCTAAGACAGGCTCAGTCTTGTTTATGAAATAAAAAATGGGGAAAGGTAAAGCTTTTGGGGCTGCTTGACAAGAATCTGACATTGGCCAAGGACAATGAAAGGGGCTGCTTGGCAGGAATATGACATTGGCCAAGGACAAGGAAATGGGCTTCAGGCAGGAATCTGACATTAGGTTATAACAAAGAAGTAATTTCAGGCAGGAATCTAAATCTTAGGCTATAACATAGAAATAATTCCAGGAAGGAATAAAAATCTTAGGCTAGAACAAAGAAGCAGGCTTCAGGCATGAAAATGACTTTGGGCTAGTACAAGGAAGTTGGCTCAGATATTTTGGTCATCCTGATAAGCCCGTAGAAATAGTGATTATAGGAGTGATCACCAGACTTTGTTTATTGTCTTGCTTGTTCCTTGACTATTTGCATCTATTGTATTGCTAGTTCCTCAACCTAGAACTCACCCTAATACTTGCATGTAATTAAAATGGTATAAAATCAAAAAGGAGGAAGAGGGATAGGGGCTTTATAGGGAAAGAGGAAATGGGGAAAGGGGATGACATCTGAAATAAAATATCCAATTAAAAAAATGACTTCTCATGGTAGTGAGGCTGTGGAGTAAGGGGAACATTCATCAGTTGCTAATGGAAGTACAAACTTGTATAGTCAGTATGAAAATCATACTGTGTCTATATGTGGTGGTGTCTAAGAAAGATGAAACTCTGGTTAGCTCAAGATCTAGTTATATTACTTTTGGACATATACCCAAAAGTTCCTCCATCCTGATAAAGTGTCACTGGCTTAGTGATGTTTATTGCTGCTCTATTCAAATAACCAAAAATTTTAACCAACCTAGATCAAGAAAATAAGGTACATTTGCATTACAAAGTAATGCATTCATCCATTTAAAAAATGAAAAGATGAAATTTGGGATATTTGGATGGAACTAGAAAAATAAATCATTTGGAATGAGGTAACCCAGACCCAGAAAGACACATATGGAATGTATTTGCTTATGAGTAACTAGCTGTTAAAACAGTGATAACTAAGCTACAATCTAAAGAATCACAGAAGTAAAATATAGAGCATGGAAACGGGCAGATATATCCTTCTAGGAAAGGGAAAGTGAGTATATAGAATGGAGGATGGGCTGGAGTACTGTAATGGAAGGATCAAGAAGGGAGGGTTAGGAGAAAGAAGGACAAGAGAGGAAACACAAGAAGAGACAGCTAACATTAAAGGTCATTTTTAGTGTAATATGGAAATCTAATACTGTAGAAGCTTCCTATTTTCTTTCTAAACAAAATTGCCAAATAATAGGTGAGACACAGCCTCAATTGGACATCTCTTGTCACTAAATGAAGTTTCTAGTTCCAAGATTGGGTTATATCTAATTGACTTCTTGGCCAAAGAGTTCCTCTGGGAATCCCTAAACAGCCCAGGCTATTGTCAAGCAATCCCCAAACAACCCAGGATATTGCTTGCCACAAATTGATGGCAAGTCCATTGCTGAAGACAACATTTACACAACTCATTGAACTTGGAGAATTCAAGCTGGTGCCTGACTAGAACCTTCACCCACATGTGCTAGCATCTTTGGTATAGGAAGTTACTACACATGCTACCAATTGAGAAGGATAAACATCAATCCTGCCACAAATCCTTTGATATACAGTGTCCTCTTGCCTATAAGAAGTGCTGGTGCAATGGTGGCACAAAGCATGTGGCAGTAGCCAATCACTATCTGATGTAACTTAAGGCCCACTTCACAAGATGGAACCCATACCTAACAGTTGGGTGACCAAGAACCTGAGAATAGGCTCATGGACCTAGAGTAAAAACAAATACTATTTTTCTAAAAAAATTTACAAAGTAATAAAGTGACATTCTGCTATACTTATAGATGAGTGCCTTGCTCAGCCATCACTAGAGAAGCTTCCACCTACAGCAGATAAGAATATAGAGACCCATAGACAGATATAATGCAAACACTGAGAGACCTTGAAACTGTCTGCCCTAAATATGGTGTGTTCCCATTGAATATCTCCACTCAGGGATCAGGGTACTTTGTGGAAGGGAAGATTGTCGAAAGAAAGATTTTAAGAGCCAGAGGAGATGGACGATGCTAAAGAAACAAGGCCCTCAAAATTAAGGGGACCAGCACACATATGAACTTATAGACACTGAGGTAGCATGCACAGAACCTGCATAGATCTGCATCAAATGGGGTCCTAGAACTGAAGGGAAAAGTGGATACATGCCCCATCCCTAATCCAGAAGCACTCTCCAATTAATAACAACCTGCAAATGACAATTTAGTTATCTTCAAGGAAATTTTACCAGGGGAAAATAAACTACTCTTAGGGGTAAGCTACCCTCCCAGAAGTAAATAAGCAACAGAAAATAAATTCAGTGACATCTTTGGAGGTTCCTTTTCTAAACTGTCCTGGCATGGCTTTTTTAAAATTTAACATACATACAACACACACACACGTGTGTGTGTGTGTGTGTGCGTGTGTGTGTGCGCATGTGTACATCTATATATACACATATATATTACATATAAATATATATTACATATATATATGTGTGTGTGTGTATATATCTTTCTCTCTCTTCTCTCATCCTCCATCTCTTTATGTTCCTTTGTATATTTTATGGCTGCTAAGTTTTATAGATTCCTGAATGGACAAACAAGTGGTTCTTTTCTTAGGCTCTTTTCATTATGCTTGTTTTTTCCTATTATGATGTAGCAGGTTTTCCTTTATCTTTTTTATTTTATTATTTCAAGTGAAAATTTCTGTTTATATCATGTGATGCAGACTTATGTGATATTTTGCTGAAGCAGACTCACATGATGTTTTCCTGAGGCAAGACCCTTCAGAGGACATGTGATGTTTGGAGAGAGAATAAATAAGACTCAGCGGAAAGTGTTGGCCCGCTTGCATAGCTAACTGCAATACTTTGTTGGTCTTGCCTTGTGTCTTTGCTGATCTTCACTTCCTTGAGAGAGAAGCACCACAGAGAACTCCTGATATTACAGCTGGTCCTGGCTGATCTTGCTGACTCATGCCAATCCAGAGAAAGCCTAGTTGTTTCTGCTGGATCCTGCCACCCCTGATATTTTTGAATTAGACTGTTGGTATCCTGACACTACTGAACTAGACTGCTAGTATCCTGACAATGGAGATTGGAATCTCCCCAAAGAACTACTTCTAAACCGGTCCACATCCCCTTGTCATACCATCTTTCCTGTCCTACCTTTGGACAGTGGGCTAGAAGGAGGGGATCAAAGCATTTGAGAAACCTTATTAAAGTAGATTGTGAAAAACCAAAGCCTACAATTATTATTTCTTATAATCCTTTCTGTTTTCTAATGAGAGTTAGAAAATGAGTCGATTTAGAGATGAGTGGTGGTTGAGAAGAACTGTGAGAAGCAGAGGGAGGGGAAATCATAATTGGCACATATTATATAAGAAAAATCTATTATAAGTAAAAGGAGAAAAGGAATAAGACTTAGAATGCAGTTTGGAATTATACTGGAATGTAGCAGAGATAGGAACTCCACTAGGGTCCTCACCAACACTTAGTACTGGCTATATTTATAGTACCAGGCATAAATTGTCTCCTCTTGAATTGGCTGTTGCTACAGCCATGTAGACTGCATTCATATCAGTTATAAGGAAATAAGAAATAACTCTAATTTTCATTCTCCAAGAAAGAAGAATTTCAATAATATGTCAATAATGATGGCCATAAATGCACATATGAACACACATACTCAGGTACATAAATCACACAAATACATACATATGTGTTTGTTTGTGTGTGTGTGTGTGTGTGTTTATTCACTTTGGGAAACAATTTTATACTTTCCTTTACAGTTCTATGAACATCAAAAATACAATTTATAAGGTCCTCCCCTATGATTGTACTCAAGAAACATATGTGTGCATGTGCTTAAAAAGACATGCACATAAGTGTAGAGTATTCCTCGTAATAAACACTTTAAATAACTAAGAATCTATTAATCAGTCTTTTCTTTATGTTTCAGTGGACAATTACTTAGAAATAGAAAGCAATAAATTATAGAAACATGTCAATTTTGAAGAAGCCTGGGAAGGAAACATGGATACAAAATATATTGTATATTCTCATTTGCATACAATTCTACTAACTGTATACTTGATGATGCCAAAGACAGGAGTGGTTACCTAGTCAGGCCTTGGGGTAATGTCAGGAGAAATTAGTCATACCAGGTAAGAGCAAGCCTTTAAAGATCGTGAATGTGCTCCTCCCTTGACTGTGTACATTTCACAGAAGTACATCCTTGGTCAGACTGTGTGATATGAATATATGTAGTCTGTTTCACATCAATTATACAGCAATTCTATGTCTACAAAAGTTTAAATGAAAAATTGTTTTTCACATGAATAAGTTGTGATTTTCCTCTGGAGAGACATTTTAGAAGATTTATCATTGAAATCACATTTCACAAGATAAAATTATATCAATGACATGCATTCCAACATCATCTCATCTAAATGCCCTTTTTGTATATTTATTGATTTTTTTGTTTGTTTTTATTAAAAATATATTCATCTCTCATACAATACATTCTGACCACAGTCTTTCCCTCTCTCTATTCCTTCAAGCACCTCCCTTCCCCATTCCCCTCTCCCCCAGATCTATTCCTCCTCTGTTTCTCTTCAGAAAAAAGCAAGCCTCCAAGATACAACAATGAAATATGCTTTATCCTTTGGAAGAGGGAAAGCTAAATGCTTCTTCTAGCTGTTTATCACTATGATCATCCAGTTATTCCTAGGATTCCTTCCATGTGCTTTAAATTTCTTGGTTCTCTTTACCTCAGCAATTGCCTCCTAGAAACAGTGATGGAGTGTCTAGAAAGAGACCTTCAAGGAGAGCTTTGGCAATGACTGTAGTCTGCCATCTGTTGATCAAGGACCAATGATGAATGTGTGCTCCCTTGTGTTTTGTAAAATGTAAACTTGGAACATGCTTTAGTGTCTGTACTTCCCTTTCTGATGCTGTTATTTAAATAGCTGATAGGATTAACATATTTTCAGCCAATTGTCCCAAATATTACTTTCTTATATACTTTTGTAGCAGAATTTCCAACATATAGTCATTAACCCAATAAGCTTTATTTTTGAAAATATTCTGAATAAAATTTTGCATGACTTAGATTCTGAAATAGTTTTCTAAATTAATGAGATGAGCCTACCACTGTCCAGTGTTGCTAATTTTAATTTAAATCTTCATTTTAGCCTGATTTTTGATATGTCACCAGATGATGTCTGTAGCAGACCCTGCTGTCTCCATCTGTGGAATTCTTTTCCTCTCTGTCTCTTATATATAGATTGGATGTTGCTGTTTCCAAGCTCTGGATATGTGTGTTGATTCATTGCTAGTGTGAAGTGTTCCCAGAAGATGAAATGGGATTGGAATGGGGGACACATACTGGTTTTTCTTTTTACCTGTTTGTGTATAAATGTAAGTATTTAAAGCACTTTTCTAAGGACAAAACCAATGTCCATAACAGCACAGGGAAATTGTAGAAATTGTAACATTGCTCCAGACCTTAGCTCAAGTCATAATGACTTCATGATGAAAGTACCATTCAGGCTGTAAAACTCAGCATGTAGAGAGGACTACCAAGCAAAATAAAAACAAAGACTTAATCAGTCTGGAAACGTCTCTAAATGCACTACCTATGCTTTTGAGCTTCTGTATTTCTGCTTCTTGATAACTGTTTTTTGTTTTGTTTTTGCAACTAAAGTATGGAAACACAGAATGTAGATTTTGTGCTTAAAATCTCACCCTAAGAAAGGCTGGGTCCTACAGTGGAATTCCAAACAGCCAGTGTAGTTGTCAGATGGCAAATAAAGACTATATTGACTTATACCTCTGTCCAAGCAGTCTTCTCTGGTTGATACCCAACAATAGAAATCACCCGATCCTTTGAAGACACTGCTATGTCAACTAGCCCTGGAATTTTCTTCCTCTCATGTATAGTTATGCATGAGAATAAATATTATCTACATTTTAAAAACCTCTTCTTGTACTTGTGTCAAAACTATGTGGTCATCGTCTAGATAACCAATTATTACTTAGTGGCTCATCCATTATCTGTGTGTTCATTCATCCTTTTACCCAGCATAAGCAATACACTCTCTGTCTTTACCTTAAATTCATAGCTAAATAAACTGAGAGCTTTATACACTGCTAAGATAAATGCAAATTTTTATTGATTGCTGTTGTAGTCATATGTTTTGTTCATTCATTTAAAAATTTTATTCTAAGTTTAAATTGATAGGATAGGATAGTGTGTCCTTTATATGAGAATGAAATATTTGAGGCTCTGTGTTTTCTTCTCATGCTGTGTCTTCTCTTTTAAAAAAATCATCTGACATCCCTGTGTTTTTGTGCTACAAGCTATAATTAGATGGAATATATAATAGACTTGTTCTTGAACTTTGGGTCAATGATTCCTTTAATAATTAATAAAAGCCACACAGACCTTGCTTCGGAATAAAAATTAACTGTAATTTCAGAGTATTCATGTATCACTTCATGACAGTTATGGCCCAAAAGATTCATTAATTCATGATATAATTAGTGATTTAATGTCAATGACCAATGGCTACTCTAAGCCCAGGGACAAGGAAGAACAAAGCATTATTGCTGTTGCTATAAAACTTTTCCAAAAAGAGCAGTGGTCTCATGCAAAGCTTGACTATGGAGGAAGTGTGGGTCATACTATAGTGCAGTTTTACTTCCTTGGTGAGACTTTTTGTGGTAGTTTGAATGAAAATGACCCCTTTACACTCATAGAGTAGCATGACTGAAGGTGTGACCTTGTTTGATGAAGTGGACAAGGAGTGGGTTTTGAGGTTTCAGAAGCTCACCCCAGGCCCAGTGTCACATTCTTCTTGCACCCTGCTAATCCAGATAGAGAACTCTCTGTGACTTCTCCAACATCATGTCTGATACCACACTGCTGTGTTTAGCATCATTATGATAATGAAACAGACCTTTGAATTTTAACCCAGCCCAATGAAATGATTTTTAAAAATTTTATAAATACTTTATAAGAGTTTCCATGGTCATAGCATGTGGGGTGGTGGGCTGTGAGAGGCAGCTGGGTACCTAGTCAAGCACAGGCCTCGAACCGGATACCCTAAAGGGATGGTAGGTATTTGGCCTTGCTCCTGGACCCTAGTTCCTTTTGCTTATCCACAGCCCCTCTCAAAGAAAGTTTGAGGCCCTCAGTCATGTAACACAGGTAGAGGGCATGCTTACAGGTTGCAGAGCCTCAAGAGATCTCCATATTAATGAGATACCTAAAGGCCAGAGGGTGTAGCCAATTAAGCATTCCTTCCCAGACCCTTCTCCTATTCACAAAAGGTATTTAACTTCTGGCCTGCCCTGAGGACACTGGGTACCACTTTCATCCAGTTTCCATCATGACAATAAACCTTTTAAAACCATGGACTTCCTCTCATACTTGGGACCCATCATGGAGAACTGTCGAGGGGGCCTTGAACTAATGAGCCACCATCTAATCACCTGCCAGAGGACCTCTCTGCGTTCCAGCCCGTGGAGGCCTTCCAACTCAAAGCAAGCTAGCTGAGCCAGACAAGTGAGTCTCATCCACCCCATGGGGCGCCATTGGAGCTTCTCTCCCCCGTCCCTCTTGGTTGCGGGCTGGTCCAGCCCGTATGCCCCCATCTCAGTCCTTCTGCAATCTCCCGGTGGAGCCTGGAAGCCCAAGGACTGAGACCAGCCACCTCAGCCCAGAGACTTCCAACCCAAGAACTCTACCCCTGCTGGACCTCAAACTGAGATCTCCCCATGCCCTGAATGGAGTTCTGTGACTTCTCACAGCCCAACATCTGCCTGGTGCCACCTGCAGTGAACTCAGTCAAATTCCCATGCTTCTGCCCTCCTGTGCAGTGGCAAACACACAGGATTCACAACTCGGCTCAACAGGACCCACTCCTACGTGTGAGTTAAAGTTCTACAATGGCATCTCTTCACAGCAACTATAAGACAGGTGGGAAGGAAGATTTGTGGTGAGACCTTAGGAAAGATAGCTAAGCAGACAAAAGAAATAGAAATAAGGAGGAGAGAGATGATAAAGGGGTTGTAGGACAAAATAAATATTGACATAAGTTAAATATTATTAAGTATGGAGAAAAACTGAAAGCAAGTTTAGGGGGTTGAGATTTATATGCACAGCATTGAAGCTATGTCACAGTCTCAGGGGGAGGTGAGTCAGGATCCAGTCTGTGCTCTAAGATGATGACTTCTGCTATGGGTATAGAATGAGTGAGGAAAGACTGAAGAGGGGAGCTGTGACAGAAATGAAGTAATAAAGTGATGATGCACAGGGGATCTCTGAGATTCCCTGTTCTTTTATGTAAATGTCCATGTGTAACTTCTATCATGCAGTCTGGAGTCTGTAAACAACATCAGTTTCCTCATTTGGTACTTCAGTGGGTACCTAAAGATAACTACTTCAAAGGGGTTTCAATTTATTTTATAAGAATAAATGTAGCATGCTTGCAAAATACATATAGCCTGGCTAAAAGTTACATGTAAATATGGTTTTAACTGTTGCTTATGTTTTTGTTATTTATTTCCCAATTCTACTTTAACTTTATCCATTCTTGAGTTTTTCAAGAAATATACTGTGAAGTTGTGGGGACTTGCCTATAGTCTGGCACTTGAGATTTGCCTATAATCTTAGCACTTGAAAGGAAGGGGCAAGGTTGGACCTTTTGGCAGCATCGGCCTTATTTCTCATGCTGCACTGCAGGCCTTTCTCTTTCTCTTCCGGTCCCAGGTGCTGTGGGAGCCCCGAGTTACCATGCAAACATGGCCAAGTCCAAGAACCACACACACACAACCAGTCCCTCAAATGGCACAGAAATGGCATTAAGAAACCCCAATCACAAGCATACAAATCTCTTAAGGGGGTTGACCCCAAGTTCCTAAGGAACATGCACTTTGCCAAGAAGCACAATAAGAAATGCCTAAAGTAGATGCAGGCCAACAATGCAAAGGCAGTGAGTGCACGTGCAGAGGCATCAAGGCCCTTGTAAGGCCTCAGGCCATCAAGTCCAAGATGCCAAAAGACTGCAGCAAACTCAGCTGTCTGGCTCTCATCGCTCACCCCAAGCTTGGGAAGTGGATTCAAAGCTACATGGCCAAGGGTCGTAGGTTCTGCCAACCAGAGCCCAAGATTCAAACCAAGGCAGAGGCCAAAGCTCCAACTAAGGCCTAGGCTTCAACTCCAGCCCAGGCTCCCAAAGGTGCCCGAGCCCCTGTGAAGGCCCCACAGTAAAGGCTCCTGCCAGTGTAAAGACAGATGGACTGCCGTGACCCACCTACCCACACACTATTTGCAGATGACCACCGGTGTCCTATGTTGTCTTTACAGATAAACCAGAGGCAAGGAAAAAAAAAGAAGGAGGAAGGAAGGAAGGAAGGAAGGAAGGAGAAGGAAGAGGCAAGAGAATCAAACGTTCAAGAGAGAATACATCCCAATTCCAGAAGATCTCTAGTTCCTCAGGTACAGGACACATCAATCAAAAGGACAGGTGAATGAGCCTGTGGTGATTTGAATATGTTTGACCCATAGGGAGTGGTACTGTTATGAGGCAGGCCTTGTTGGAGGAAGTGTGTCACTGTTGAGGTAGGCTTTGGAAGTCTCCTCATATGCTCAGGTTCTACCCATTGTAGAAGAGAGCTTCTTCCTAGCTGCCTGAGGATTCCAGTCTCTCTTGGTTGCCTTCAAATCAAGATGCAGAACTCTCAGCTCCTTATCTGCCTGTATGTTGCCATGCTTCCTGTTATGATAATAATGAACTAAACCTCTGAAACTGTAAACCAGCCCCAATTAAATGTATGACTTTTTAAGAGCTGCCTTAGTCCTGGTGTCTCTTTATAGCAATGGAAAACCTAAAACAGAGCCCCTGCCAACTGAACTGCCCCACTCCCTAGACTTGGTTCCCATAGACCCATTTCACCCTTCCCCCAACACCTTAACCTTCCCCCATAGCTGTACCCCTGCTGCTGATTCCCACAGGCTCCTGCTGCTCAGGTGCAAGGCAGATCAATCAAAAGAACTGCAACAAAGGCCAAGCTAGTTGCTGAAAGTCAAGTCCTCAAGCTGGTCAGAGACACTGTAGTATATCAGTGGTCAAGCAAGCCATCAGAAATCCAGACCACAATGAATAGACGACCAAAAAAGAAATGGAAAACAAAGAACAAAACATCCACCGAACAAAGACAAACTCAGAAATCAGCATCTAGACCTATAATCATCCCAAAGTCAGATGCCTAAACACCAGGGTAAGAATATAATTAACAGCAACCAGGGGAATATGGCATCACCAGAGCCCAGCTATCCTATAACAGCAAGACCTGAATCTTTCAATGCAGCTGAAGCACAAGAAAACGATCTTACAAACAACTTCATGAAGATAATAGATGTCTTTAAAGAGGAAAATTTTGAAAATCCCTTAAAGAAACTGAAGAAAAGACCAACAAAAAATTGGAGGAAATCAATAAATCCCTTAAAGAATCCAAAGAAAGCCAAGAAAAATCAAACAGGTGAAAAAAAAAAAAAAACTGTCAAAGACTTGAAAATGGAAATAAAAGCAAAGAACACACAAAGTGAAGGAATTCTTAAAATGGAAAATCTAGGTAAGCAAACAGGAATTACAGATGCAGTCAACACCAAAAGAATACAGACCTGGAAGAAAGAATCCTAGGGGTTGAATATAGGATAGAAGAAATCGATTCATTAGTCACAGAAAATGTTAAATCTAAAAAATTCCTAACATAAATCATTAAGGAAACCTGGTACACTATGTAAAAAACCAAGTCTAAAAGTAACAGGAATAGAAAAAGAGTCCCAGATCAAGAACACATAAAATATGTTTAAAAAGACATAGAAGAAAATTTTCCTAACATAAAGAAGAATATGCTTATAATGATACAAGTAGTTTACAAAACACCAAATAGATTAGACCATAAAGGAAGAGTCGAATGCCACATAATAATCAAAACACTAAATGTACAGAAGAAAAGACAAAGAAAGAATATAAAAAGCTGCAAGGAGAAAAGGTCAAGTGACATGTAAGGGCAAACCTATTAGAATTAACCTGACTTTTCAGTGGAGACGTTAAATGCCAGAAGGGCTTGCAGACCCTAAGAGAACTAGCAGTCAGCAAAGACTACTATACATAGAAACATTTTCAATCACCATAGATGGAGAAAAGAAAATATTTCATGACAAAAATCAACTCAAACAATATCTATCCACAACTACAAACCTACAGAAAGAATTAGAAGGAAAAATCCAACCAAAGAAGCTTAATTATTTCCACAAAATCACAGGCAATAAATAATTTCAAACCAGCAAATCCCAAAGAAGGAAAACACATACACATACACCACCCCACCACCACCACCACCATTGCTATGTCTCAATATCAATGGACTCAACAGCTCCCCACCCCCAAGTAGAGACTAACAGAGCAGATGTGAAAAGAGGAGCCATTGTTCTGCTACAGACAGGAAATAAACCTAAACATCAAAGATAGACATTACCTCATAGTAAAGGATTAGAAAACAATTTTCCAAGAAAATGGACTCAAGAAAGAAGCTGGTATAGATATTCTAATATCTAAGAAACAGACTTCAAACCAAAATTGATCAAAAGAAATGGATAGGGGCATTTCATATTCATCAAAGGGGAATCCACCAAGATAACACCTCAATTCTTAACATCTATAGACCCCAAGCAAGGACATCAACATTTGTAAGAGAAAAATTACTAAAATTTAAATCACACATTAAACCTCACACATTAATTCTGGGAGACTTCAGTATCTCAATTTCAACAATGGAGAGGTCATCCAAATAAAAACTAAACAGAGAAATAATGGAGCTAGCAAATATTATTAATCAAATGGACCTAATATATCAACAGAACATTTCACCCAAACACAAAAAGAATATGCCTTCTTCCTTGCACCTCAAATAACATTTCAAAAATTGGCCACATATTTGATCACAAAGCAAGTCTAAACAGATATAAAAAAATTAAAATAATCCCCTGTATCCCATCAGTTCATGATGGAATAAAGCTGTACTTCAACAACAGCAGAAACAACAGAAAGCCTACAAACTCATGGAAACTGAACCACACTCTACTCAATGACCACTGGAAGAAATAAAGAAATTAAAGATCTCTTAGATTTCAATAAAAATAAAAGCACAATATATCCAAACTTACAGGACACAATAAAAAGTAGTGCTAAAAGGAAAGTTCATAGCTAAGAGGAAAGTTCCAAGTGCCATCATAAAGAAATTAGTGATATCTCATAGTCAGGATGTAACAGCACAACTGAAAGCTCTTGAAACAAAAAAGTAGCAAACATACCCAAGAAGACAAAGCAAGAAATAATCAATCTCAAGCCAGAACTCTACAACAATAGAAATAAAGAAAACAATAGAAAGACTCAATAAAACAAAGAGTTTGTTCTTTGAGAAAACCAATAAAATGGACAAACTCTTAGTCAAACTAATTAAAAGACAGACAGAATATTCAAATTAACAAAATCAGAAATGAAAAGGGAGACATAACAACAAACACCAAGGAAATCCAAAGGATCATTAGATATTTTAAAAATCTCTACTCCACAATATTGGCAAATCTAAAAGAAATGGAAATTTATCTTGATAGACACCACTTGCCAAAGTTAAATTGAAACCACATAAACAATTTAAATAGACTTATAAACCCTAAGGAAATAGAAGCAATCATTAACAGTCTCACAAACAAACAAACAAGCCTCCGGGTCAGATGGTTTTAGTATAGAATTTTACCAGAATTTCAAAGAAGACCTAATACTAATACTCTTCAAAGTATTCCACAAAATAGAAATGGGAAAAAACATACTCAAAGTACACTCGATCCTACCGCAAAGACACTTGATCAACTATGTTCGTAGCAGCTTTCTTCAAAATAGCCAGACACTGGAAACAACCTACATGTCCCTTAACCAAAGAATGGATAAAGAAAATGTGGTACATAAAATACAGTGACATAAAATTTTCAAGAAAATTGATAAAGCTAGAAAAATCACTCTGAGTGAGATAACCCAGACTCAGAAAGAAAAACATGGTATGTACTCACTTATAAGTAGAGATCAGCCATAAAGTAAAAGATAATATTGCTAGAGTCCAGAGAAAGACCCAGAGAGGCACAGCAACAAAGAGGGCTTAAAGGGGACTCAAGGATCTCTTGGGGAAGAGAAAGTAGAATAGATTTAGAAGGTTGACTGGGACCAATGGGGTTGGGAACAGGAGGGATAAGATATGGGGGGAGAGAAAATACTCGAAGAAATGACGGGAATTGGGGGACATTTGGGGGGTAAGGTGGAAACTTAGTTCAATGGAATATCTATTGGAGTCTGTGAGAGTAGTCCTAGCAAAGACTCATTGTAATGGGAGACACAGGGCCCGAGCTGGCCATCTTTTGTAACCAGACAAAGCCATAAACGAAGGAATTGGAGCACCGACCCAGCCACAAAACCTTAGTTTATCCTGCCTGCAGAGTATGCTGCAACTGCAGCCTCACAGAATTTTCATCAGAGACCAGAGAGACTTTATCCAGTAACTGATCAGAGCAGAGCAAAGTCCTGCAGCCAAACATTAGGTGAAGCTTGGAGAATCCTGCTGAGGAGGAGGAGGAGAATTGCAGGAATCAGAAGAGTCATGGACTGAAGTGGAAACTTCTGCTTTGTTTGGAAAATCTGTTGTGGATTACTGTTTGTATTTTCTGCTCCCTCAAGATTGGTTCCCTTACTCAGATGAGGTCAGGTGACATCTTAATTTGTCAGATAAGGCTAGAGCCAGTGACTGGGTAATGGAAGGAAAAGGTGTAGCTGAAAGTTTTAGAGACGGGAAAGAGGAAGAAGAAAGAATGATGAGACTGAGGACAGAAGAAAATGGAGGAAGAAGATGACCTAGAACTATATGGCCTGAAGGAGCCATAAGTAACTAGAGATTTCATAGATGGGCAACAGAGTGGTGTAAGGTCCATTTGGCCCATCTAAGTGTGCAGCTTGTATTTATATCAATTGAGTTTTGTGTTCTTTGTGTAGGCATTTTGGGGCTTAGAGATTCATCGTTATAAATCTGGCTGGTATATTACAAGTCTAACAGTCTGGCCACAGGGTTCAGGGCAAGACTGGCTGCTTAGGGCTGGCTATGGGGGTGGGCAAGATTGTTGATACCTGTGCCTACACGGATTTTGCGTGGTTCTTTTTTTTTAATTTAAACTCCATGCTACAGATGGCGCCATTAGATATTTGCTACCGGACTGAACTGCTGATATCCTGACAATGGAGACTGGACTTGCACCCCCTCCCCCACCCCCCACCCTCCATCCGACCTACTAACTTTTCTCTTCTCCTACCTCTGCTTCCTGATGGGCTAGAGAGAGGTTGAATGCTTATTAAAGTAGATTGGAAAAAATTTATGCCTATAATGGACACCAGAAGAACGAGATGCACATAATCAACAGATGGATTGCAGAGACCAGAGAACCTAGGTCCTCTGCATGTTATGGTGTGGCTAAGTGGCTTGGTGTTCTTATGAAAATTCTACAGTGGGAGCAGGGGCTGTTCCTGACTCTTCTGCTTACAGGTAGGAACCCTTTCTTCTTACTGCGGTGCCTTGTCCAGCCTTGATGTGATGGTATGTGTCTGGTTTTATTGTAGCTCTTTATGACATTTGTTTGATTTCCCTGGGAGGCTTACTCTTCTCTGCTGGGTAGAGGATAGATTTCAGTGAGAGGGGAGGAAAGGGGAAGGGAGGGAGGGAAACTGGTTTGGGATATAATATATGATAGAATAAAAGAGAGCACATAAGGACTCTGAATCTAGCCTCGACTACATAAGGCCCTTCTGTTCCAACCATCTCGGATGCTGTCTATCCTCATGGTTCTGCATGCTGATACCAAAAATTCACAACATTTATTTTAAAAAGATTGTCTCTTGTTTACACCATTGTTGAAAATTAGTTGCCTAAGTGGTGCGGCCTAACTTTATGGTCTCTATTATAAACTTTTGTTCTATGTGACTGTTTCAGTGGCAATGCCATGCAATTTGTAGACTGTAGCTTTGTGATGTGTTTTGAATTAAGTAATGTAATGTTTTCTGGTCCCCCATTTTTGGTTCAAGATGGTTTCAGTCACCAAGAATATGATGGTTATATTTATTTGTTGTCAACTTAACAGGATCTAGAGTTGCTTTGGAGACAAGATTCCTAACATAGCTGTGAGAAGTTATTTAGATGAGATAAGCCTAATGTGAAGGTTATCTTGAGTCTCAAACCTCCACAGACCTTCATAGCCCTAGAAGTACATTGAACTTACACCTAATGTGGCATGGTGCAGGACACAACACAAGTCTGCCCTGTGGGGTTGCAGGTTTCCGCCTAGTGCTAGGCTAGGTATAGAATCCTTTTGCTGAAGACTAGCCTAGTGATACAGTAGTGCAGAAAGTTGGAGGATGGTTAATGATGAAAGCACCTTGTCTAAGAAGTCTGATGTGAGATGGAGCCAGAGCTGAATCTCCCAGCCATAGGAGTGTGTCATCTCTTGGAAGGAGGATGATTATATGTCTGGCTCCTCCAAGTCTAGAGTTTACTTGGTTGAAACTCAGGTATGTCTTCTTTGTTCACTGCTCTTCTACTTTCAGTGTATGTCTAGAGAGTCTGATTGTAAATTCTGGTTTTGAAACCAGATCCCATAGTTTCTACTGGATATTGGGTCTCATTTGCTTGTCATTCCAGGCCAAGGGCACAAAGACCAAAACATGCCTGGTTTCATATTATACTACACAGAAAATGGGAGTCCTGCCTTGCTGGTTTGCTGAAAGGTTGGAGGGGGGCCAGTGAAAATCTTTGCAGACATTCTGTGTGTGTGTGTGTGTGTGTGTGGTGTGTGTGTGTGTGTGTGTATGTGTGTGTGTGATTCTGATTGCTGTTCTCCCTCCCTTCACACCCCACCTCCACCTGTCCTGTCCCCTAGATTCATTCCCACTGTTGGGGACTCCTCCAAGAACACCAAGCTCCATAAGGGATTTAATTTGTTTTATATACAGTGAGAGATTATGGGGAGGTCCCAGTCTGGGCCTCACTCTACATCTGACATTGTTATTCTGAATCTAGAAAATAGACGAGTCATTGCCCAGCTTGTCTAAGGCTCTAGATTAGATCTCATCTAGCAGAAGCAAAACTAGCAAAAACATTTGTTTAAACAAAATCACTTGTTTAATTAACATAACCTTTCCTTTTTACTAAAAACATTATACGCGTTGAGCAGTTTAGATGGTCTCATCAAGTGCTACACAGAAAACAGGTTGTTTACAGTAGGCCTTGAATGACACACAGTCCTTAAACCTAAAGTCTACAAGTAACAGGACCTGAGTAGAAGATTCTACAAGATTGATTAACTGGCTAGAATGTCTATGATGGTGGAGAATGAAAATGTTGCAAGCTGAAAGCAAATTACTTCGGAGTATCTTTAGCCCTGTGACAGCTAGCTGTATATCTGACACACATCGTTGCGCCAATCAGGTAAATTCTTTTGGAGAATATTAACAGACTGTTACTTTTCACCCAGCTAAAAGCTAATAAGGATGCCATCAGACCATATCTGAAATGCACAGCTTGTACTTCCCCACTTGTCTGTAGTTTGCCAGCGCTTCTTTCCACCAATGTATCGGAAGAAGGTTTGATTCATTGCTTTCTGTTGTTTTCTTACTATAAAAACGGAATCTGTGACTACATTGGAACAAGGTACTTGTAGTCACCTAAATCCCCGTTTGAAGTCAGTGGTGATTCATATCTGGTTCCAGGATAACCTCTCTCCTGTTCCCTTGGAGATGATAGCTGTGTGTTTACATACTCAAGCTATACACTTACACCATGTCAGCACCACAAGGATTTGTCTACTAGTCCCGAATTTGGCACGAAATTTGTGTTAAACATTGTACATACCAATAGCATAAAATTAGACCACAAAACAAAACTCCAAATAGAGATTCTTTTAATGTGAAGTTTCCTTAAAAGTTTCAGTCTCTCCTTACTCTAAAAGTATAGCAGAGAAGACAGAAGCTTGGTTATATTAAAAGAGAACTTGAAGCCTAGAATAATCTCCTGCCACCCAACTCACAAATAGTTGCTATTTGGGGGCATGCTCATTTTTTCCAATTCCTCTCTGAAGAACAGAATGCTGAAAGATTAATTTTTTCCCCCTGATGTTTCTAGAAAACTAGCCTGGCCTAAGTAAACTCCTCTGGTATAAAGGGAGATTAATGATATTTTTCCTTCTTGGAAAAATTGACAACAATTTCTCAAAGAGAACATTGAACTCTTCCCTAGGTTGAAGAAACTCCTTCAGCTAGGCATGGCAGCTTACATTAGGCTGGGTGTAGGAAATATATTCATCTGGGAAAAAAGGAAGGAGGAAGGCAAGGAAGAAGGGATAGAAAAAGGGTGGGAGGGAACAAGGAAGAAAATGAAGAAGGGAAGGAAGAAGGGTGTGAGGAGGTAGGCAGTAAAGGAGGAAAGGGGGAAGGAGGGATGGACAGATGGAAGAAGATAGGGTAGAAGAAAGAGGACAGAAAATACTCCTCGGATAGCACTTAATGCTTTGGAGAATATTTATTTCTTTCTCATGTAAGCCAAATGAAATAGAAATTCCATTTAATAATACAGACTTTGTGTAGTATTAGGTGGAGGCTCTACATGATAATCAAGAAGACACACAGTCACTGGTCCCTTGTAGCCCATTACCAGGTGAGAATGAGTCTCAGAGCTTATCATCAGTGGAAAGAAACAATATGGCACATGCTTTACAGGCTCTGTAAAAGAGACAAAGGATACCATAGAGACAAAGACACTCCAGTATTGTGCTCTGGCTCAGAGCTAAACCATTTTATGTATAATGAAAGCCAATATATAAAGCTATTCTTCCAAGACAATAACATAACAAAACAGCAGTTAAAATAATATGGCTACAAGTGAGAGAGAATTCGTAAAGAATATAGCAATTATATCTGATACAAATCAGCAATTATTGGCCTGGAAAATGAGCAGTATATTTAGAAGGAACCAGTGACTGGTTTTCATCACAAAAGTGTGACGTTTACCTGGGATATAACGTATCTATATAGCATTCAGCACTCAATATGCTTGACAGGATAAAGCTATCATTTTTAAGGACAACAACTGCTGTTTCTCTCATGCTTCAGACTAACATCCAGAATCATTTGTTATATTGTACAAATTTTACAAATAGCCATAATTACTATGAGGATTTACAAAACCCTATATCCCACAACAATTGCTAGATACTCAGTAAATGACCTACTGATTTCGTCAATTGTGGAAAGGAAGATGCTTAGCATAATGTTACCATATATTATGTGCATTGAAATTTACAAAACAAGTGTAGGCTTTTCATTTCATGCTCTGGATTTATTAGGATATTTTTCTGTTTTCTTTCCTGTTTCTCAATGTTGAAAATTTCTCCCTGCAATATTCACATTCAGTGAAAAAGAAGAAAGACTTCCAAAGTCACGAAATCTTTTTAAGTGTGGTGTTCCTCGTGTGTCTGGATCTTTACTAGGTAGACTGCATTATGTTGAGGGAGAGGTTACTTGTTTTAGATGGTACCCTGGGCCCTAGAGAAGCAGGACACTGGTTATACAGAAAGGCCTCTTTGGAACAAGGATGGGTCAGCTATGTGTTTTGAGGACATATTTTGTTTGCCGAGGTCATGTCTGGGCATCTCAAGGTGAGCTGTTCATCTTTTTACAGAGTCCTTCAGATACCCTGCCTGAGTTCATGGTGAGATCATCATTGCTTTTTGTTTTTTTCAAATTCTTTTCAAAGTCTTGAATTCTAACCCAGGCCCAACAAAAGACTAGTGATGCTTATGTAGCTGGCTTCAGATTTTGAAAACAGTTAGTAGATTTGTATTCTGTTGGTTTGAACTTTGAAAGGGGTTAGTGATGCATTTTACCCTATAGGATGTCTACATGTAAGGTCAGAGGAGAGAGGGACAGACAGTGATAAATCAGTTATATCTTTGGAACATGTGTGTGCTCTCTGTGTCTCTATGCCTCTGTGTCTGCCTCTGTCAGTTCTACTTATCTTACCATAAATGGGTGTCTAGAAGGATGTATAATACATGACAATATGTACATATAAATACATATTATATATAATTTAGTGCTTTCCCCAGATTTGGACCCAAGACCTCAAAATTTTATCATGTTTCATTTAAATCGATATATTTTAGGTTACTTTCAGATTAATGTCTGATTTTTAGTTCAATGGTCTTCATTTGCATTTACTGATTAAATTGTAAAAAAAAAAAAAAAAGTCATTGAATTCTACTTACCTCACAGAAGATTATTTTCCTCTTTAGCGGTGAATTAAGATTAAAAATCACTCATGCATATTTATTTACGTTATTTTTTTTAACTTTACTTATTTATTAAGAGAAAACCCTCCTCTTACCTGTAATTTGCTAAGTGGGTCATTTCAAACCTTCTCCATAGATTTGTCTGTTCCCTTGAAATAGTCCAGACATATACTTTCCTTAGAAACTAGTGAGGTGACTTCATAGTTTTAATTCCCAACTTGCCCTCCCCACTTTGTGTTCATGAACTACAGTATTTCTAAAGCCTTGAATACTCCCTTTACCAATTACTACTGGTGGACAACAATGACTCTCAGTGGATTTTCCTTCCAAAGTCATTAACTCTTTTTCAGACTTTCAGAAGATGTCAATTTTCTCTTTATCTATATTTGTTAGATGTTTTAGGAATTCTGAACATTAAAAACTTCTGTGGAATATTTATGTATTTACTCATCTTAGAGTGAAAAGAAATCCATTAGACGTTCCCAACACTTTATGTCCTTAGTTATATAGCACACTGAGATAGCTGACATAAGTAGTTAAATCTAAGTCTGAGTAAGTATTCATAATTGTTCTTATGTACATGACACTGGCTTTACTCTTACCTAACTGGAAAGTCTCAGAAAGCTCATATTTTAGAAAGAAAGCTGCTAACTCTTTAAAATACAAAGAGGAAAGAACTCAAGAATAAACAGTCTGAAAAATATAAATTTGGTAATTTTATAAGACAAAATAATAATTCTCTTGAAGATGTCAGTAGTAAAATGAATCTAAGAAGCAAATATAAAATAGGAAGATTTTGTTTCTGAGAGAGAACGCTTTGATAATTTCTTTACAGGTAAAATATACTTCCAGAATGTCTTCTTGTTTCAGGAAAGGATTGAAAGACTACTTTTTACTATTTCAAAGCTCAAATGTTTTGCTCAATGAAGAAATTAACATCTTCATTGTGTGGTGAAGTTATAAATTATCCACAAGCATGTTGCTTCCATATTAAATTATAGTATAAAATTATTTTTAAATTGAGTCCTCTGAAAAATGAACTAGATGCATCTACTCTTATATTTTGTTTTCAAATCTTTGCAGGGTGATTGTGGAAATGGCAGTGAGAGAGAGACGATGCCTTCTTCTACCACAAGAGGGAAGCACAGACCTGTCAACAGAACTTTCATGGTTTGAAAATATTTAAAATATCTTTCTGAGAGGTTATTTTCCTTCCTTCCACACTGAAGTGAAATTTAAAGGATATGTCTTGTTTATAAAACAGAAATATTTTTAATATAATTCAGTGAGTGTTCCATAAAGAGAACAAGCCTCAGAATGGACAGGTCACAAGTTTCTTGTACGGTTTATAGCAACCACAACACAGCTGCTTAAAACTTACCCCTTAAAAAAAAAAAATCAACAACTGACCAGAAAGTTCACATGAGAATCCGACAGTATCTGATAGTCTGTACATTTTTACCTAATGGCTGCAAACAAAACAAAACAAAACAAAAACAAACAAACAAAAATAAATCAAAACCCAAAAACCTCCAGAAAGATTAGAGCTGATTTAGTTTTACATTTTTCTCGATTATGAAAACTTATAACCTTTTCTTTAATATTATAACTATAATACATATCCCAATGGTAAAATAATTTCCCTGAAAAGCAAGCTCAAAAATTACAGCCCCGACCATATGTTGATAAATACAACGTGAAGCCTTTTAAGCAATACAGTCGTTTAAGTACTAGTACTGTGAGAGGTTTGTACAGTCAGATGAGTATGCAGAATAACTTAAAACACCTTTCCCGCCTCTCAGTACTACAGAAAGCTCTTCGAAGTAATGGAAAGACTTGGCATGCTTTCAGTCTTTTCGTTTTCCCTACTTAATAAAACGTTTCCATTCTAGGTTCCTAAGCAGCCGGTAGAGGGCAGCCTCAGGAGACCAGCGTGTGCCTGGGCAGGCGGAAGTGCTCCGCTTTGGAGCGAAGCCTCTTTTCTTGGGGGTTGGCATACTTCCACTTGGAGGGAGACATTTTAAGCTTTTTCCTCTTCTTATCTGTACACCACACCTTTTCGCAGTATTCTTCCACTCTCTGGAAGTTGCTGTAACCAATCAGCTGCAAGAATTCCTTGTACCAGGGTTTTGTCCCCTGAGACACACTGCTTAAGGGAGGGCAGGGCATCTTGTGATGTCTTTCCTCTTCATGGTCCTTATGAAACATTCCCTCCACTTTATGCTCTTCGACCACCTCCAAGGTGATTTTGCGCACAGTATGGACAAAGCTATGCTCTACTGTCTGGCAAAAATAGGTGCCTGCATCTGACTTGCGTACTCGGAGGAAGAGCAAGCCCAAGTCCATCTTGACAACTCTGTCATCCGTCTTCACCTGAGAAAACAAAATCAAATGACAAGTAAATAAACAGCAATGACTATCGTATAGTCCAGAAAACATCAACTTAGGTTCCTTCCAATTAACGTATTCTTTCCCTTTCATGATCACACTGTTATAATTATAGTGATCTACAAATGTACAAAGGAATTAAATGAACCCTGCACTTATTTAAATTGGAAGCTATATTTTATCAATGATAGTGAGGTCATTTCCTACCAATACATTAAGGAACCAAGCACACGCGGTGAGAGAGCTTCTCCCTAATGAATCTGATTAAAGAGGAGATTAAAGAAGAGAATCAGGAATGAAATATGTATAATATATATATTTAACATGTCTCAATGGACAGAGTCAATAGCACTTCTCAGGTTCCCCATGGGATTCTATGCTTCCTGTCATGATTATGGAATACTTCTGCAGGGCTGATTAAATGATGGAGACTCTTTCATTGATTTGTTCTCTTTAAACCACCCACAAAAATATTTCAGTGAACAGCACAATATCCTTGTTAAGACTTTATTAACAACTTTTGAAAGCAAACAAGTGAAATCCAAATTCCTTGTAAAGGAACCTATAGTTTAGGGCAAGTTTTAAGATATGCTTGATGATCAAATAACTCCCTTGTATTCTTTGGACATAAATAGCATATTCTCTATAAATAGATGCATATAATTCAGAGAAGAAAGCCATATAAAGGCTTTCAGTGGGTAGGTCGTGCTGTGTCTTCAATACCTGCTATGATTTGATATTAGGTAGAGCTAATTTCAAATACAGGTATGGCTATTAATTCGGCAACTGAAGGCCTTTATGTTTATTTTTGCCTTACTTTTCTTCATAAAAGGGGAATAATCTAGTGACTAGAAAGTCTGCTGTGAAGGTTGAGTGGAGTTACAGTCAAGAATACCCTGTACAGTGCTGCCCTGGCCACCTCTACCTTGCTTGCATCGATGCTGCTAGGCAAGGCAAACGTGTTTTTGTGATTTCTGTGGTTTTATGGTCATGGTAGATTGGCAATTCAGATCATACTGGCAGTGTGAGACCATACCGGTCTTTGTGATAATACCAAATGGAAAGCTGCTTTCACCAGTGTGGATGCAAAGATGAGTTGAAAAGATGACACAATCATGACAATTTGTAGCCTAGTAGAAGGTCCTGGCAGAGCTACTACTACAGGAGTCAGCTCTTCCCAGCCTTGGGCAAAGTGGCAAGGCAGAAGACACGTGATGATGTCAGACTGAAAACTGGGACTTTCACATAAAGAAAACATGGTGTTGGTACTTTCATCAGAAACTCCACCCTTCATACATATGGAAATTTTAATCTGTGAGACTTTCAGTTGGTAATTTTTTGGTCATGTAGGCCAAATTAGAAGCTTGAGGGTGTAACAGTTTGCTGTAGATATTCATTTTCCATTCCCGATTCTCTTCGAGCCAAAGGTGTCTTCTCTGCATATGAACAGATGGCTGTGGTAACAGCTGGTCATAAGAAAATTCTGAGCACTGACACGGCCTACTGACTTCTCTTTTAAAGTTATTTTTTTTTAATTAGCAACAAGACAGGAGTTTAATATCTAGAAGATATTTGTTAAATTACAAAATAAATAAGTAAACACTAAGCATCCAACAAAGAGCCAAGAAGCTCTCAAGAGACTTCTCTTGCTATCCATTCTCATTCCTTCTACGCTAGACTTTATACAGCCTGAGTTCAACTGTGAGCCTTCCCCTTAACTCCACATCTGTTTCAGCCTGTGTCTGCCGCACCCTGGATGATAACAATTCAAAGGCAGTCTTCTTGTTTTAAACAATTGCATTTGCTGATATGCTTTCTCCTCAAGCAAGTCCATGTTGTGTGTGTGCATGTGTGTTATATACTATTACCCTGTCCTGATCCTTTTCTTAAGTTCTTTGTTTCTTCATCAGATTTCCTAGTCTTTAAAAAAAAAAAAATCCATGTACTTGTGACCTTCCTATTTCTTTGTTTCAACCAGGATCCCTAAATATCACACATTATACATAGGTAGCTCTTTGTCTTTATGTTAATTTAAATAATACTAAGATTTATACTGTCCTTTAGCAAATATGATACACTCATCTTCCACTGAAACTACCCCGTCCATTTGCTACATTCCCAATTCTGAAAATATATAATCATTCCAGGCCTTGCACACTGTCGATGAATATTTATATCTATCTATTTCTCCATCTATCTATCTATCTATCTATCTATCTATCTATCTATCTATCTATCTATCTAATCTATCTATCATCTATCATCTATCAATCTTATCTATCTATCTATCTATCTATCTATCTATCTATCTATCTATCATCTATCTTCTATCTATCTATTTACCTATCTATCTATCATCTATCTATCTATCTATTATCTACTATCTATCTATCTATCTTTTCTCATCATTCTAATCTATCTTGTCAACATCTATCCTCATCTATCCTATTATCATCTATTCTATGTTTTTTCATCTTATAACCCACTATCTTTACTTCCATCTATCCTTCACCACATTTCTTTCTCTCAGTTGCTGTCAACATTCCTAGTGGGACCAGAACATGCTTTATCCTCATTGTTTTTTGCACCTGTGTTAGACCACACTTATCTGTCTGACGGGTCTGCAGCGACTCCCAAACCTTTCTTCCTCCATTCCTTCTATCAGATCCTTTATAGTGCTGGGCCCCTGCTCTTCACTGACTTAGAATTTCAATTCTAGTGAATCCTCCTAAAACAACTATAATGCACACATCCTTGTCTCTAACCACATCTCTTTGCCTTGAATCCTATTACTCCTCTGCCCTCTATCATACAATGACAATGTTCCACGCACATGTATCACAGAGGTTTTCCGTGATATCTCCATCTTTTATTTAACAAACTAATGATGATCTCATTCCTTAGAGCTTGTTGACCTGAACTGTAGTTTTGCTGTCCAGCAGACTGAGTGCTCAGGTGATCAGATGACAAGCTGTTCCACAGCAGGAACTGATCATTCTGGAGGTCAGTGACTTTCAAATATCTTTTTAATTTTGTTATTCAAGCTAAACTATTACGTATTTCCTATCATATGGAAGATGAAGCACAATGTTAGTATTTGTGTTCACTACAAAATAGGAATGATTTTCAAATTTTAAATGTTGCCCAGATGCTAAGAAAGGCAAAGATGAGTTCATCACAGTGATGATAGGTACCAATCGAACGAGCCAAAACAGCATCCCTGTGTAGTACAGTGCAGAATAAGTATTGGAAACATCTGAATTCAGTGTTGGGATATTGTGGCAGGAATTTTTCCTGCCCATTGTATTTGTAGTAGAGCTGAGTTATTGGTGAGTAGAAGAGGTAGGTGGAGCTGGGAGTTGTAAAGAGAAAGAAAAGAGGAAAGAGATGAGGAAAAGGAGAGGAAAGATGGCGGGAGATGTCCATGTCTCTAGGACTCTTGGGTAGTTATTCATGCCAAAAGGTTATATATTGGGTAACAATTCTAATTGTGTAGGCATCTTGTGTATGGAGTATTTGCTGATATATAAATCCATTGGATAATCTTTCAACATTAAGAGTCTTCATTATACCAGGTACCACGGGCATGGTAGATATTGTCAGGGGTTGAGCCGAGCATTATGAGGGTGGTAGAGTTGGCCCAAGAGCCATGCTTAGAGCCATAGACTCCACAGAGCTGACCAGCAGAGAGAGCAGCCATGCTAACGTCTCGTGGATCAGGGCAGTGCTCCTGGGCTGTGCCTCAGCTGCCATTAGTATGGAACATAGAGCAGAACATGATGGTGGCCAGGGAGCTAGCCAAGCCTCACCACAAGTGCAATAGGTAGAAAGTTACACACACACACACACACACACACACACACACACACATTATAGTTATTGTCCCATATTATCTTACGGAGACAGTTATTTCAATGAAAAAAGTATCATACTAAATAATAATTTTAAAGATATGCAGACTTTTAAATTTATTTATAAAAATTTTCAACAATAATAGGGTGTCTTATTTCAAACATTGAAAGATCATATATGAGTTAAGGCTATAGGAATACAAATGCATGCATTTCTTCATTCTTCTAAATATCTAATAAACCCTTTAAGATGGGTCATAGGTCATGTAGACATTACATCTTTGAGGGCAGGTGATGGGGACGTCCAGAATATTAAAAGAATCAAATGTTTCCTACCCTAATTCTGTCTGATTCCATTCATGGCACTGCCACCTTGTTTTCTCTTCCAGCTCATGTATGTATATATGTATGTATGCATGTATGTATTATTGTGTGTGTGCATATGTGCACACACAGCACATGTGACATGGCACATGTTGCAGTGAGAGGACAACTTGTAGGAGTGGATTCTCTCCTCCCACTATGTGGGTCCCATGAGCAAAGTCATCCTTGACAATAAGCATCTTCACTCACTGAGCCATTTCATTCACCAGCGAGATGATTTCTTAGGAGCGATGCTTCCTCAATGTTCTTTCATCTTCTACTCTGTTCTTATTCTTTCTCTTCTTTAGTGAAGCCTTTTCTAGTGTATGCTAACGCATTTAAATTATTTGTCCTAGGTTTAAATTTCATTTTCTTTACCCCTAAGGATCTTTTATGTTTTTTTACAACTCAATATCACTGGTGTTCGCAACACACAAGATGTTTAATGTGTTCCTTAAATCATTTTTTTTTTCAATGCAACTTTCCTCTCTTCATTCACATTACAAATTCATGAAGGAAAAGGTTGCTCTTATTTTTCACAAGTCATTACTTAACAAGTGCAGGGATCAGAATAGAGCGTAAGCAAAACATATCAATTTGCCCTTGGGTGAAAAAACTCAAGGCAGTACTGTATGTCCATGAAAATGGATCCAACATCCACATTTCCTAGAACTACCTAATAATGATTTCAATAGCAAAGAAAACAGCAAGATTCCAGTAACAGCCCGTGACTCACGGAAGACAGCTGTAACAGACATATGTAAGGAAAATCTAGGACATTGGCTTCATTAGAAAAACCATGCACCCACAACTACCTACAGTGAGCATCATCTTCTGTCTCCCTCCTTTCTCCTGTCAGAGTGACTAACACATGAGAAAATACAAAATGTGCAGCCTATTGCCCGGCATGTAATCAGGTACTTAAGAAAAATAGATGAGCTCTAGCCCTGTGTTCACTGAAATTGGGGGCATGTTTTTGTTTAATATTTGATGTCTGATGTAATAAGGTAATATTTCATTCATAAGTACATGTTCAAGTTTGAGAAGCACCATATTATAGGCATATAGAGCCCAGATCACGTCAAAGAAACATAACGGTTACCATGGAAGTTATTCTACATTGGTTATTTGCACAACAGAAATGGTGCCATTCTCATAGTTTTGTTTGCCGTTTCTGGTTACAGTGAATTCACAGGAATAAATGCTATTCTAACTCTCAGTATCCACTATGTAAGTTAGATGGCCTTAATTATTGAATGTACCTTCTATGGGTAATGGATACCTAAATATAAATATGACTTAGAAATTTGTACTCTCTTTCCTTCCATGATTCAATCCTTGTACTTTAGCTAACTTAGGACACACCCAACATCAAAGTTTGATTACAGGATTGTTTTCACACAGCTGTGATTTTTCTCTGTCTGCAATCCAGATTTCTGTGGTCAAGAAGATGGCACAATAATACATCATTCTATCAAATATTCTTCTGGGCAATCTATATAAGCACAGAATTTTTCTTTTACTAAAAATGGTTTCAATATTCTTTACTATAAAGATTGATTCACGATGTGCCATTATATCAAATAAAATAGTAACTTCACCAGGAGCTGTGCACATCTGGGAGCTGGTCAGAAGGAAGCAGTGGCCCAATGTATACAAGCTACATGGTTCCTCTGCCTTGCAATGGAAGGAGAGACATGGGCCTTGAATTGGATTAACACAGAATACATTATAACCAAATAACAAAACCAAGTTTGTCAAAAATAAAGACTAACAGCATGTTGCTTTTTTTATGTGATACATATCTGACATAAAGTATGTTTGACTTATAGAAAAAATATATCTGACAAGATGAAAGTAAAATTTTCTTTTACTAAATTATGCTTTAATATGTATGACAGAGATTATTGCCAATTAAAGAGTGAACTGCTTCTTGTCTCTTTTGTGGAAGTCTAGGACTGTACAGGGAACAAATTTTTTTCTAACATGAGAAGACAATGAAAATCATGAATGAGATTCAAATTTGATTGACCACCATATTTAAAACATCCAAGATGTGCAAAATGGCCTGTAGAATAAAATTTCTTGCTATGCAATATTTGACCACTGTAATCTAAGAAGTATAGAACTCAGTCTTAAAAGTTGTCTTCTGATCATCACCTACATCATACAAATTGTATACCATACAATGTACACATATGTGCACACATGTGTGTATACACACAGAGAGACAATAGTCACAGAAATGAACAGTGCTGACAGAGTCATACTTGGGTCTATCAGTGTTATTTGCAGAAATGACTGTTATTAAAGCAATCGAGGTTACAATGGATATGTACGTGCAGGATGTTCCGTTTCCTCCAGAATGAAAGAGAGATATCTTGAATCAAGGATGTGGTATAAGCCGTGGTAAGGAGTTTTAAAAGAAATAAGACATGTGCAATACAAGTGTTACTTTTATAGCTCATTGATATCTAATATATTATATGACTATCTACTATGCAAATATGGAATTGGACTGCTTTCAATCATTCCAATGGACACCTTGGGAAGAAGGTAAAAGTGTGGAGAAAGGATAGTCCAGGAACTATAAAAGCAAACAAGAGAAATGTTGTAGGCAAATCATAGCAATCTGTCAATAGTTAAGCAGGATTAACTAATTTATCTAACTGGAGTAAAAAAGAAGAATTAAAAACGAGAATGAAAGCCAGAGAGACAAAAAGAAGTCAGTCTGGGGTTTTCATGTATGCAATAACTTGCTCTGGCAAACAAATAAACTAATCTGGTTTCTAGGCTCTGTTCAGATCCAAGCATACATAATCATTGGGGACAGAGGCAAATAGATACTTGGAGCAAAACTAAGTTCTAAAGGAATGCTATTAACTGTCCAGAGATAAGAATATCAGAACGGAGGAAAAGTGAGAGGAGGGAGGGGAAAGTGTGAATATAGACATGCTCATCATAGGGAACCATACAACTGTCCTGCAAGCACAGCTTAACACGGGGATTCCTACTGGCCAAAGGAACAAGGAACATATGAGTAATTCTAAGATTCAATTTACCTATAAAGCATCCTTTCAAATGTACTTGTTGGAGAAGTACATCTTTTGGGTACTGAGTCCTGCAGAAATCTCCCTTATATATCATGAAGTGAGAGATGTGCCAGAGAGCAGCAGTGAATGTAATACAATGATTTGCTTAAAGTGATTATCTCAGTGTAGATGAAGGGAAGCTGTCCAAGAGCAGTTCAACCGAAGCTGTCTATCTAGATCAAAATACATGCTCACATGCAAAGCTCTCTCCTGGATTATCTCCACAGAGACTTAATTTTCTAGACCACCGAAAGCCACATTTTATAGCAAGAGCAGTCAGAAAATGAAGGGAATTATCACTCTTTGCTATTCACATGTGTCTGCAGAGGGCTTCCTATATGTCCATGTTAACTGGTTTCATCAAAATCCTGACCAGACCAATCTCAGAGGGAGAAAACACATATGTGCATCTGCTTCCATAGATGCAGGATGATATAGTTCATGTCTCAGTATTATCTCAAAGAATAAACCAAAGAGAGATTTCCCTAAAACTTTAGGTGCATCTGTGTTCTCTGTTCATAGTTCAGGAATTGTGTGAAGTCTTTAGATTTTTCACCAAACTAAGCAACCTAATGACTATCCCAGAACAAGAAAATAGTTAGGACATTTGATGTTATGAAGGTTTATTTTTTTTCATTTAAACTCAAGGTCTGAATGTTTGCCAACTGCAAAACATTATTTGTTTTGTAAAAAGAATATTTTTAATGAGTTAAAACAAGAAACGTCAAAATTACTAAGCAGATGTTTCAAATGCGGCAATAGTTCATGCACTTTGTGTCATGAAAACAAGAAAACGCAAAGAACGCTGATACAGAACAAAACCCATGGTTTCTGTGCATGTGTGTCGAGACAGTAGCACAGACATGGCTGCCTTTGATCCCTTACATTTATTGTTAGTATTGATGAAGGGCAGAAGAATGGGTCAAGTAGCAACCAAGATGGTGGATGAAACATGAAGCCTTACTCTGCAACTCTTTTACTTTCGAAGATACAACTTTGCTATATACATAAACACAGAAGCAAGAACTCTTAAGTTAGGTAGAAGGAGTCACTGATCAGTGGGTTAAGCATGACTATTGCATTTTTCAGCAGGATTTAAGTGATGTTGATTCATTTGAACAACTTAGTGGATTGACTAAATGCAGAGTTACAAATGGTAACCTTGGCAATGATATTAAAACAATGTTGGTAATAAGTTGCAAATCAAGGAATGGGTCTATGTCATTTTGTGCAATTCCATAACAGACACATTTATGCATTATTTGAAGCTGACACAATGCTCACAATATGCAACATTGAAGTTATATTCTTTTTAAAACGCACTAACACACATTTCCCTTTAAACTAAATATTCACAATGGTAAGATCAAGATGAAGAGGGAGACAATGATTCCTCTCTATTAAACAAAAGAGAGATCGTACAATTGCAATGATCATAGGCACCAGGTGTATTCTGTCTTCAGATTGCCCCCAAATTTTCCTCCAAGAAATTTATGACAGACTTTTTGACACACTATAAAATCCAGTCTTCTTACAGTATCATTAGTATATTCTATGACTAAAGAACATAAGTCCAGAAGATTGAATCTCAAAGACGTTGTCCCGTTGTTGCTTTGGTTTTAGTAAGGATTCATTTAGTGACATTTTAGTGCTCACTAGAGTGAGGAGTTGGTTCTTCCTAATAGGTTGTTTTTCTCAAAATACAGGGATACCTTTCACAATTGTACTAAGTAGTAAGGTTTCAGTGTATCAGAACTTTCATCAACCTTTAAATCTAGGGTTAGAACATTTTTTCATAAAAAGCTATATAATAAATACTTTGTTCCTTGTGAATCATGCTCTCTATTGTCACTATTCTTAAATCATTAAGTACATAAATATTAGCAAATAATGTCTGTTATAATATTTACTGAGTTCTAGAATATAATTTTTATGTATTTCAAGGGAAAGAAAATATTTTAATTGTGTAGCTAAATATTTTAACAAGAAAAACTTTTTTCCTTAATAATGTTAGGACTGAAAATGTGCAATTATTTGGGGGGGTTATACATTCAAGTATGTAGAATTGTAGGAATTGGGAATCAGTGAACTAGGGGAAGGTGATGATTTAGATTTCCTTATAGGAGTGGTTTGCTTTTGCAACCATAAGAAAATAACAATTTACATCCTCTTCATCTTTATCTGTTATCTTTAATGAAAATGGTATGTAAAAACATATGTGCTCACCAAATTTAATTAATGACAGCAGGGCATTGGACCATCTATCCCTCATCTGTGGATGAAATCACACTAGGCACTTAAATCAACTATTGTTCCGCCTCCCTCTCCCCAGTCAGAGGAAGAGACATCTTTGTTTCCTATCTTTTCGAGCTTTGCCTTTCATGGTGGAACCATCTCTCTAGCTCAGTCTTTGCTCCTTTTAGAATCCCGTCTGTCACTTTTCTCTGTGATTAGATTCTCTCACACATGTTCTTTATCTTGCTTCCCCAGTTAGCCGCACATCCTACCCCCCTCTGGCTACTTCCTTCCTACTACAAACAGAGCCAAGTCCCATATTTCAAAAGAAACAAACTAAAACTCATGGTTCCCCTTGTCTCCCAGTTCCTCTCTTCTCTCATCTTAGCTTTGGTACAACCCTTTGCGCTGACTGTTTCTCATTCAACCCAGATGCATGATGTGTCCATAACCCTACTGCTTGATGGCTTCTTCCGTAGCCTTCCCGCTACTCTGTTCTTGCTAGAAACTGAGTACGTATTTTCAGCATTTTGCAAAAGATGTTTCTGATTACTATATCCTACCTAATTTTTTCTTGTAGGTTCTATCGATCCCTGTCTGATCTTTCTGTCTCCAATCACTTAAATCAGTCTACTGTAAATTACTGGCAGCTTAATTTCATTTTCTTAATATATATTATAATACTTTTTTGAGAAATGTTGGAAGTTTTATGTAGGTTACTGTATATAGAATGCTCAGAACAGCTCAGAGCACTCAAGAAGCATTGAATGAATGATAACTATAATCAGTACTTGTTTTCTACTTCTTTTGGAATCTGACATCTAATTTTCTTTTAAATA